>JBBDHG010000199.1:412500-542500 GCA_037951165.1 Lophius americanus | reverse complement strand
TTCTTCTTCACCCATTTGATGATTACTTCAATACAGTCAGAAAACCGTTAAAAGTAACTCCGTGTTGGATCGTCAACATGTATTTATTCTTACTTGTTTAGTTACGGAACACAGAAGTTCAAAGTTCAACTGATAGAAACTTTCCACTCAGGTTTCCTGGAACATCCTTTTCTAATATTTTCTCTCTTCTTTCCCCCCTTTTCTTTTTTTACCTGATGTCATTATTCTTCCACCCGGCTCTCCTCCTCCCCACCTCTTGAATCCGTCCCCTCTTCCTCCCCACCTCTTGAATCCGTCCCCTCTTCCTCCCCACCACTTGAATCCCTCCCCTCTTCCTCCCCACCTCTTGAATCTCTCCCCTCTTCCTCCCCACCTCTTGAATCCGTCCCCTCTACCGTCCCACCTCTTGAATCCGTCCCCTCTTCCTCCCAACCTCTTGAATCCCTCCCCTCTTCCTCCCCACCTCTTGAATCCGTCCCCTCTTCCTCCCCACCTCTTGAATCCGTCCCCTCTTCCTCCCCACCTCTTGAATCCGTCCCCTCTACCGTCCCACCTCTGTCCCAGGTGAGAAGCCGTTTAACTGCCGGTGGCCCAACTGTCAGAAGAAGTTCGCCCGCAGCGACGAGTTGGTGCGACATCATAACATGCACCAGAGGAACCTCAGCAAACTCCAGCTGGCCGTCTGAGTCCCCCCGTCTGTCTGTCCCCCCGTCTGTCTGTCTGTCCGTCCGTGTCAAAGCGTCTGGGATGCATTTTTCCTTTCATGTTCTGTCTTCACTTAATCCAGACTTGGTGACTCGTTCCAATCATTCTAGATATAAACCTTTTACGCGCGCCGGTCCGAACGTCTGGAACAAACCTAAAAACCCCAAACCTGTTTTCAGGGTGTTGGATTTAAACGGACAAGGCTGGGTGTTTGTCCTGTTTCTGTCTCTGATATGTGAGGGAAACAGAACAACAAAGTTGGACCACGTCAGAAGACCGTTAGTAAGTTATGTGTCTGAGATCTCACAGAATCTCGCGTGACTAAACTCGAGTTCGGAAGAACAACAAACACGGAGGACGAAGGACGTCCTCGTCGGTCCTATTGTCGTATATCTTGCGTGACGCGTTCTCGCTCGCCCTCATTGGCTATTGCGGGTATCAGCTATTCCGTCGGGGGCGGCCCGGATCAGGAGTCGTAAATATCAAACCTTAAACTTTAAGCTACGCTAAGTTGCGTCACCTGATGTCGGTCTTTACGAGGAATTCCACGATGCATTAAACGGAGATCAACACCAGACCTGCAGAGAGACTCTGTTAAAATGAATCAAGTTTGTTACACATTTTTTAGACATAACATTTGGGTTTAATGTTAACATTTGGGTTTAATGTTAACATTTGGGTTTAGAGTTAACATTTGGGTTTAATGTTAACATTTGGGTTTAAAGTTAACATTTGGGTTTAAAGTTAACATTTGGGTTTAGAGTTAACATTTGGGTTTAGAGTTAACATTTGGGTTTAGAGTTAACATTTGGGTTTAGAGTTAACATTTGGGTTTAATGTTAACATTTGGGTTTAATGTTAACATTTGGGTTTAGAGTTAACATTTGGGTTTAATGTTAACATTTGGGTTTAATGTTAACATTTGGGTTTAAAGTTAACATTTGGGTTTAATGTTAACATTTGGGTTTAAAGTTAACATTTGGGTTTAATGTTAACATTTGGGTTTAGAGTTAACATTTGGGTTTAAAGTTAACATTTGGGTTTAAAGTTAACATTTGGGTTTCGTACCTTTTGACATTCCCATTTTAACTCTAAAGTTTTTATCAGCTTTTATTTTTCAGTCACCGTTCGGCGTCGTTTGTGCATCGAGGTCAGAGGTCGTGGTCAGCTAAACTGCTGTGAATGACCCTCATGTCCAACTACTTCAGAAAAGGTTATTTATTATCTTTGTTGTGGACTAAAAATACTTCCACTGCAAAGATTTAGCGAGACGCCACTCAGCCTTTCAGTCTCATTCCACACTTTGATCATAAAAAACGAAAACACTGCATGAGAACTTAAAAGAGATCAAATCAGCTGATCGGTGTTTGCGCCGTGGGCGTGGTCTCTGTTCGGTTAAAAACAAATCCACCCCTTCCCGGTCGGACCTCTAGAAGCTGTTTTGGAGTAACGTGAGTCGCCGAAGACCGAATGTTTTTCTAGCTGCGCTCTCGGAGCTTCGTCGTCCGCGCGTCTCGTTTCTGTGGTGTGTAAATATTTCTGGACTCTGGCGGTGATTTAGAATCTAAAATACGTCTACCGGGTCACACTGGCTCTGTGGCCGCGGCGTTGTGGTCAAGATGTAAATAATACGGCTTCGCCATGGGAACCGAACTCTTTCCATGAGAAGGGAAAAAAAAAAATCTATAACTTAACTGATATATTTTAGTTTAAGCTTCGGATGAATCCAAGAACTGTTGATACTTTCATTCCTTCCTTTCATGTGTCTTCATATTTGAGTGAAACGGAAAATGTCTGTAAAACATGTTTTGTACCCCAAGCGTGTGAAAATAATGGAAAAGGATGCTTTCTCTAAATGTAATGTGACTCTTTTGATACGCCGCCCGTGTCTCTGTGGTCTTTTTATTCATTTAAAAAAAAACTTTATTTGCTTTGTATTCGTCAGCCGTGGTTTTTTTCTCCCTCAGCAGAAAATACGGTTTAATTGTCCTTTATTTTTTTTAATTGCCTGCATTATTGGAATATACAAAAGGTGAGATCCAGGAAATAGTCATGGCCTCACTATGTTTACTTCCATCGTTACGAGGATCCGGTTTTTTGGTTTTTTGAAATATTACTCTGACATGACTTCACATCTGTTTCTACCCTTAAATTGGATTGAGTCTCTACTCCTAAACATAACAAACTAGAAAAACACTCAGACCACAAACGTTCCACCACGACCCAACAGAACCCAAGGTAGAGATTATTGTCAATTTTTTTATGGTGAATCAATTGGATCATCCATTTCATGGAGATTCGTCCGTTAGCGGATGAGCTAACTGAAGACGGCGGGATGGACGACATCGGCAGTAATGATGGCGCTGTATCGGCCCGTTGTGAGGAAAGAGCTGAGCCGTAAAGCAAAGCTCTCAATCTACCGGTCCGTCTACGTTCCAACCCTCGGTTCTGGTCATGAGCTCCGCGTAAAGACCCAAAGAATGAGGTCAAGGATACAAGCGGTTGAAATGAGCGTCCTTAATGGGGGCCTGGGCTCAGCCTCAGAGATCCAGGGGGAGCTGCTGCTCTATCTCGTCTGAAGGAGCCAGTTGAGGTGGTTCATCGTCGGATCAGGATCCTCCAGGAAGCCCCCCTCTGGAGGTTTTCCATGCAGGTCCAACTAGGAGGACAACCCAGGGGAGTCCAAGACGAGGAAGTCCCAGTCCCCAGGAACACCTCAGGATGAGCTGGAGAGTGTTGCAGGGGGAGAGGGAGGTCAGGAATCCCCTTCTTAGCCTGATGCCACCGCGACCCGAACCCGGATGAGTGGAAGAAATTGGCTGTTTGGATTTCTGACTTACGTCAGCCTCTAAATCTAACAAACTCTCTAAAATACTCTGGAGCCTTTCGTTGGACTCAGACTCAGACTCAAAGGGTTGATTCACGATTCACTCATTTTATTTTTAAATCTCAAAGTGGACCATCTTGCCGTGGTTGTTAAAATGTTATTATGACATCATTTTTGTGAGGTCGTGACCAAAATAAAAGTATCTCTGTAAACTTAGAGAGGAACATAGTTTTGTGTTGAAACCGTCAGGTCAATTATTTTATCGGCCCAAAAAACAAAACCAGTCGTCCTTCAGCGTCCAAAGGATGAATAAAGTATAAACCCACCCCGCCCTCTGCTGAGACCCAATTACCTCAAGTCTCTTGAACCGGGCCCACGCTGTTGTCTCTGACAGCAGGGGTTTATGCCCTGCTGTTTATTAGCATAAAATTACGTGACATATTAAGATATATTTCGTTGAGTAGATTAATATGCAACGAATTTGGACTAAATCAGACAAACGGTTAAGAAGTTACGGCCCAAAAAACTGTGATATTAAAGTAAAACACATTATACTCCCCCTGCTGAGTAAAATGTGAATTATTAGAGTGAAATATCGTGTATCAAAGATCTCAACGAGTCGATTCACATGCGCCAAATTTGGACTAAATAAACATGTAAAAAGGAAGTTACGGCCAAAAGGCAGCGTTTTGTTCTTGTTTTTTTTGTAGAAAAAAAAGAAAAAAGCAACAAACGTGACATAAGAAAGAGATATCTCGTCGTGTGGATTCATAGGCATTAAATTTGGTCCAAATCGGACCCCCAGTTGAGACATTATGGCTGGAGAACAGCAACTTTTTTCGGAATATAAACATCACCTCACCATGGCGACAGTTCCCTCCCGTAAAGTATCTTGGCGGAGGGTTTTGTAATTAGCCGCGGATAATCCTGCCCTGCCTTTGACTGAAATCTCGTCTCGCTGCTTTTAAAAGCTGAATGAAAAGAGCGGAGTGTCGGATTATGAGTGAGAGGAAGAAGAAGAAGCGACGGCGTGCACAATCAGCGCACACTCATCCACGCCGTACGTTTCGGTACCATCCACCTTCCTCTCTTTATCTCTCGCCAGATTCCTCGTTACATTCCTTGGCTCTGGGCTCCGTGGGGGGGGGGGGGGGGGGGAGAAAGAAGTGAAGGCAGATAAAAATGAACTTGTTTTCTTTCAGCCTCTCTCAGCGCTCTTATTTTCACTTTCTTTGATGTTTCTCATCCTGTCCGTCCCACCAGTAGGTTCTGCTCGGGTCAAATGGTTCCGTTCTGATGGTTTTCGGCTCTACTTTGCGACGGTGCCTCTTTTTCTCCTGGTCGGGCAGAAATGTCGTCGGTGCTTTGACGGACAGCAGCGCCCTCATGCATGACAACAATAACTCCAAGAACGTCCTCGGTGTTTATGGAGCGGGAGAAGGAGAAGAAGACGGAGACAGATGTCGGCGGACATTAATACAGACAGCCATGTTTCTTTTGTGAACTTTTATCACAAGTTTAGCCAAAGTGTTAGCGTAAATCAGACAACGTGGCCGATTCCCTCAGTGGAAATCCCCTGAAACTCCCCAGGGCTTTAGTGCTATATCTCAGCTGTCGGACCAGGCCTCTATCTCCCATCTCCCATCTCCCTCTGCTCTGTGTGTGTGTGTGTGTGTGTGTGTGTGTGTGTGTGTGTGTGTTTCATCTCCGTCCCGCTGAAGGCCTTTGAAGACTGATAGCTGGTCAGTGTAACTGTACTTTGGTCCACTTTCAGTAGTCACATTAAACGCTGTATCTAAATGTTCTACTTAGAGCAGACACAGAAAACATGGATTAGACCATTAAGAGAGTTCTCAGAAAGGAAATCACAGATGAGCCGATCCGGGATCTGCTGGATATTCATTACTGATATCTGCAACGTCATTTTGACTAGTTGTAACGAGGTTTGCAGATATCTGCATTCGAAATTCTGTCTACTCATGATTCCAAGTCGAGAAATCTCTAATCCTCCTCGGCTCAGGGTATATTAATAAATAATAATACATTTAATCTATAACACACTTTACATTTGGATCAAATCTCAAAGTGCTACAAAGTGAAAGCAGATAAAAGCATCAATAAAAAATGTAATAATTATCTAAAAATATGACCAAAAAGCAGCAATTTTAATTAAAAGTTATAGGTTCTGCTAAAAAGGGAAGTTTTTTAAAAGTTTCAGTCGTCTGTGGAGCCCTCAGATGGTCAGGGAGCACAGCTTTTATCTACTATCTACTACTATGAAATCTTAAATGTAGTTTTGACTGGACAGAACAACGTAGATTATAATGAAAACTAGAGTTTTGATTCGGCGTAATGACATTTGTCTGTAATATTAATTGTGGACAGTGAAGTGGGGTGAATAATGTTAAAAGGACCGGCCATCCATGTCATCTCACATCAGAATGTTTCTCTATCAGTGGAGGCTAGTGAGTTTAAAGTCGGGGAGGACTGAAAGTCAAACATTAAAGCTTTCTTTAACTGCATGAGTCGTTTATTCATGATATTTCAAATAATAAATGTAACCTGAATCACATTGGAATCATTTTTCATGTTTTTCGTCTCGTCAAATGCATCAAGGGATTTTTTTTTTCCTGTTACCAAGCAGGTTCGCGGTTTATGTGAAGTGCTCTTATTTTGAAGGAGTAGAGAAGAGGTCGAGTTGGCCAGTGTGTCGATGAGAAAATAAAGTACGAGCACGCCTCGTGTTAATCTACATCACTTGCGTGTTGGATTATTGTGTATTGTCCAAATAAAAGCGTGTGTCATAAACCCTCAGATACAAACCCAAAAAAACAAAACACTCCACTTCATTGGCCTTGAACATGTGACTGCCCCAACCATAGGAGGAAAGCTACCAAAACCTCTCGCTCCGACAGAGATGTATGGACTCTAACTCTTCAATCAATGATCAACATATCATTAATTGTAAACTCGTAAGTTTGGTTGCATAACCTGTTTTTAGTTTTTGTCATATTAGTAAGAAGGATCATCACGTGACTGTTTCAGCCAATCGCATAACACTTCCTGTTTCTAAAGAAACGTTAGCATGGGGATATAAGGAGGCCAAAATAAGTTGGTGTACAAGCAAACGAGTACAAGTGTGTTTTTAAACCAAAAAAAATCTGATTGGTAAAAATTATTACATGATCGGATTTTGTATTTCACGATAAAATAATAACATTTAAACCGATTAGACTTCTTGTGAAAAATGTTTTTAGAAAAATATTTGTCCTTTATTACATTTTTTTTTGGTTGTATCAAGTTCAATAATTCTGTTTATAAAGTCCTCATATGCTAAATAATGTAAAATAGAACTAGAAAAAACAAACGTGGTGTCCCCCAGGGCCCCGTCCTTGGCCCCTTACTGACTCAAAATCTGTTCAACAAACAGTTGAGGACATTAAAGGGTTAAATTGTATTTGTCCTCGTATTTGAATGGCGCTGTCAATCAATCTCCTTCACCAGCGGTACATCAAACTCTAGCGCCTCACGGTGGCAGAGAACTGAAGAGGAAATGTGGGGGACTCAGTTGGAATGTCGCCATTTTCCCATTTAATGAACATATTTAGTGTCTGAATGTGAAAAAAGAGGTAGAAGAGGGAAGGGTCCACAAACAGATGAAGGGCAGCAGAGAAGGAGAGAGAGAAAAAGAAACGGAGGGAGAAAGTAAAAGACAGAAAGAAAGATATGAACCGCGGTCATGATGTTCTGTCTGCCAGCGGAGAGGGAGATGATCCAGTGGATGTTTAGGTCCTGGTACCACTCAGCACTGCTCATTACTGAGGCTGACACACACACACACACACACTCTCTCTCACACACACACACACTCTCGTACACTCTTACACACACTCACACACACACACACACATACTTACACACAGATACACACACACTCTCGTACACTCTTACACACACTCACACACACACACACACATACTCTCACACACACACACACACACTCTCGTACACTCTTACACACACTCACACACACACACACACATACTTACACACAGATACACACACAATGACACAATCGCATAGACACACCCAGACACACACACACTCACAAACTCACACACACACTGACACACACGCTCACAAACTCACACACACATACTGACAGACTCTCACACACACATACTCACTCACACATACAGACACAAACGCACACACTGACATACTCTCCCACACACACACTGTCACATACTCACACACACACACACGCATACTGACACACACACACTCACAGATGCACAAACACACACTCGCACACACACACACTCTCTCTCACACACACACACACTCTCGTACACTCTTACACACACTCACACACACACACACACATACTTACACACAGATACACACACAATGACACAATCGCATAGACACACCAAGACACACACACACTCACAAACTCACACACACACTGACACACACGCTCACAAACTCACACACACATACTGACAGACTCTCACACACACATACTCACTCACACATACAGACACAAACGCACACACTGACATACTCTCCCACACACACACTGTCACATACTCACACACACACACACGCATACTGACACACACACACTCACAGATGCACAAACACACACTCGCACACACATACGCAAGCAAACACCCACACGCATACACAAAAACACGTACACGCACACACATACAAGCATACACACACATACACACAAACACACACAGACATGCATACACACACACTGACACACACACATATACTGACACACTCACAGACGCACAAACACACACACAGACCAGACATACACACACACACACTGACACACACATATACTGACACACACACATATACTGACACACACACATACACACAACACACAGACACAAACACACACAGACACACAACACACACTACACACACTCACACACACACACACACACTCCTGGTGTTCTTTTCAGGACCGCTTTAAGGTCGGACTGTGCTTCTAACCCTGGTTCCCCGTTTGTCCTTTTCTCTGGGTATCCAGTTCAGGAGAGGTTGACCAAACAGATTGCTGTTGCGATCACCGAGGCCGTTCATCCGACCGGGGTCGGCGTTGTCATCGAAGCCACGTACGTTTGAACTAGGAGGACGGATGTTTCTGTTCTCATCTGCTTCCTTCCTCCTGTCCACTCAAGTTCTGAGATAAAATGCTGAGTAAACAGAAAAAACAGCCAATAAAACACCGTCTTTGATTTATTTGTGTTTTTGTCGGTGCGTTCACAGAACTTCTCTCCTTTAGAAAACCAATAACCTGTCAATAACCTGAAGCGTCCGCCTCCACCAGCAGCGACTGTGTTTTTCATTTTGTGCCTCTGGGCTGGATTTTGAGGGGAAATCTGTTTTTTTGCTCTGTGGCACCAAACAGGAAGGCGGTGACGTTCCTCCGGCCCAGACTGAGGTGCAGCTTTGACGGGTTCTGGCAGTCGTGGATGACGGGAGTGAGTTATGATCCTCCTCTCCGGTTCATCCAAGAGAAGAAGGAAACTTCAAGATATGGAGTGTGTCAGAAACGGGCCGTTATTATTATTAAGTCGCTTCGCGTTTTTTATTTTTTATTCGAACCAGCAGAAGAAAAGGTTTGGAATAATTCTCAATGAGATCCAACCAGAGCTTCTTCTAGCAGATTGTGATCCAAACTTTTAAGATGCACACTCGTACCGGCGTACCAGATATATATATATATATATATATATATATATATATATATATATATATATATATATATCTAACTTATATGTCTGAATAATAATAATCTGACATATACCAGGTATATAATGATAAATACATGTATATAATATGTACAAGTATGACGTGAGATTCTGTCTGACTGGACTTTCTCTAATGATCTAGTAAGACCAAAGTTCTTTTCTCATTCATATTAATCTCAGATTTCTGGATTTCAACAGGAACTGCTTGAGAATTGGACCTGAGTGAACATCAAACGGGCTTTTCTGGATTTAGCTGCTGACGTTTGTCTGAACATACGGGCCAAAAAACAAGCTGCAGAGATCTTAGATGTTTCACCCTGAGCATCAGAAAGACAAATCACTTCCACTGGATTCCAGACACGTGTGGTGGTGGTGGTGGTGGATGACTCCGCAGGGACTGATGAAGTGATGAATCTGGTTTATCTGTGAAGATACATCTGGAATCGGCACCGAGATGATCGGCTAACAACGTGACGGTTTGCTGTCGGATAAAAGTGTCCTGCTGTAAATATGAATATATAATATATAAACCCGACTTTTATCGTACTTTCACTTCAAGCACACGATTAAGCTCAAGGTTTTTGGATCAACAACACGGTCGACTGCAGAGAAACAAACTACTCTTCCTAGAAACTTGACTGTTTGTCGTTGTTTTTTACTTAGTTGAGAATATAATTTAATTTATAAGATTCTTAAAGTATAGTGAACTATTTTTAACGTGTGTTTTAACAACTGTCCAAAGGTCACGTGTGCAGCGGAGGCGGTGGACTTCAGGGTCAAAGAGGTCATTTTAAAACCGTGTTCATGTAGCCCCAGGATTCCTGCGTGGATTATAAGAGTTTTTGAGATTAAACAACATGACAACAATAATTAACACACAACCAACAGAAACGACGGGAAGTTAACGGAAGATAACGGGGAATCAAAAGGCTCGGAAATTAAATACGGTACCACTTTACCATAGGACTACCTTCAAAAGAGCTTTTTAATAGTTTATAATTAGCTGGTTAACACTTTGTAAGTCATTAGTTAACGTTTGTAAACTTCTTACCATATAGTTCTCATTTTATTAAATGTGGGTCACTATTTGGCAATATCAAGTTAGCAGTACAGATGAGTGGGCTCACTATTTGGCAGGCATCAGGTCCCCAATATCTTTTAAATCTAATGAATTATAGCAGCCTATGCGCTAATGAAAAAGAATTTGCACACTGGAAACACACAATTAAATTAAATTTGACCGAGAAAATACTTTAATTACATTTTTTTTTTCAAATACGATTTTTTTTTTTTTTTACAGTGTAATATTTGTCTTAAAACACAGCAGGAATTAAATAATGTAAGATTCTGGACCAATAATGAACAAATATCTATTAATGATGCGTTAGTTACAATGCATAAATTTGCCTTTTTTGTGCACTGGGGGGTCTAATCCTCTAATCATGCACTGTAAAAAGAAAAACTATCTACCACTTAAAGAAATCTTGAGTCTAACTTTTGAATTTTAGCTGAAAATAATTAATTAATTTTATTACTGGTTGAATAAATGTCATCAAAAACTCTTTTTTTCCCCTTTTTTACAGTGTAGTTGTAATTTCTTCAAGTTCATCAACTACTTTTTTCTTCTTCTTCTTCTTCTTTTTTTTTATTTTTTTAAAGAGCCCAATTAGATGCCAGAAGAATTTAAAAAAAAGAAATTAAAACAATGGTTGGTTTCCACTTACATTTTAGACTCAGTAACACTTACGTTTGTAATTAAACCAACTGAATGTCCATCCAGTTTGATTTAAACAAAAACCTCTGCGTCAACTGGTTAGGGATGAAATCAGAGTTATAAAGTATTTCTCTTAACATTGAAACTTACAAATGAAACTTTCTAAACTACTACTAACCTACCGCACATTTTATAATATAATAAATATGAGTAATATGTGATGTAATAGTAAAAGTAACGTAACGTAATGTGATATAATCTTATATAAGGTAATGGAATGTAATATAAATGCAGTATAAATATATGAATTGAATAAATGTATTATTATTATTATTATTATATGTGATATAATGTAAAGTAATACAATATAATGTTATATAAATATAATATTTATGTAATATGATATAATAAGGTATTATGTGATATAATGTAATTTAATATGATTTTAATATATTATGTGATATAATGTTGTATAACATAATATTAGTTTAATATGAATGTGATATGGATATTGTATTTGATACAATGTAGTTTAAGACAATATAAAATGAATACGATATAATATATGTGATAGTATGTGATATAAAGTAATGTAATATGAATATAATATATGATGTGATATAGTGTAGCGTAATAGAATAGAATTTAATTCAATAACAATGTAATACGAATAGAATATGAATGTAATATAAACATAGATATAAATCTCGTATCATTTAGCATCTTTCAAACTACTTCATTAAAAGAATATCATTTGGAATGAATAATTAGAAGAAGAAGAAGAAAGTCGTTAAAATACAACAAGGCGCAGCAATAATAAAATCTTTCACTCAAACACTCATGTTTGTGTCGTGACTGATCGAACCCACCAGCAGGACCAGAGCAGAAGGTGGTCTTCCCCCCTCAGGCAGGTTGTGCAGGTTTTTCTTGTCCTGTAGCGCCCCCCAGCGGATGGAGGTGTAAAGGGATGATGTTCAGGTGGGATGGGACCCTCAGATTATCTGTTGAAGGTGTTTGTAATGTTTGTTAGAGATGGAAGATGGATGAAGGTCATTGTTTCAGCTGTTTTGAACATTTTTTCTTCTGTAGAAGGTTTGTTTGTTTGTTGGTTTGTTTGTTTGTTTGTTGGTTTGTTTGTTAAATCTTGAGTTGTGTGGCTGCTGGACCAACCAGTCATAACTTTCTACTGGACACTGATATAAAAACAGACACAACATGAACTTTTTCTGATGTTTCTAACAGATCGGATTCAGAAATGATCAAAGACTTTCTGAGGAAATTCACTGATTGTTTTTTTCCTCCAGGATGTTTTAGTAATAAAATGATGTCTGAGTCTTTTTACCTAAAAATTAATTTAAAAAGGTACTCGAGGATAGAAATGTTGGTATTTTCTGTGTTTAAACTCGCACATAGTAGCCGGTACAACGTTACTGACGCCGGAAATAAGTCATTTGAGGTGTTAAGTGTTCATTAAAACACGGTGTTACGGATTCATCTGATAGTGGTGGGACTGTTTTAAGGTCTTTGGGGGGATTGAATTCCCTCTTCCGTCGGTTTAACTTTACAATAACCAACATATCATAACAGCCTATGATATAAATTCAATATAAATCGAACATCATATCCCAAATTTGACCAAATTTAGAGAAAAAAAACCCCTTAAAGCTGTAAATTAAATGTATTATTATTATTATTATTATTAAAACTCTATGACTGTTCTCTTTAATGTTTGCATTTATTTGATCTGTTCCCAAATCCGTTTTTCTCTGTTTTTTCCTAGTGCTTCATTTTTTAGTATTACTATTCTTCGTACTTTGATTTTACATATTTATGTCTTTTGTTGGCTTTCATAATGATCCTGTTTGGGAAAATAATGTTGAATTTAATTTTTTTAAATAAATAAAAAAAGTTTCACTTTCGTTTCCCGCCGCAGTCATTTGGGAACTCTCTCGCGCCGAGCTCGCGCCTGCTTTAGGTTTCGTTTCTGGGTCTTTAAAACCGTTGGGCGCCTCTGGGACACAGAAACGACATGTCTTCCGGAGGACAGGACAGCGGGACCGACGGTGGTCTTCATCAGCTGCCGCTGCTCGGTGGTCACGTGACGGACCTGTCTGAGGGGCGCAGAGGTCTGGTGTTGGTCCTGAGTGGCGGACAGTCGGTCATCATCAGATCATCAGAGCGTGAAGATGGGAGCAGGGAGACGGACAAACCGAGTGAGCTTCATTTGTCTCTTTCTGTCTGCTAACATTCATGTCTGACCGATCACCAATGACGTCACCGTGGGCTTCCAGTGTTCGTGAAACACCATGAGAGGATTCAGGCTGTGACGTGTTCTGATGACACGACCATCCTGCTGACGGAGAGTGGACTCCTTCTCTCTTTGGACAGACTCTGTTCCGTCCCCAGGTGAGTCCGACAGACAGACAGACACACACAGACAGACAGACAGACAGACAGACAGACAGACAGACACACACATACATACTGACAGACACACAGACACACACACACACATACATACAGACACACATACAGACACACACAGACAGACAGACAGACAGACAGACAGACAGACAGACACACACAGACAGACAGACAGACAGACACACACACACACACACATACATACTGACAGACACACAGACACACACACACACATACATACAGACACACATACAGACACACAGACACACAGACACACAGACAGACACACAGACAGACAGACAGACACACACACACACATACATACAGACACACAAACAGACACACACACACACACATACAGACAGACAGACACACAGACAGACAGACACACACACACATACATACAGACAGACACACAGACAGACAGACACACACACATACATACAGACACACAGACAGACAGACAGACAGATACACATACAGACACACAGACAGACAGACACACACATACATACAGACAGACACACAGACAGACACACACACACACATACATACAGACACACATACATACAGACACACAGACAGACAGACAGACAGATACACATACAGACAGACAGACACACACAGGCAGACAGACACACACATACATACAGACACACAGACAGACAGACAGACAGATACACATACAGACACACAGACAGACAGACACAGACAGACACACATACAGACACACAGACAGACACACAGACAGACAGACACACACACAGAGACAGACACACACACACAGACAGACACACAGACAGACATACACACACATACATACACACAGACACACAGACAGACAGACACACACACAGACAGACACACAGACAGACAGACACACACATACATACACACAGACAGACAGACAGGCAGTATTTAAGTGTGAGTGAAGAAAACTTGTCAGACTTTCTGTTTCCTGGTTCTTCAGAGCCCTGAAGGTTCTGAGGAGCAGACCCGTATCTCAGGTGGCCTGTGGGAGCCATCACACAGTCGCCCTGACCAAAGGTAAAGTGGGAGGGTCTTTTGGTGTTTTCAAAATTGTGACATTGATCTTTAGGGCTTTTTTAAAGACGTAGGGGAGGAGTTATAGAGGTCAATGGCCGTTGGTAGGAGAGAGTTCCTGTAGCGTTCTGTGGTGGTCTTCGGTGGTCCTCGGTGGTCTCAGTCTACCACTGAGAGGCATTGTCAGTAACGCTGAGGAGTTTTGACTCCGCCTCTACTTAAGTCCCAGCTCCACCCCCAGGACAGACGCCGCTCTCCTGCTGAGCTCATTAATGCCACAGCTGGACCCGACCCAGTGGTAGAACATCTGCAGCATGTATCTGCATACGTTGAAGGAGGTGAGACCTCGAATGTCAGAGAGGGTCCGCTGGGTTTCCCATGAAGCCCACCTGTATAGTTTTTGTATATCCTGCTAACAAACAGGTCGGAGGAAACTCCTCCTCCTCAGCGGAGGTCATTTAACGGTAAACGACGCTCACAGGGTCACGTGATCCCCCACAGACGGTCGGGTCTTCACGTGGGGCCAGAATTCCAGAGGCCAGCTGGGTCTGAGTAAGAAGCGGCTCAGCTGCCGATCCCCCCAACATGTCGGATGCCTGTCGGCGGCCCCCCTGGTTCAGATCGCTGCAGGGGGGGAGCAGAGCTTCGCCCTCTCGGTCTCTGGAGGTGTGTTGGGTTGGGGCAGGAACGACTGTGGACAGCTGGGCCTCGGAGACGGGACCGGTAAGATCTCCCTCTCGTCAATCCCGTCCTCACTTTATTAGAACCAACACCTGCTTTCAAACCTCACGCCTCCTTGTTCTTTTCTGCAGACCGAGCGACACCAACGGTTCTCGATTGCCTGAACCTGAAGAAGACGATTCACGTTTCCTGTGGGAAGGACCACACCGTCGCTTTGACAAAGGTCAGACTAAGCGAGCTAACGAGGTCACCGAAGATTCTTGATCCGACAGAATAACTCCTGCGGAGTTAGACAGAATCGTTCATGAGCTAACTAGCTTGTTAGCTAACATTAATTCCGTCCAGCTTAGTCAGAATTTTTAACTTAAGCCAAAGTTTACTTTCTTTTCTGTCAATTTGTTTTGTGTGTGAAGGGTTGAAACGGATGTGATTGGTTACACACACACATTATGTATTATACATGTGTACATATATATATATATATATATATATATATGTATGTATATATATATATATATATATATATATATATATATATATATATATACATTACAGACTAATGAGACTACATGTTAGAATTCTGAGTTTAAAGTCAGAATTCAGAGTTCAGAGTCAGAATACTGAATTTACCGTCAGAATTCTGACCGGGAATAAAGTCAGAATTCTCTGAATAAAGTCGGAATACTGAGTTTTAAGTCAGAATTCTGGGTTTAAAGTCAAAATACCGAGTTCAAAGTCAGAATACTGAGTGAAAAGTAAGAATTTTGAGAATAAAGTCTGAATCCCAAAAGGAGGCTTGGATTTTGGACCTCGCTGTGTTTGCTCCCTCAGGCTGGGACAGTTTTGACATTCGGCTCGGGTCGATATGGACAGCTCGGACACAACTCACTCAGGAATGAACTACGACCTCGGCTTGTTACGGAGCTGTGGGGGGCAAAGGTCACCAGGATTGCTTGTGGATGGTAGAGTATATCACTTTTCCTGATGCTTTCTCCTCTTTGCCTCTCTATTCTGGAACGGCATTAGACTTTTGCTTTCGTCCTTTCCACACGGGACTGGTATTACTTCCGGACCTCCTGGGCGCAGAATTATTTCACTGAAACCGATATCAAAGAGTATTTCACAGGTGAACGTGTGACACGTGCGATGGCGTACGCATACAAAGTTTGCTAACGGACCTCACATTCAGAACTTGCGGAATTAACCCTTCCATGAGATATGCTGTCTTTATTTATGCCGTTACCTCCTCAGGTATCACACGCTGGTGTCGACGGAATCCCAAAGAGTCTACTCCTTCGGTCGCGGGGAACAAGGCCAGCTGGGGCGTGGAGAGGAGGGTTGTCCCTCGGTGCCTCTACCTGTTCAGCTGCCACCAGGTGAGAACTTTCCTGCTGCAGGTGACCTGAACGTCTGACCCGATGGAGGAGATGACGTCTTTTCTTCCTTCACGTTTCCAGGTGGTGCTGTGGATCCGAAAATTCGGAACATCTTCGCCAGAGGAAACAGTTCATTTGTGACATGCGCGTCTCGTGAGGTACCCAGACATGCATATAATGTTCGGCCATAACATTATAACCAGACAGTCGGCTGAGAATCCACCTCTAACGTCTTCATAACGTTTTGGAATGTCGTGACATTGACAGCACTCAATGCGCCACTCAGCCTCATTAGCACCGCCCTCGTTGGATTGGTGCATCTCAGATAATAAACAAAAGCTTTTTCCTTTTTTTGTTTTCAAGGGATTTTATTTTAAGTAATCCAATAAGGAAATGAAAATGAAAGCTTTTTTTTTTTTTTAATTTTTTTTTTCTCTCATCACTTTGATTTTCCATCTAAAATAAATTAAAAAAAATAGTTTTTTTATTCAAATACCAGAACATAAACAGACCAGAACTAAAAACTCTCGTTGGTTGCTAACGGTACATTGCTAACTCACTGAATGGCAGATGGTTTTAATGTTATGGCTGATCCGTGTATACGGGTCAGGACGGTTGGAAAAGTGAAGTCAGATTTGTGTGACAGGAGGTTCTGGAGGAGCCCGATGATGTCGGCGTCAGCGGGGGAACCCAGGATTGTCTTGAAGGCCTGATTGACAGGTGGACTTCTGAATGCGACTCAGACTCGTGGGAAACAATTAAACAGTAGGTTCCACTTCTTCTCGTTTCCCTCTGGGGTTGTTGGGGTTTTTTTTATGTTAGTTGGGAAGCAAAGATTTTGTTCGACTGAAAAAGTTTTCAATCTTCACAGAGAAATCCACAGAACGTTCTCCTCTGCGTCCTGCATCAACAGAAGCTTCCTCGAGCTAAGGTAAAATCAGAACCGCCAAACTATGACCTTTACTTTTTAGTAAAGGTCAAATTTATGAAATCGGAACAGGGGTGTTTACATGGAGTATTATATTTCGGATAATGCTTTTTTTCTTATATTATTCTTAACAAAGGCGTCCAGGTAGCCCCGCCTCCTATCAGCCATGTTGGTTAATCCGTCCTTCGCTGAAGCACATCTTGCGTTCTGTGATTCTCCTTCGATGAATTCCTACATGTACATCGGGAATGTTGCCAAAATACGTCTCCAAGAACTTCTAATGCCTCATTTTGTGTTTGTTTATAGCAAAGATAAACATTTCCAGACGTCTCCCAAATACTCTGGCTTGAACTTGTCACTTTCACGAATATCTTTCGAGAAATTGGTGAGAGAGGAGGGTGTTCTGACAGAGGTATGTAAGACATGTGCAGTAAGTATGACATGTATGAACACATTCGAATGTCTGACTTTTGACCTTTAATGACCATAATGTGTCTAACTCTAGGAATCCCATCAGAACTCGTTGATTCTAACTTCACAAATCATTTCACTGGAACTCCGTTGCTAATTATGAGATTTCAACTCAACCAGAGACTCACGCCAGAGTTGGAAGCAAAAAACAACAACAGCGCCGGCGTCTGCATGGGTTACAGGGCACAGGAATGTTTTTGATATAATTGCGATATGCCACAGACAGCGTTTACATTCAAGCATCAAACGACAGACACGGCTTTGAACTATTTATATCCCCGAAAAGCCGATCGGGGCTGTTACGGAATTTTCGTCGACGCCGCGGTTTCATGGATCGTTTTCAGATTTTATATCACTTAGACCTTAGTGCGAGGAAGAACTGGGTTGATTTTTAGGAAAGGTTTGTTGTATATTTGCAACACTAGAGGGAGCTTTATCTCCAAAAACTTTTTGGGCCATTTCCGATTTAGTTCAAACTTGGCGCGTATAAATGGAATCAATGAGAACCTTAGTGTATCAATCATATTTTACGGTAATAGTCCGATATATTACTGTAATAGTTCACATTTTAAGGTAATATTTGAATATACAGAAATAGTTCATAATTTACGGTAATACTCCGATATATTAATGTTATAGTTCATATTTTACAGTAATAAATCAATATTTTACAGTAATAAATCGATATTTTACAGTAATAAATCAATATTTTACAGTTATAGTCCGATATATTAATGTAATAGTTCATATTTTACAGTAATAAATCGATATTTTACAGTAAAAGTCAGATAAATGAATGTAATAGTTCATATTTTACAGTAATAAATGGATATTTTACAGTAATAAATTGATATTTTACAGTAAAAGTCCGATAAATGAATGTAATAGTTCATATTTTACACTAATAAATGGATATTTTACAGTAATAAATCGATATTTTACAGTAAAAGTCCGATAAATTAATGTAATAGTTCATATTTTACAGTAATAAATGGATATTTTACAGTAATAAATGGATATTTTACAGTAATAAATGGATATTTTACGGTAATAGTCCGATATATTAATGTAATAGTTAATATTTTACAGTAATAAATCGATATTTTACAGTAAAAGTCCGATATATTAATGTTATAGTTCATATTTTACAGTAATAAATCAATATTTTACAGTTATAGTCCGATAAATTAATGTAATAGTTCATAGTTTACAGTAATAAATGGATATTTTACAGTAATAAATGGTTATTTTACAGCAATAAATCTATATTTTACGGTAATAGTCCGATATATTAATGTAATAGTTCATATTTTACAGTAATAAATGGATATTTTACAGTAATAAATGGATATTTTACGGTAATAGTCCGATATATTAATGTAATTGTTCATATTTTACAGTAATAATATCGATATTTCACTGTAAGAGTTAAAATACTGTGGACATAACATTTAATTTGGAGAGTCCAATCAGAGGGAGGGTTTGCACAACGCAGGGGGTTGGGGACTCTCCGGGGACTTACCCACGTTGTGGAGGCGTAGGCCTTGTCGCTCCCTTGGTGGTATTTAAAGTTATTTTCATGAAAGTTTGTAATCTCCATTCTATTTGTCGAACGATCTGTTTCTGGTCCGGTTCCGGTCCAGAATGTTCCGCATCCATGTTCCTGACCCGGACGATCCCTCTCACACCAACAGGTTGAGGCGGCTATTTTGGACCTGCTTCCTTCTTTGTCGGAGGAACCGGTGGGAGTGGAAGGCTTGAGGATCTACCTGCTTCTCAACGAGCTCCTGTTCGTGATCCAGAGACTCAAAGGTGGACGGAGAAGCACGCCGCTCGCTGTGGGCGTCGCCGCCGCTCTACTGCGTCTGTCGCCCCGCAGCCTCCGGGTCATAGGTACCGCCACGGCAAATTTAGCAGCGGCTCGACCCGACCCCCGACCCGTTGGGCGTGCAACATCTTAGGTCTCAGGTTCTCTGCGTTGTCTCCTTCAGGGTTCTGGTGGGCCTCGTTGTCTCCCTGCACACTTGTCAAACATGTGAAGGTGTGGAAACGGGCCGTGTCCGTGATCCTGTGTACCAATCCTCTGCCTCAGTACTCCGGAGTCCAGAACCTGCTGCTCGTCCTTCAACACATGTACAACGTTGGTATCAGAATCAGCAGTCCTCTTCCTCTTCCTCTTCTTCCTCTTCTTCCTCTTCTGGATCCTCTGTGGTGACCCCCTTCAGGGGTCACCACAGAGGATCCACTCTGTCCATCTTCTCCTGTCCTCTGCATCTTCCTCTCTAACAACAACCAACTGCATGTCCTCTCTCACCACATCCAGAAACCTCCTCTTTGGTCTTCTCCTTCTTCTCCTGCCTGCAGCTCCATCTCCAGCATCCTTCTACCAGTAGATCCACTATCCCTCCTCTTCTTCACGGGTCAGAACCATCTCCATCTGTCCTCTCTGACTTTGTCTCCAGGACGTCTCACCTGGACTGTCCCTCTGATGTCTCCTTTCTAATCCTGTCCTTCCTCCTCTTCCTCACTCCCAGAGAACATCTGGGTACTGAACAACTTGCTTCTCTACCTCTCCTCCACACTCCCCGTTGCTCTGAACAGTTGAACCCAGGTCCTGAAACTCCTGCACCTCCTCCAACTCTACTCCTCCAACCTCACCCACTCCTGCCTCCCTTTCATTCACACGCATGTATTCTGTCTCGCTACCTCTGACCTTCATTCCTCTTCTCTCCAGCACATACCTCCACCTCTCCAGGTTCTCCTCCACCTGCTCCCTGCTCTCACCACAGATCACATTTTCCTCCACCCACATCATAGTCCATGGAGACTCCTGCTGACCTCCTCTGTCAGCCTGTCCATCACCATAGCGAACAAGGAGAGGCTCGGAGCCCGTCCTTGATTCAGTCCCAACTCCACCTCGAACACATTTGTCTCTCCTACTACACCCCTATACCGGAACCCTGAACATATTTCCTGTCACACAACTCGCCACTCTGTCCTACGCTTCCTCTAAATCCACAAAGACACAATGCTACTCCTTCTGACCTTCTCTGTCCTTCTCCATCAGCTCCTTCTGACCTTCTCTCTTCTTCTCCATCAGCTCCTTCTGACCTTCTCTCTTCTTCTCCATCAGCTCCTTCGGACTTTCTCTGTCCTTCTCCATCAGCTCCTCCTGACCTTCTCTCTTCTTCTCCATCAGCTCCTTCTGACCTTCTCTGTTCTTGTCCATCAGCTCCTTCTGACCTTCTCTGTCCTTCTCCATCAGCTCCTTCGGACCTTCTCTGTCCTTCTCCATCAGCTCCTCCTGACCTTCTCTCTTCTTCTCCATCAGCTCCTTCTGACCTTCTCTGTCCTTCTCCATCAGCTCCTCCTGACCTTCTCTCTTCTTCTCCATCAGCTCCTTCTGACCTTCTCTGTCCTTCTCCATCAGCTCCTCCTGACCTTCTCTGTTCTTCTCCATCAGCTCCTTCGGACCTTCTCTGTTCTTGTCCATCAGCTCCTTCTGACCTTCTCTGACCTTCTCCATCAGCTCCTTCTGAACTTCTCTGTCCTTCTCCATCAGCTCCTTCTGACCTTCTCTCTTCTTCTCCATCAGCTCCTTCTGAACTTCTCTGACCTTCTCCATCAGCTCCTTCTGACCTTCTGCTCACAAACTTTCACCTCTTTCCCAGATCTTCATCGTTGCTCCTCAGCTTTCCCTGTCTGTAGAGCTAGTAGTCTTACTCGCTCTAGTGTAATGAAGTATCTTACTTTGATGAACTCATTCAATTTGAAACTTATTTTGAAGGTGAACAGTGGGATTGCAGAACATCGAAGAATTCCAGAAAAGGACTTTCACTTGACGATGAACAACGACTTTCTCGCTCAGGATCTGAAGCTCTGGAAATCACGGATATTTCAATTGGTAACAGCATCACGTGACTTTTTTGTTTCCTTTGAATGATCATTTCTTTCCCGGAAAAGTCGTGGACAGTATGGAATCATCATCATCATGGCCGCCGCTTCCACAAATCCTTCGTGTGAGCGTCATAACTTAAAAGCTAATATATGGATCCTTTTAAAATTAAAACCCATTTACACCTTAGTGTGAGAAACATTTGTTGTATATCTCCAACACTAGGGGGGCGCGTTATCTCCAAAAGTCTTCCGGACATCATTTCTCAACCGTTGGTCCGATTTGATGGAGATTAATCGTATCGATCTCGTCAACGTCGTATTTCACTGTAATAGTTCATATTTCACTCAATAGGGGGAGCTCCTTTAATGGGAAAACACGGTTTTCTTTACACAACTCAAAAGGTACGCCATGGATCCTTTTCAAATGTTGTCCCAACGTAGGCCTTAGTGTGAGGAAGAACTGGAGGGATTTGAGAAATTATTTCTTTACCGTTGCTCCGATTCGGTCCAATTGTGGTGCAAACGAATCAGCTGTCGGAGTTCTGTCTGGATATATATTTTATTTTCCTCTAGTAGTAAAATACTAGAGTATTTTTCCTCACTGGACGAGCCTTTGTTTTTATGAATAACACTGTTTTTACGCCACAACTTGCTGAATGTTGGCCAGATTTAGTCCAACTTTGGTGAATATGAACCTACTCAAGCAGATCTAAAATATCGTACTCTAAAAGTTCACATTCACTCACAGCGGGGGGGCTTTCTTCTTTCGGATATAACGTCACATCTAATGCGAGGAGTTCCAATCACGGGGATTTCCTGTACAACGCGTCGGGATGGGGGACTTGTTCGGGGAGATACCCTTGCTGGCGCTGACCACAGCGTGGGTCCAGTTGTTCACTGGCACGTACTGCCGGTATTGTAATCTCAAGCATCATGTTTAGAGTCAGCAGTTTCTGTTTAACAGTAAAGACCCTGTTTGCTCTGTTCCCCTTTAGGGTGAAGATTTTGAGCCAATTATCCTCTGTAGCTTCCCAGCTTTGATGGATCTGCAGTCAAAGAAAATGGTGTTCGACATGGATGCCACCTTCACCAAGGTAACTGCACTTTTGAGCTTTTCCTAGCGAGACCTTTGTTGTACTGCACAAGTCTGACGACTTTAAGTGAAGTATAATAGGATGGTATTGGATCCAAGAAGTTGCGACGTCATCTTGAGTCGTTAAATAAAAAATAAAAAATGGCGTGTTCAGTTTATTCGTCAATAAATAAAAAATGCATTTTTAATTTGAAAAGAAAAGCTGATGATGTTTTTCAAACTGAAGTGCTGTGGTTCTGTCTAAACACGCGCTCACTCTGGATTCGACGCCTGCTACGTGTTTCCTAAAAGTTCGGACGGACGCATCTGTCAGATGGCGTGTGCTTTGGTTTCAGATCACATTTAATAATAATAATAATACATTTAATTTATAATCCTTTAACACATTAAGGACAGCACTAGAGATTTTTGTGGAACTGTTTTAGGTTTATCTTGGTATGTAATTTGATTCAAGTTAGGCTTAACCGAAAAGAACCGATTAACAGCCAACCCAAAATTTAAACTAGGCCTCTAGCCCCCGAACTCCTGCATTGTACAATCAATTCCCCTGTTTACTCTGTTGATTGATGGTGGGAGTGAAGGAAGGTTTCAAGGTGGAAGTGGGACTGCACCAAGGATGGGCTCTTGCTCCCTTCTTGTTTGCTATGGTGATGGATGTTAAGAATGTAGGAAGGGTTCAGGGTGGAGGTGGGACTGCACCAAGGATGGGCCCTGAGCCCCGCAGAGTGTCCCGACCTTTTTCAATTTGGGATTTTACAAATACACTTAAGTTTGCATGAAGCTAAATAATGCAACAATGTCAAAATTATTGATGAGAAATTATTGTTGAATTTCAGAATGAGATGGTGGGAATGACTCTCTTGGTGAATTATTTTATGATGGTGGAACCCCCGACGCCGGAAGAAATGATGTTCGTACTGTACCTGAGGCGGACATCAGTTTTGGAGGACACCTTCCTCCAACTTACTGAGACCGATTTCTTTGCCTTGAAGATGCCTCTTCTGGTAAAATTATGTTTTTAACGTGACGATCTCGTTCGGACAAAGCTCCACTGAAGAGCATGTGTTATCGGTTAGTTACTCCGGCGGACACTTACATCCAAACTTGTCCCCTCTCTGTCTTGTAGGTTTTTTTCGATGAAAACCATGAAGTCAATGATGTTTACAGGAAAGACTTTTTCTACGAAGTATTCCACGAGATGGTGTCGGCGGAATCGGAGATGTTCATGTTCAATGATTCTGAAACGCTGGCGTGGTTCCCTTCAAAAGTAAGACTAAGAACTAAGAAATAATCCCTTTATTTAGCAGGGCCTGCACTGTCGTCCCCGACAGCAGGGGTATAGCCCTCAAAAGCCCCCAATCCCCTGCTTTGTACAAGCAATTCCCCTGATTGAAGTCCTCACGTTAAATGTGAAGTTTACCCACAGTATTTTAAAAGAAAAAAAAAAAACAGCTCCCGAAAGCGAGCAAAACATGACACATACAAGATAGAGGAAGATATAGTAAGTTCTGTCCAAAAACAGTGTTTTTTAAAAGAACTCCCCCTAGTGAGTAAAATATGAACTACTAAAGAGAGATATGACACGTAGAAGATAGATACTGATACAGTAAATGTATCAGTGTCGGAATTATGGAATTTCTTTCCCAAAATCAATCCAGTTCTTCCTCGCACTGAGGTCTATGTCGGTTGTTCAATTTGAAATGATCCATAAAATAGCACGATACGCCGAAAAGGACTTTGGGGTAAATAACCCCTTGTGATAATCGCTTCCATTTAATGACTTGCTTGAAATCATCAATCCAATAATGACGAAAAGCAGCAGATAGAAGTTTTCTGATATTAATGTTCCCTTTTGATCGACACCAGGCGACGAAGGATAACAGGAGATTCTTCCTTTTTGGGGTCCTTTGTGGATTGGCGTTATACAACCGATGCATCGTACATTTACCCTTCCCACTGGCTCTCTTCAAGAAGCTGCTCGATGTCAAACCTTCGCTGGAAGATCTGATAGAATTCAGCCCCTGTGTTGGAGCGTAAGAGGAAATGAATCTCCGTCGAGTCACAGATTTTTACTGGTTTTATTTTGGCATTTCCTGGGAGGAGTAAATGTTGTTCCTCTCTACCAGGAATCTTACTAACTTCATTGTCTTTCAAGGAGTCTGAAGTACATCTTGGAAGATTGCAACGATGAAGACATAGAAAGCATGGTCATGCATTTCACAGTAGGTGCACTGTAAAAAAAAAAATATATATATACATATATACATATATATATGTATATATGTTTAAAAAGAAAATTGGGTAAAATACTGGGGGTGTTTGCCAGAATTTCCCCTGAAAAACATGATGTGTTAACCCCGAAAAAACATAGTTTGTAAACTTTCATCACAACATAGAATAAAATGACAGCAAATTTAAAAAAACACCTAATTATCTTGAAAACAGTGTTTCAAAAAGAAATATAGAACGTATTTCTGAAGTTTCGTTTCCATTTAAAAGGCTCTTATTAAATGGTTAAAGTTTGTTTAGTCTATTTCAATGTACACAATAATACATACTTACAATACTTACTTGTGATTTAACAGGGATTTTAATAAACACAGGTCATTTTCACTGTTTTTAACATATTCTGACCGTAAAGAAATAAAGTTGTTGTTTGTTAGGGTACTTTTGCCATTTGTCCACTTTTACTGTAAATCTAACCTTAAAGTTGAACAGCGTGGGTTTATTATCCATGAAATTCTGGCTTTCGCACCTGCAAGTATTTGACTGTAAAAGACAAGATTTTATTTTTATTTTGTACAGCGTGATTGACAGATGATTAGAAGATTAAAACGGTATGTAATCCAGCAGGTTATGGATTGTTATGTCTAAAATCACTGACGTCATCTTACTTTCTTGTGTGCGACCAAACAGGTGACTTGGGACGGAGTAGAGGCCGAGCTGGACCCAGGGAATCCTGGAGCGCCAGTGACGAGTCAAAATAAGTAAGGATCGCGAAGGTTTTTACAAGCCCCGCCCACTTTTCATGGGGCTCAGGGGTGAAACAAGACAGATTTCCTCGAGCCGATTTACAGGAGCCTAAATTTAGACACAAATGAATTTGTGGTTGGAAAGTTATGAATGAGAAACGGCGTTGTACTCTAAAATCTCCCCCTAGTGGGTAAGATATGAACTATCATAGTGAAATAATATGATTACAAGTTAGATCTCCCGGTTTAGATTCATGTGAGCCAATTTGGACGTAATCGAATCAACGGTTAAGAAGTTATATTGAAAAAAACATTGTTTTTTATTAGAGTAAGTATAGTATAATAATACATTTAATTTATAATGCACTTTACATTTGGATCAAATCTCAAAGTTCTAAAGTTAAAATCAGATAAAAGCATCACAAACAAATAGAATAATAATTATATAAAGATATGACCGAAGAGCAGCAATGTTGAATAAAAGTTATAGGTTCTGCTATAAAGAAACGTTTTAAGTCCTTTTCTAAAAGTCTCAGTCGTCTGTGGAGCCCTCAGATGGTCAGGGAAGGTAGGATATATAGGATATATACCAGATAGATCCAGTTGATTCATATGCACCAAATTGAGTTTAAATTGGGCAAACTGTTTAGAAATGATGGCCCAATAACTTTTGGAGATAAAGCTCCCCATAGTGGCGGAAATATGCAAACGATCTGTCCCAGAATCAATCCAGTTCTTCCTCGCGCTTTGGTCTATGCAGGGTTTAAAGTTTGAATATGATCCATGAAATAGTTTTAGAGTTATAGCGTCAGTGTGAATGATCTCCGGCGAATGCGGTCGGCGGCCCAAACCCGTGCCAGATAGGATTTAAGTAATAAAGTGGACCAGAACCAGAATGAGTTTGAGTTGACTGAAAACTTTGTACGTGCAACAGGAAGACGTTTGTGGACGCCTACGTGAATCACGTCTTCAACACGTCAGTGGAGGATGTATTTCAGATGTTCAAGCAAGGCTTCTTCGAGATCTGTGACGAAGAGTTGGTGAAGTTGTTCCGACCCAAAGAGTTGCAGGAAGTTCTGGTGGGCAAAGACATCTGTGACTGGACAAAGCTGAAAGAGGTCGGTCCAAACAAAAAGGGCGTTTTCTTTTTTTTTATTGGCTAGTTTCATCTGCAAATGATTTGTGACATAATTTCAACACGACAAGTTATTATAAACGCAAATAAATCAAGTGTTTGTCTGTAATCAGAACACGGGTTACGAGGGAGACCTTCACCGCAGCCACCCCACCGTACAGATGTTCTGGGAGGTGTTTGACGGACTCACTGAAGATCAGAAGAGAGCTTTCCTCTGTAAGTGTTGTCACAAGTCAAACGGATTTAATGTTCCTTTATGGGATGTTAGTAAGTCTGGCTGTAGGGAAAAGGGTAAAATGTTAGTGTGGAGCATCTTAATCGAGATAATGGTATAATTGTACGTGTGTATATATGTGTATTAAAATATGTTTATATGTATAGTATATATATATACATATATATGTACATATATATATGTATATATATATATATATATATGTGTATATACATACATACATATATATATATATATATATATATATATATATATGTACATATATATATATATGTATATATATATATATATATATATATATATATATACATACATATATATGTATATATATATATATATATGTATGTATGTATGTATGTATGTATGTTCACATCATATATGTCAGCTGGGATAGGCTCCACCCCCCTGTGAACCTGAACAGGATAAGCGGTTGATAATGAATGAATGTCTGTTTATAGATATTCTATTTATCAGATTATATATGTGTATATATATTTTTTGAAAATGTGTACGTGTAAATAAATTTGTTAAAAATACCGAACCAACGCTTTTCCCTCCATCAGGGTTTGTGACGGGTTTTGAAAGGCAGCCGATAAACGGCATGGGAGAGATCAAGATGTTCATCCGAGTCCATTCGGTGGAGGAGGTCCAGTGGGACCAGTTCTACCCGGAGACGCACACATGCTACTCCCTCCTGCAGCTGCCCCTCTACTCCACCAAGGAGATAATGCAAACCAAGCTGACGGAGGCTCTGAGCAGCAACAGGATGAACCACAAGTGATGGCGGGTCTTTATCAGAACCTGACGCTGTGAGACTGGGAGACCATGCGACCCGTCTTACCGAAGAGTAACTACTGACATGCATGTTGTGTTTTTTGAACAAACATCAGGACGAATTACGGATTACGGGGCGGATTATGTCCAAATTGGGTTGATATGAATCGACTCGAGGAGATCTATCTTGTACGCATTACTATTTTTACGTTATTAGTTCATATTTTACTCACTAGGGGGAGTTTTTATTAGAAAAATGTTGGAAATATCATAGTTTACACTGAATGTTCGTGTTTTACTCACTAGGGGGAGCTCTTTTAATTGACAACACTGCTTTCTTTACATTACTGAAAAAAAACATTTCAACTGGATCTGAAGCTGGAGTGATTTTTGGGGAAGTCGGTTGAATATTTACGACATTAGGGGGAGATTTTCCCCCAAAAATGTTTCAGGACATTATTTCTTAACTGATCGTTTTACTGAAAACTGAATCTTTTTTTTTTACTCTTAACAATTCACATTATACTCTCTAGGGGAAGCTAATTTACAAATTTGAGTTCAATCAGGCCAACTGCTTGTTTATTACAATAGAGACGATTATGCATGATTCATTTTAATAAGCGCAATTTGTGATGTCATGTATTTCCTATAAATCATTTATGAACCTTCTTTGTTGCACCTTTTATTTTGGTGCTCATGGCATGGCATGATTTTTTCGGCCCACAACTTACCAGAAGAGTCTGAGCATCAAAGACTTTCTAAGACACTCATAATCACGCGCCTGCTGTTGTTATTCATCTTTTCTACATTCTGTCTTCTCTGATTGAAAGACATCCTTTGTGACGTTTCTCTGTAACACTGGATGTTTCTGATTACTGTGGAAAACATGCACCCAGTGTTTTCCACACACACCCAGTGTTTTCCACACACACCCAGTGTTTTCCACACACAACCAGTGTTTTCCACACACACCCAGTGTTTTCCACACACAACCAGTGTTTTCCACACACACCCAGTGTTTTCCACACACACCCAGTGTTTTCCACACACAACCAGTGTTTTCCACACACACCCAGTGTTTTCCACACACACCCAGTGTTTTCCACACACACCCAGTGTTTTCCACACACACCCAGTGTTTTCCGCACACACCCAGTGTGGGAGACAACAACGACCTGTGGATCCTTACCTTTTCTGACCGATGGTGTATTTTCTGTTTGACTGTGGGAGAACCGGAGCACCCGGAGAAAACCCAAGTCAAATCCCATAAAGTTTGACTTGTTAGCACTTTAGCATCAACAATTCAACAGGCTGAGTGCGGTGGTCCCCAGGAGACCCTGGTACTAACCTCTAAGGGAAAGAAATAATGTCCTCCAATCCAGGTCCGACCTAATGATCCCCCGCCGCGTGTTGCTTCTGTATTTCTACAGCTAAGTTGTATTCAATATTACCAATCTGACTCTTAATCGTTGAGAAGCGATTTTGTTTGGAGCGAAGCGCTCTCTGCTGCTGTCGTATATTTACACATTCCTCTTCGATGTCTTTCTCGTTTTGTTCCTGAAACTCGGCCCAGGCTTGCTTGAGTTCGCTAATCCTCCAGGTTACTGCGTTGTTCTGCCCACGGGCCCGGCCCAGCACCGTCATGACGCTCAGAAGTTTAAGACCTTCTGTACTAGTGATGCTTTCATTACGGTCCTCCTGTATGGTGACCGATGGGGTTGATCCATGATGCTTCTGGCTGAAACAGTTTCCCATATCTTAAAGTTTCTCACTGCAGGCGGCCGGAACTGCTTCCAGCTGTCTTACACAAATATGGCTGAAGGTGATTTGGGCGAAGAATCGCCGGTCTATTACGGGACCTTACACCAATTTATATGTCTTGATGTCACAATCCAGTCCTTTGATCCCTCCTACAATAAAAGGCTTAAAACCCAACATTACATTATTAACATCAAAAGCCCTTTTCACACGGGACTAGTAGTATTACCCCATGATGTCACATGATTAATGCTCCGGTTGAGTTTGTTCAGCGCTACCAGGCATGAGTATTTTTAGACTGATCTCTTCATTATCAAGAGAATTATGACCAAAAAACTCCATAAGTGCCCAAAAAGCTCCATAAGTGCCCAAAAAGCTCCATAAGTGCCCAAAAAGCTCCATAAGTGCCCAAAAAACTCCATAAGTGCTCTACCTCCCAATGGGTAAGAAAATGTTCTTATGACGTCACGCCACAAAGCCATGATGTAACGTCACCAAACTTTAGTCAGGTCCAGGGTTTGCCAAAACGCTACCACCGTGTAAAATGCACTGCAAATCGGTCCATTCGTTCTTTCGTAATCTAGCTAACACACAAACCATGGTAAGAATATTAACCTCCTTGGTAGAGGGTAAAAGGAGGTTGGAAGAACCAGCCTCAACCAGTCCTTTAACGTTGTTGTTTTAAAAGCTATGATATTATCCTATAATGTTGGACTATAAAGGCTTTTATATGCTTATATCAAAGGGCAGGCGTACGACAACGTCACATATATATGGAGTCAGGCCCAACAGTAGGTTGGCACTTGCTAGCCCAAAGCACTTCAGGCCACCTGTGTAGCGCAGTCAGAATCATTTTCAGTGTGCAGCAGTAACAAAGTACTGTAGAACTATGAGAAACTGGTTTGGCCAGGAGTACAGCCAGCTATCTAACCCAGCTGACACCAGCCAGGAGGGGGACAACCAGGTATCTAGCCCACCTGACACCAGCCAGGAGGGGGAAAACCAGGTATCTAGCCCACCTGACACCAGCCAGGAGGGGGAAAACCAGGTATCTAGCCCACCTGACACCAGCCAGGAGGAGGACAACCAGGTATTTAGCACTGCTGTCTCTAGCCAGGAGGAAGACAACCAGGTATCTAGCCCAGCTGTCTCCAGCCAGGAGGAAGACAACCAGGTGTCTAGCCCAGCTGTGTCCAACCAGGAGGACAACCAGGTATCTAGCCCAACAGTCACAAGCCAAGAGGACGACAACGGGGTATCTAGCCTAGCTGACACCAGCCTGGAAGAGGACGATGAGGTATTTAGCCTAGCTGACAGTAGCCAGGAGAACAACCATGTATGTAGCCCAGCTGACATTAGCCAAGAGGACAATGAAGAATCCACCCCCACTGGCAACAGCCAGGCGGACAGCCAGTTGGTCAGTCCAGCTGGTACCAGCAATGGCCAAATAACTACTACACCTGAAATTCTTAGGGCCTTAAGAAAGGCGACGCAAGCACAAGTGGAGAACAATGTGTCCCGGATGAGCATGACAGAACGCGAGCGAGCCTGGAATGAGCATTGGGACCAGTATCAGAAAAAATTTGAAATACATCTTGAAAATATACGACAGTTGCAAAGACAAATACAGGAGAGAAAAGCATTTATTTTAGAGATTAAGACTAAGATTGCTGAAATTGAAGAGCAGCTAAAAAGAGTAATACAAAGGTGGTACGCGGCGGGCGACCAGTAAGTCTGAACTCAATTCATTTTATGACCTTCAATCTTAATGTAGATGCCTCACCAAAATCGTCAAGGACATGGAGCGTGAGAGGAAATGTCGGAAAATCGAGACAGATTGTTGGAGAACTTGGATTCAAGGATATAAGAAAGGAAAATATAAGCGTATCTACTCATTCGTTCATTATCCGTAACCACTTATCCCGTTCAGGGCTGCAGTGGGCTACAGCCTATCCCAAGTTGACAAGGGGCAAGGGGTGGGGTACACCCTGGATGAGTCGCCAGTTCATCACGGGCAATCACACAAAACAAACAATCATTCACCCCTATGGGCAACGCAGTCTCCATTTCATCTATTTGTGTGTTTTTGGACCGGGAGAAAGCCGGAGTACCCGGAGAGACCCTCATAGACAAGAGGACAACATGAAAAGTCTGGACAGAAAGTTGTGGGCAAAGGCGGATTAGAACCCAGCATCTTCTGTGAGGCAGCAGTGCGGCCCACTGTGCCGCTGTTCCCTCCAGACGCTGAAACAAACGTAAGTAACCAAACTGATTGAGTGAGTTCTGAGGTTCTGAGGGGGTTTTCTCCGGGTGCTCCGGTTATCCCAACAACATCAAACTTTAAAAGAAAACACAATTCCTCAGTCAAGGATTTGGATCAGACCAAGTTTTACCCCAAACGGACTTGGCCCAGTGTTTTCACACACATACCTGGGTATCTGGAGGGCTTACAGATCCACCAAGAATGTATGCAAAGCACCCCGTGAGTTTTTTTCAGAGTAGTAGCAGGACACCTGAAGTCACATGACTTTGGTAGTTCCCTGACATTTTTGTCCACTCATGTCGTCATGTATGTCGGTGAATGAAAAAGTCTACCAACACCCAAGTATATCCACCCATGGATTTAAGACTACATGGGATAAATCCGCCATTGTTTTGTCGCGTCTGCATTGACTGAGTTCATCACCAAATCCCCCTCCCGACTGAGAGGACATAAGAACCGGGTGCATTAACTCAGAAACTTATTTGTCAGTTCTAAAAGCACTTCAGGTCAAGCAGCTTTGCCTCAGTACATTTGGTTCAATCTTTGTACTAGGTCTGGTTCTACACTTGAGACAGAGCTTACCAGACACTAAAAGGTTTGAGATTGTGCGCAGCTCTGTTGTAGGCGAGGACCAGGTACAGCCACCAAAGGGGTCCTAGGATATGGGAGAAGAAGTGACGACGGGATATTTTTCTTTTCTGTAAATATGACTAAATCCAGGAAAAGGTAATAGGTCATCTAAGTCCCTATATCTTCTGCTTATCCTGGGTCGGGTCGCTGTGGCAACGGGCTAAGAAAGATTCTCCAGATACCCTCTCCTCAGCAACACTAATCAGCTCATCTTGGGGGATCCCGAGGCGTTCCCACGCCAGATGAGATATATAGTCCCACCAGCGAGTTCTGGGTCTCCTCCAAGTTGGACGTGCCCGTAAAACCTCCTGGAAGCATCCTGACCAGCTGCCTCAACCACCTCGACCGGCTTCTTTCGACCGAAAGACCAGTGGCTCTACATCGAGATGCCCCTGGATGTCGGAGCTCCTCACCTTATCTCTAAGGCCAGTCTTGAGTCCAGTCCCCCATACGAAGGAAGCATCTTTCAGCCGCTTGTATCGTTGACCTCATCTTTTCTAACGCTACCCAGAGTTCATGACCCTAGGTGAGGTTTGGAATGAGAGGGACCGGTAAGTCGAGAGCTCTGTATTACGTCTCAGCTCCTTCTTCATCACAACGGAACCGATACAAAACCATCATTACCGTTGACGCCGCACCAAAAACACCTCACAGTCCAATTTCCCATCACTCGAGTTAAGACAGCAGCTGTATTTGAGAGAAAAATGTATCATTCTATAATTTGTCAGTAGAATTGGCATTTTACCGAGGAGAGCTGCCACTTAGAATGACGTCAAACAAACAATAATTATAAATATGGTGTGCCTGATGGAGAAACTGAATTAACTGTATGAACCTGGACCCTTCTTTCGGCTGTTCCCTTAAAGGGTCGCAACAACTGATTTTGTTTCTTACGTTATTCTCACTCTTCTGTCCGACCAAGCAACTGCATGTCCTCTCTCACCACGTCCAGAAACCTCCTCTTTGGTCTTGCGCTTCTTCTCCCGCTTGCAGCTCCATCTCCAGCATCCTTCTACCAGTAGATCCATTATCCCTCTTCTTCACGGGTCCAAACTATCGCAATCGGTCCTCTCTGACTTTGTCTCCAGGACGTCTAACCTGGACTGTCCCGCTGAAGTGTCCTTTCTCATTGTTTTGTTTTACAAAGTGTGAGCACACAAGTCGTAAGCTCTGGCTTTGCATCGCAGACGATTCAGTCGTACAGTATAAGTTGGAATGGAATGGCAGCATATCTAAAACCGTGCAGTGCATGCCCAGCTTAACATTTATCATCAAAGAGCATCAGAATGAGAATAAAGGTGTTTGAAGTGACTTAAAACATGGCATGGTTGTTGCTGCCAGACGGGCTGGACGGATTATTTCAGAAACTGCTGTCAAACGGGGATTTTCACGCACAACTATCTCTAGGGTTTACAGAGGATGGTCCGAAAAAGACTATCCATTGGCAAAAACGCCTTGCTGATACCAGAGGTCAGAGGAGAATGGCCAGATTGGTTCCAGCTGATGGATACAACCGAGGTGTGCAGAAGAGCAACTTTGAACACAAAACATGTGGAACCTTGGAGCAGATGGGCTACAGCAGCGGAGGGCCGCATTGGGGGCCACTTCTGTCTGCTAAGAAGAGGAAACTACGGCTTCAATCTATCCTGCCGAGGTGCTGCTGCTGCTGCTGCTGGTGGTGAAATGGTGCAGGGGGGTATTTCCGTGACACACTTTCAGCCCCTTAGTACCAGCAGAGCATCGTTTACCACCACAGTTGACCCATCTTATGATGTGTATTTACCGCAGGACAACACTCCATGTCACAAAGCTCAGATCTCAATCTGGTTACCTGAACGTGAGATCACTGGACTCAATGGTTTGCACAGTCACCAGATCTCAATCCCATAGAACCTTAGGGATGCGGTGGATCGGCATCATGGATGAGCGGCCGACAAACCTGGAGAAACTGCCTGATGCTATCATGTCAGTTTGGACCAAAATCTCTGAGCGATGTTTCCAGCATCTTTCTGAATCTATGCCACAAACTGAAGTAAGTCAGTTCTGAAGGCAAAAGGTTTCCAACCCGATACTGACAGGGTGCAGCTAATAACGAGGCCATTTAATATTTAATGCCACAGTTGAGACGTGTTTGCAAACTCGGTTCACGTTGTCGATTGCTAGCCTTCGGTAAAGCCTGCCTGTTGACACGGTGAGAAATGGTGGAAGTTGAGATGGACTCTGGTGTGTAGTGAACAACTGCCGAATGACTGTGTCACTACTCAAAAGGCGATAATGGAGAAAGGTAAGGTAGAAAAGTATCTGGTGTGTCATTTGGATTAAGGAGAAAAGAAAAGAAGACTTGGGGGTGTAATGAGGAGGTTGAGGAGAAAAGCAGACATCTTCATTGATGAAGATGAGAAACACTGCAGATGAGATGTTTGCTTGGAGAGTGCTGATGGGTAAATATAGAGAACAGGGGGATTTTCTTTTGAGGCATTTGGGATTTGGAGTAAGTGTACAACAGTGGCGAGTGAGGAGTTGAACAACTGAAGGAAAGTTTATAAAAACAAACTGTGACAGTGAAAAACTCCTGTTTATTATTATCATCCTGTTTTTACATGAATATATCACTAGAAATAAAATCACTGTAAAAATAAATAGTTTCCTGGCAGGAAACTAGGAAGGACGTTTATTTAACGGTCCAGTGTGTACGAAAATCTACAGTGGCCCTCAAGGGGTCAAAAATGATGTCATCGTCTATGACATCATCGCATGACAGGATATGGACGGATCCTGTCATGTGATGAAGTTCCTGTAGACACTTTTAGAAATTTGATTTAGTTACTAACTCTGTTGAACTTTAAGTCAAAGCTGCGATGGAAGAGAACCATTATTGTGTTACCGTTCTATCGCTAACAGTAGTTAGCTGCTGTCAGAGTCTTTTTTCCACCATCCATCCATCCACCCATCCATCCACCCATCCATCCCTCCATCCATCCTCTCCCACTTATCTGGGTCAGGTTGCAGTGGAAGCAGGCTAAGGAGGGGTTTTCAGACATCCCTCTCCCCAGCAACACCCTCCAGCTCATCCTAGGGCATCCCGAGACATTCCCAGACCAGATGAGATATACAGTCCGTCCAGAAAGTTTTGGGTCTACCCCGGGGTCTCCTCCCAGTTGGACGTGCATGGAAAACCATCAGAAGGAGGCATCTTGATCAGATACCACCTCAACTGGCTCCTTTCGGGCGTCCTTTCCATGCCGAGCTCCTCCCCTTTTCTCTAAGGCGCTTGTATCCGTGACTTAATTCCTTCAGTCTCGACCCAGAGCCCCTGTCTGTAGGTGAGGGTCGTAGATCACCTGGTAAATTCAGCGCTCCGACTCAAACCTCTCTTCACCTCGCTGGACCGTTCCCACCCCATCCATACCGCTCCCATGATTCTGCGAGAAAGCCTGCAAGAGTGAGCAACAGTTGGGCCACCGTTCCACGATCCGGATGGAATCCATAACTACCACTTCAACCTAGAAATGTGAAGTGTTCTTTTTGTCCTTTCTAGGTTTTCTGGGCTTTTCAAACATGGCATCCTCCATGAAGAGGACCCACCCCTATATCTGTAGAAATAAAGGACTCGTGCTTAGCTAGCATTTGCTCAACGCTTCTAACTTCTAGCCAATTAAACACTAACAGAAACATTGATATGAACATAGTATTCATTCATCCCGAAACTCCGCAGACTGAGCCTTTAAATATTGGTTAGAACATTTTGGGTTCTCTTTTTAGGTTCAAGGGTCTGAACTGAGGTCATAGAAATATTTGACTTCAGGCTGGTTTCCATGACGACCGTCTTTCAGAAGTAGTTCTGTGGTTCTGTGGTTTTGATGGAAAACCTGCTGCTCAGACGTCAAACCTCTCCTCACAAACATCGTGTCCATTCTCCACATAGTCCTGCCCGTTCACCACCATCTCTTTATAGTTGGGACTGTGGGGAAGCAGCTTCCCCCCATCCCATGAGTAAGTATTGGGGCCGCAGTAAACAGGAAACATCCTGAAATAAGCAGATAAAAAGTTCACAATAAAATCAATTATGGTCAAATATATAATGAAAGGTCTGGGTGTGAGGAAGAGGATGAATTATGTTGGAAGGTATCAAAATAAAACTCTGATATCAGTGTTATGCTAAATATCCTGCGAGGGATTCAAACCAACAACCACACAAGAAGGATGAATAACAATCCACCAACATGTATCATACTAAATAAATGAAAACTTTACAATTTATTCAACCTCACATCTCATAATGAACAAAAGTCGTCCATTCTTTATATTCACACCCATCAGCAATAACATCGCATTGAGTATCTGGTTACCATGGCGACTGTCGGTGGTTATAATGTTATGGCTGGTGGGTGTCCAGTCTGATAACTGTTGAGAGTTTTTCCTGTCTCCATTGTCAGGTTTGTGCAGCTCTACAACTTTTCTTTGCACATCATGGCGGTCCTCACGTCTTTCCCATTCGGAAGAACGTCACAGAGAATCAGGCCTGTGTCGCCTCATATTTATACCCCAGTAACACAGGAAGTCATTGTTCACCACTTCAAAGTTCCTACTGAAACAGTTGAACCCAAACAAATGAAATAGGACTGGAAATATGCTTCAGTCACCTTTTAACCGTAGGATTTCCGAGGGCTGGCAGTAATTGTGGCACACGAGTTTTGGAGAAAAGTATTTGTTAACTTTTAATAATGTTATGTTTCTTTTATTTATGCAACTTGGGGGTAAAGGTTAGTTGTTTTTCGGTAAATTTTAAGTAAATATCACGGGTATAGACAATAAAGACTGTACACTTCACCTATTGCGGCCGTTTGATCGGCGCCAGGAGGCCTACTTTGATGAAATCGGCAACACGCTTGAGCTTCCTCTGCTCAAACCATCTCACAAGTAAACCGGAAAAGACAAAGCTCGCAATTTGTAACACCAGTCGCGACCAAATAAAGCATCTGTTCAAGCACGAAAACCTTCGACACAACCTGCTTTATCACATACTTCAAAACGAATCAACCCGAGGAACATAGCAAGTTAAGCTATCGTTAGCACAGCGGCTAACGTTAGCGGGAGCTCTGAGCCAACCACGAGCCCCGAAAGCCAACATAGAACATATAATGGACTGAACGAGGCGTACAAAGTTTTATTTTCACTTCCAAATGTCATTTAATTGTTTTAAGGATGGAGGGTACATTAATTTCAACAGGTCAGAATACAAAGACAATACACAAGGCCTCCTCCTTCAAAATAAGAGCACTTAAAATACATTATTCATTTAAAAAAAAATTGGATTCGGCCAAAATCGGTATCGGCCGGTCAATCTTTATAAAAATCCGTAATCGTCCGTGAAAATTCTAATCGGTGCACCTCTACATATTACCTGTCCAGTTTAGCAGCTAGTTCCTGACGTTGGACCCGCTCCTTGGAGTACAGCTGTTTGTATCGCTCCAGCTCCAGGCCGGCAGAGTGGGCTTGACCCAGTTGCCCTTCCAATCTATAGATGTTCTCCTTCAGGTTGCTCATATGGCTGGTTTGAATTTGATCCCTGGTTTCTCGGGACGCTGCCTCCGACTGCAAGACAAACAGACACAACCATAAGAAATGTGGTTCGGTCGGTCAACTCGCGTTTGAAACGCTTAATTATGTTACTACGAGGTCGTAAAAGACACAAACGTGATTGAGAGTTTGGGGTTTAAATCCGGGACAGGAAATATCTAGGATAAAGCAGACGCAACAATACGTGGCCAGCGGATGTGGAGGGTTGTGGCTATGTCATCCGGGAAACTTCAAAGCCGGGTGTGGACTGGACCACTTCAACCCGATTCACACGTGCAAATGGGCCTCAGGACCGCCCGGCCGTCTGACGGGGTCAGTCCTTTGTAGTTTGTCGCGCAGTGTATGCGGTGGTCACGGTATACCGATAAGCAGCCCCCCACAGTGGTCGGATGATCGAAAGGGTTTTCTGGCATGTCAGAAATTAAAATTAATGTCAGTAAATTTTGGCAGGGTCTCAACTCGATTGACGTCAGCGGCTTCTTTTTTTTCACTGCGCCTCTGAGAAGTGGCGGAGCGTCTGAGTTGCCATGGTGACACGACATGAAATAATAAAAATAATAAGTAATAAGTAGACATAAAGTAGAAAGTGCAGTTTGTTGCTAACAAGAAACAGAAGATAGACCAGCCAATCTGTGCTCGGCGCTCTAGACGCCTACGACTTCAGATACGTAGGCAACTTCAAAAAATAATATAAGTTTCGGCAAACAGGAACATTTTCGATCTTTTTAGCATGTTGCTGAAAAACAAACTTCTTTTTCTGCCTCGGAGGGTTCAAACAAAACTTTATTGACAATCGTAAACGGCGATTTAAAACCGTAAACGTTTTAGCCGTACGGTGAGAGTTGAAATGAAACGGCCAGGACTCAAAAGTCGTGCAGGGTAACCTGGACTGTCCCTCTGATGTCTCCTTTCTAATCCTGTCCTTCCTCCTCACTCCCAGAGAACATCTGGACATCTTCATCTCTGCCTCCTGTCTTCTGGTCAGAACCACCATCTCTAAACCATCCAGCAGAGCCGCTCTCACCTCCATCTTGGAAACCTTTCCCTTCCCAATCAAAATGATGCCCATCCCTAATGCCGAGTAACCAAATAATTACCTGAGAGAATTCTTACCTGCAGGAAGAAGTCGACCTGACGCCGAGTCTGTTGCATCTTCTGTTGGCAGCACTGCTCCAACCGGCTTTGCTCATCCGGAAAGGTTTCTATTCGTCGCTTCAGTTTAATGACCTCCTGCTCTAACTCTCTCTTACTCCTCTGCAGCTCTTCATTGTTGTCTTTCAAGCTCTTCAGAGTTACTAGCTGATCATTAAGGTCCTTGTTGGCCTTCACTAGCTGGCTGCGAACGAACGTCTCCTTCACCAGCTTTTTCTTTGCAGTCTTTAACGACCTTCGTAACCATAAACACACAAATGAAGAGATCGTGTAAGTTCAGCAATAAAAACTATCTTCACACAAAAACCTTTTATCCTCCACAAACCCGAAGACCAGCTAACGGAAACCTGACAGCTTGAGAACCCGTGGAACCAACATTACTAAAGGTAAGCTCACAATGGAGGATGGGTCCAGTTAAGGACACAGTTCTAGAGTTGCACCAGTGGTGCCGGTAGTTGGTTTGGATGTCGATCTCACTCCTACGTCTGACGCAGTGGACTGAGAAGGTTTGATCTCCTGTCTCCGTCGGCGTCTGTGGTACTTCTCTAAAGTCTGACTTTAGGTCTCATCTCGCTGACAAATTGTTGATTTTCCTTTTTCTTTATCGGTTATTTTTCTTGCTAAAAGAACCTCAAGGGTTCATTTTGAGTCCTGTTATTTTCTCAGACAGTCAGATATACCTTCATCTGAACCTGGACACGTCGTCTTCTACTAATTCGCCCTGGGTGGGTGAGGTTTCAGCGTCTTGCTCAGAGACCCAAAGCTTGTTGCGGGAGGGGCTGGGCTCAAATCCGGGACTCCCGGTTGAGGGACGACCGCATCACTTCCTTAAAAATGTTGATGAATCCCAGCAATCTTCGTTAAAACTGCTTAAGGGGGGCTTAAGCAGTTTTAACGAAGATTGCTGGGATTCATCAACATTTTTTCTTGAAAAGCACGCAGGCATCAGGTTCAATGTGCTCCAACTTCTCCACTCCTTTAGAACAAATTTGACAAAAAATACCGGGCAAGATATTGGCCATGTTTGTTTTTTTGCCTTGTGCCATCCTACTGTAAACGTCGAGTCAAGAATTTCAGGGTTAACTTTTTCCTCCTTTTTATAAATTAAACCTGTAGATTAATTCGATGTAAAGCTTCTCAAAGACCTTGAGAACCAGGACAGACATTCATCGCTCTGCTGGATAATAGCTGTGTCTTGTAGGAAGAAGCTCTCCCATTGGTGAGCGGGTTGAGAGGAGGAGTTTTGGAGTCACCTGTGCATGTCTTCCTTAAGTTCTGTGTTTCTGCTCATCTTTTGATCCAACTGGACTTCCAACGAGTTCTTCAGCTCCTCTAACTTCCTGGCCTTCTTCTCGATGAATTCCATCTGGAACATGAGAAGCAGGATGAGAGACAGGCTCACAAAATGAGGAAGCAGCTTATTACCATCAAACGGAACATGAAGGCATTATTATATTTCACCTGTGTGTTCATTTCTTTGTTGTCCTTTTCAAGTTTGGCCACTTGACTGCTAAGCCTAGAATGTATCTTCAAAACGGAGGCAAAACAAAGTATGTGCCATCATTCAAGTAGGAATATTAGAAATAGGTTTGCCGTTGGTGATACTGTCCACCTACCTGGTGGCTGTCCTGCTGTAGGGTGTCCAGCGTTAAGATCTTCTCTGTAAGCTGCAACTCCATCCGCTGAACCTCGTTCCCCAAGCTGTTCGCCTGAGCCTCCGCCTTGTCCAGCTTAAGAGACAAGCTGCTGATGTTCTCATATTGGCTGCATGTTTCGTCTGCAGGAATAAACACAGACAAGCACCCCTTTAAGAGAATAAATCCCTGAAAAAAAAAAAGAAGCATTTCATGAAATCCAATACAACTAGTCCAACTGCCGGATCCTATCCTTACGGAAGATGATTACCGCCACATAAAGCGACTTGAAAATTGTTTTAGAATTCTGACATGAAAATCAAAATTCAGACTTTATTCACAGAACAAGGCAACGCGGTTATTTTCTTCTTTTTTAATCTCAGTTTAAAGTCAGAATTGTGAGACTAAAGGCATAATTCTGGGTTTAAAGTCAGAATTGTGAGACTAAAGGCATAATTCTGGGTTTAAAGTCAGAATTGTGAGACTAAAGGCATAATTCTGGGTTTAAAGTCAGAATTGTGAGACTAAAGGCATAATTCTGGGTTTAAAGTCAGAATTCTGAGACTAAAGGCATAATTCTGGGTTTAAAGTCAGAATTCTGAGACTAAAGGCATAATTCTGGGTTTAAAGTCAGAATTCTGAGACCAAAGGCATAATTCTGGGTTTAACGTCAGAATTCTGAGACTATGTATTGCACCTAGAAAAATCAACTGCACGCAAGACCTCATCTTCTTCGTTGGTCTTTAGAGTTGAAGCATCCCAACCTAAAAACATGAAAATCCCCCAAGAGCCAATGATCAGTTTGTCCATTTAGGCTTCTGTACAACAAACATGGCAGTGCAACTTGGCAACCTCCGTATAAGATGACCCGCACCTCTGGAGATAAAAAGGGCTTTTTCTAAGTCAACATAAATCATCGATTTTAATTTCAGAAGATTATACACAAACAAAAACATGAATATGAAATGTACCGCTATAGTTTACTTACCTTTAATTTTATCTCCAAGTTCTTAATGTCTGTTAGTATAATGTTGATCTTGGACCTGTCCGTCCATTCAGACCTCTACTGACCTTTAAGATGTTGGCGCTCCTTTCTCTCCCGCTGCAGATTTTCCCTGAGGACCTGGCAGAGCGCGGCCTCCCTCTCAGCCTCAGCCAGGCGAAAGTGGCTCGACTTGGTCGTTGACTCCATACACTTCAGCTGTTCGTCCAAGATGGCAATCTTATGGAGCAACTCCCTTTCCCTGTTACGGGTCGCAATGAGATGAGACATGACCTGCACACAACAGGAATGAGAAGACGATGAGTTATGATGGCTTCGAGAGGTCAAATCAATGTCTCCTATCTATTAGCACAGAAACAAGCCCCGCCCCCCTGACTCAGTGCCTTCTTGTGTCGTTTCGTACAATACCTCAGAAGAGCTACTGCAGCACAAATTGCTGAAAAGTAAATGATGATATGATGATACTTTAGGGCACAAGGAAAATCAACAGAGCGTGAAACCTTGACTTTAAAAAAGTAAAACTTGAAGACCCAACTTGTGAAACTATTAACTGGTCAGATCTGCAAAGTCAATCCGAAGAACAGCTTCACCTTCTGCTTCTCCTGCTCCTCTAATTTCTGCTGCTCCTCCATCCTCCTCAGCCTTTCTTTGGTGTCGTTGTGCAACATGTTGGCCGTATCGCAGCTTTCCTGCTCCTGTTTCAGCTGGAATCTGTAGCAAGTTAACAAATCCACATCAGAGGCATAGAGTAAGATCGGAGGCACGTGCAATGAAGACAAAGCACGACTTCAGGAAATGGTTCTCACTTAAGGTCTTCATTTTCGCTCAGCATTGCCGCGTGGTCGCGTTCCATCTCAGACACCTTGTTACATGCTTCCTGCCGGGACCTTTTCATTTCCACCTTCTCCAACTTAAGGTCGGTTATCTTGGCTTTCAGGGAATGATGGAAACGCCTTGCCTTCTCAAAGTACTGCCGGTATTCGCTAAAGATGCTCTGCAGCTTCACCATGCTTTTCACGTCTGTGAGAAACACGGTTCATCAGAGTCAGCAGGGGAACATGAGCAACGAAGGAGCAAGAAGTTCTAAATACCGGCAATAGTGTTGCATTGAGAACCGGCATGTTGCCACAGCAACAAATTGAGCAGATCCTCATCGTTTCTTAGATTTATGAGATTTTTGTTTATTGCAAAGTTATGTAAAATGAATTAGCAAATTCCTTCTAAAGCCTATAATGATTATTTCCAATCAAGTTGCACATTTTGAAGTGTCTATGTTCAAATATGCTGTAAAAACTGTGTAAAAACTGTCGATGAAAAGACAGTTAGAAGAAAGAGGTTATCAGTGTTATTGAGAAACAATGACAGAGTATATGTATGGTGCTGATATCTATGAGGTGAGGGATTGGCGATGTAGCGGAACATTAGGTATTACGCAGGTTATCGCTGAATACCCACTAGGAGACGTCGCAGATTTCCGTTGACCCACTTAAAAATATGCAAGGTTGCGTGACAACACACTTTCAGTTGTAAAATTCACCATGTAGGTTTGGTCTTATTTCCCATTGAGGACGCGAAAATCCGGACCTCATCCTCCCTCCATGAATAAGCTACAGCTTGTTTGCTAACAAGTTAACTTTACTTCCTGTTCTGACACAGGCAGAATTAAAAAGACTGAGACAACAAGAGCCGCCAGAGAAAAGGTGGCTGAGGACATCAGCAGAGAGAGAGGAAAAGAATGAGAGAAGGTGATGAAGACGATGAGAAAGAGCAGCTACTCTGCACTGGGCTCTGTTCAATTAAGTCCCACACTGGACCAGGTCCTGTCCTCAGGTGATACAAGTACCGTGTGAATACGGCTTTTGATGTTGGATTATAAAGACGATTTTTGTCAGCCTTTTATTGTTGTACAGATCAAAGGAATGGATTGTGACATCAACACATATAAATTGGTGTAAGTTCCAGCAGTAGACCCGGCGATTCTTCGCCCAAATCACCCTCAATCATATTTTTGTAAGACAGCTGGAAGCAGTTTCAGCGTCCTGCAGAAAGAAACTTAAAATATGGGAAACTGTTTCAGCCAGAAGCATCATGGATCGACCCCATCAGTCAACATGCAGGAGGACCGTAATGGAAACATGAATAATGCTAAAGGTCTTAAACTTCTGAGGGTCATAGCGGTGCTGGGCCAGGGACGGGTGGAGAACAACGCAGTAAACAGGACGTTGAGCGAACTCAAGCAGGCCTGGGCCCAGTTCCAGGAACGAAATGAGAAAGAAATTGATGAGGAACATGTAAATAAGCGAAAGAAGAAAAAAACGCTCCACTCGAGAAAAAAAAAGATTTTCAAGTAACTAAGGGTCAGATTGGCAGTATTGAAAACAACATAGCAGTAGAAATACAGAAGCAACACGCCGCGGGGGATCCATGAGTCGGACCTGGATAGAATAAAAGCAAGTTCAACATAGTTTACATTCATAATTATCCATAATCAAGTATTAGCTCATCGTTAGCAGGGGATTGTTACCGACCATAAGGAGGTTATGTTTTCACTCCTGTGCGTTTGTCTGTTTGTATGTTTGTGCATCTGTGAGCAGGGTAACGGCAAAACTAGAGGGCAGATTTGCATGAAATTTTTGTCACGCCTACATTTTGACAGATCGTAGAGGTGATTACATTTTGGTGACGTTACGTCTTTCACAGAATTTTAAAAAAAATTAAATAATAAGCCGCCTGGAGTAGTGATGTCACTATCTGGCTATTGTTGCCTTTGATCCTTCTCTGGGGTGGAGCTTAAGGCTCAGGTTCAACAGTTCCTTTGATTATTTTGATGGTAAAATGGGGGTGGAGCTGGGGGCTCAGTGGGCTGAACAGAGACATTGAAGTGGAAGGCGTAGGCGACATATTTTAGAGATACTCGGAGGGTTTGTTGGAGTTAATGTGGAGTTAATGTAATGTAAAATCTAAACCTACGGTTCTGTTGTGTCGTTAGGGAAGTTTGCGCTTTGAGTTCTTTTAGACCTAGCTAACTTCAATAATGTTTAGTTTGGATGATGAACAAATACCGGAGAAGGGAAGAGATGTTGCTGCATGCATGTGTGTGTGTGTGTTTGTGTAGCTGAACGTGTGTGTGTTTGTGTGTGCTATATGATATGCAGTGATATAAGTTACAGTATTTGGCCGTTCTTTTTGTATGAGAACTGAATCGTTCCCGGCTAGGGAATTTAAAAACAGGCATCTTTACAGAGGAGAAAAAGAAAAGTTAGCTAAATATCATCCAACTTGCAAAGCTGCTATTAACAATTCAAATAAATCAAGTTCACTACTATATGCAGGTGCATTCATTTCAGATATTTACATAATTATATTACTATATGATAGACATAAATAGTTAGAGCTACTGAGAGTTCATTACTTTGGAGAACATGTTGGCCTTGTTTAGCAGATCTTATTGCTAATATTGATACAAAAAGGACAACTTAAATGAGGATGTGAATGAGTCATGGGTTCGGGAGTTTAAAGTGTGTAATTGTGCTTTGGAACATATAGACCACTTTTGGCATCATCGCTGCGCAGTATATAATATTCTGGTGACTGTTTATTACAGTACTGCAGGAATGTTCATTATTAATACTGCTAGGAAACTGGTTATTTGCATTTTCTGAAATGAGCATTGAATACGGCCAGTTGTGCTCCAGGGACCGTATTCATTGAACATCTATTGCTAATAGTAGCTCCTCGCTTTTGGAGTGAGATGGTGAGGAACACTTAACAGGAGAAAATCAGTCAAATCTGTCCAGCTGGATAGGTTTTGGCCCAGGATGGGAGTTTGAGGCTGGGACTACACCTCTGTCCAAAATGTGGTCTGCTCATTGAACAAATTAGCATCTGCAGCAGCTGAAACTTTACCCAAATTTTCAGAGTGCAGCCTCTCCAAGATCTGGGGTGCCTTCTCATGGTCTATGCAGGAAAAGTCTGTGTCCGACGACAGAGAGAATTCATCAGACCTCTCCCCAATCTCCATCTCTTCAGGCTCCTTGATGGGGCGACAAAACGCAACTGTGAATCGATTCAGACTCTGATTGTGTGTAATCAGAGTTATTATGAAAAGAGTAAGTCTTACCTTGTGTTTCCGGTGCCAACTGGTTGAGAAACGGACGGCAGCAATCAAGAAAGAAAAACAGGGGTTATTTGGAGAAATGATGGCCATGTTCTCGAGCTCTTGGAAGAGTTGTGGTACAAGGCAATATTTAAATAATAATAATTATAATAATAGTAGGATGGTTGGAGTGGACGCGTCTTCCTCTAGTATGTTGTGCTCTAGAAAAACAAGTAAGGATCGAAAAAGTGGGGGGGAAAAAATGGTGGCACCAACAAAACTACCAGTGCAAGTAGGCAGATCCTTTGATCTTCACTTGTTTTGGTAGAGCAAGAGATACTAGAGGAAGACGCCACCACTCCCACCATCCTACTGTTACCCAATTTTAGGACTGCAGCTCCCACCAGCAAGCAACAGCAACAGCACCATACCCAATATGGCCCTGGCAATATGGGATGAGATGGCCAAGTATCCGGAGGTGGATACACACACATTCCAGGACACTGACCAAGACTTGGAAGACGCACTTACACTCTTTCCCGACTGTGAGGATATAGTATTCAACTATGATCAAGACCTAGCCTTGCAATCAGAACTCAACAAACTGGAACAACTGAAACAACAGGAAGTCCATTCTCAATTGCATGCAGCCAAACTACCGATATACCTTAAGCAACGGCGTATCCAAGGAGGATTACGCATCAAGGAGTCCTTTGCAATTGGTAAAGATGTTCCACAATAGCATGACACCTGCTGGACTGAATGATGACTTTACCTTCAAATGTTTTCTCTGAACAGACTTCAAGCTACCATTACACACGTGTACTGACCATTCCTACATACCGGGGACCTAGGTGACCTCAGGACACACCTACTGGGACCAACCTCACCGGATGTCCTGGTCATCTATTACTTTCATCTTAACATACCTACTCTTTGATCATCTCATCTTCTACTTGTGACATCATGAGCCAATGTGGAAGCACCGAATATAAATGGCTGGACCTCCAATTACATCCTCCTCCTAATCTCTTATAGCGCAGAAGAAGTTGAAATGCTAGCAGTAGTTTGGAATAAAGAACTTTTAACAATTTGAGTTTTTGTAACTTGTTTTGTAAATGCCAGCATTTTTTTATTATCATTTATAATAATAATAATAGAAATAAATCCATTTGGTGTATAGCACTTTTCAAAACAAAGTTATAAAGGGCTTTACATTAATAAAACAAGGAATTAAGCAAATAATAACAAATAATAAGAACCAATAGAGACCAACTGGAAGTTTGACAGTAAGTTTAGATTACTAAAAAGCTTTCATGAAGTGTTTTAAAGGTTGATATTGATTCTCCAAGCTTCAGCTCTTCGGGCAAGAAGTTCCAATTCACTGTTAATATCCACTTTTTGGAAAGTAAGTTGTTTGTCGTGCAACTTTATAAGCAGGAAAATTAAACAAAATTAAAACGTCATCCTCCTAAATAAATAAATTAGCATACCAATATTCAAAGTTACAAAGTCTGGGTGAATGCGTACTGTTTTACGATACAAACCCTCAGGAACTCTACACATTTAACTCTACATCATACGTCTGTGACTCCAATTTACCTTGAAAGTCAAACGTTCAAATCAAAATCAAATAATCAAAATAAAGACGTTAGATTGTTTTACCCGACTTCACCCGGTGTTTGGGAAATACAAAATATTCTAAATAGTTATTGCCTTTCCAACATTTTCTGTGCAAGTAAAATAGGAATTTTATCGCAGTACATTGCATAAAAAAGAAATCCTAATCATTAAATCAATTGTCTAATTAAAATGATTGACATTTCCGTTCAAACAAATATTTACAATATTGGCGGTGATTAAGATTTTTTTTAATGCAATATTTACAACTTTCTTTTCATAATCTTAATTATCCCCTCAAAGCATGCGTTTCTCGTAAAATAAATTTTATATTTCCCACTATGTCAAAATCTTTTTCCACAGTTTGATGTTTGCCTGTCGTTGATGGTGTCATCTGGTCGTCCTTATTTTTCATTAACAAAAAAAGCCTTTAAAAAGCTTGAAAGTGCTCAGACGATTCATCGTTCATCGCAATTATTTATACAGAGATTAATTGTAAGCTAAAATGTTATGATCGTAACAGTCTGAGACTGAACGCAAGGTTTTTAATTTGCTGTTTTTCTTTGGCACCAAGACTTACGATTTCTCTGCTTACCGTAAAACATTTTTCTCTATTGCTTCTTCCTATGTCTTTGTATACAACTGTACTGAATGTTATTGAAAAATGTGTTCCCCCCTGAAACTGTTTATGACCCAGTAACAGCAGGCATATGCTTAAGAGTAGGGGTCAAGGATGGAGCCCTGGGGCACACCACGGGTCAATGGGTCACTGAGGAGGAGGCAATAAACATAGCTTAAGAGAAGTAGGTATTTTATTTGGCATATTATACATATGAGGACTTTCTAAATAGAATTATTATTTAATGTGTTAGCAAACAAAACAAGTCTAAAATTGTTCAAATACTTTTTCTAAAAACATTCTTTACCAATTGGTTGAGCTAATCTAATTAAAATTGACTATTTTTCATGAAATTCAAAATTTCACCATGAAATTCTTTTTTAGGCCGTCAGATTTATTGAAACTGTTTAAAAACATGCTCGTCCCATCAATTTGTCAGAAAAGGTGAAAATGCTTGCGTACCTCTTTACAATGTCGGACACGTCAGTTGAAGAGCGAACATCTGGTGCTAGGCGAGGAGGAGGTCCTTGAGGATGGATGTTGGTCGCGGAGGCTCTCCTCCTTTGCCGAGCCACTCTGACCCGCCTCGGCAGTAAGGTCTCCTGGTCAACTCGCACCTCCTGTTTGCTGATGGTGGAGGTCTGCTTGAGCGGGAGCTGCAGTTGCTTTAGTTCTGTGTCGTAGGAGGAGCTACGGAGAGCAATAGACCTGACAGTGAATGACTTGTGGAATCTACCGTTGGGATCCCCTTGAGGAATGGCCAAAGAAAGATTGTTTTGACGAAAGAAAATTTTACATTGGGCTTGTTCTATTAAAAGTGCGATAAGAAAACACATTTAGCTAAAAAACATTGGGAAAAACGTACAATTTCTCAAAAACTGTTTTATTTCTGACCAGATCTATTCTATGTGAAGTAAGTAGTAATATTTGAAACTGGAAAAAGTACTCAGAGAGCTTAAACGTCCGCCAAGGCTCTAAAGTACCAAAGTAAACATTATTGTGATCAGAATCAGTTAGATTTCTTTTATTTCACACAGATTCCTAAATTAACATACAAATTATTGCCACCCTTATAAATCTACCTACAAATCCAACACACTCGCAGTCTCTGAAATAAGACGATAACGTAATGGATCTACGTGCTGCCGCCATTGATTCCTTTGATGTTCCTTTGGGGGTGGAGCTGGGCGATCAGAAGGCTGAACAGAGACACTGAAGTGGAATGCCCAACAGACGAGCATCTAAGGAATATTTGAGAGATACTCAGAGTTTGTTGGAGTTATCGGTAGATTTAGAGGCTGGCAGTAACTCAAACATAATGGAAAAATCTGCATGAAATTGTCCGTAGCCTCAGGTATTGTTGTGCTTTGGTGGAGGTTTGCTTGTTTTGCTTGCTAGGTTCTGTTTGCTTTTTAGTTATCATAGTTGTCATATTCTTCATTTCACAATGTAAATAACTGCAGTTCACTTAACGTTACTTTAGTTCAGCTAAAGCCTTCAAAGGTCGCTTGTTCTTTAGAAACTTGTTCATGGATTATTTTAAATACTGCGGCCAAAGTAATGGCACCAAAATGCAATCATCTCTAGGATATGCCAAACCTACTTCTGGGTATTTTCATGCTAACCTGTCCTGGAGTTTTTCCTAAATCTTGTTTACAAACAAGCAGAAAAAAAAATCCACAGGGGCGAAAACATAACCTCCTTGGCAGAGGTAACTCTTTGCAGATCTACTTGGAGGCCTTCGTCCCCAAATCTCTGATTCAGATAACAGCTTTGTCAGATTTTCTACTTGTCTAGATTCTAAATTTGAAGAAGGATTGTAGAGATGAAGTTTGGCGTAAGTTAGAGAAAAGTGTCAGGACTTCAAAATACACAAAAGCAAACTGAGGAATACCTCTTAGAGGTCGCAAGCTGCACTTTCTGCTCAAAGGCTCCACCTTGAATTGACAGGTTTCCTAAACTAGTGTCCAGTTTTCCCCAGCCCACTTCTTCCCATGCTGGTAAAGAGAGGGTACTGCGTTCCTCCTTCTTGTCCTTTTCAGATTTTAGAGGTTCCTGAAAGACAAGAGTAAATCTTTGGCAACCAGCCTGTAATGCTGCATTTACAACAAACACAAAGTCAAGGCAAAGCTGCAAAATGTAGAAACGCAAATAGTGGGAAAAGCCAAATAGTCACATGATGCCGTGTTGCAAGAGCCTATCAAAGTTGAGAATTTGGAAACATCCTAAATCAGAACCTCATTAGGTTCCGGAGGAAGCTCATCAGAGTTATCCTTGTCCGACGACATTCCTTGCTACGCCTTTGTCAGAGACGCATTAGGACACATTAACAAAAAAATAATTTTAAATTGGCTCAATTTTGGGCTCAGGTGAATAATAAATACTATTACTGGCACTGTTAGCCAGCAGGGTGCCATCAGTAACTATGGATGGAAACAGATGATCTGCTGTGGCGACTCCGAAAGGGAACAACCGAAAGACAAAGAAGAAGATAAGGGAAGTGAGATCAATCGTTGGTCATCTCCTCAGATGCATTTTGATTCCATAACACCATAAATTCAATTCCAAGAACAAACTGGCTCAAACAGCAGTGAAAAGTATTTCATAAAGAGTATACGATCAAGTATACCAAGGTGAAGTTAAGAATGAGGTACAGGTGGTAAATGACACAGCATTCTCATCTCTCGCCTGGAGCACTGTGTGGGTATCAGAGGCACAGCCTTACAGGGGTTCAGGTCTTATCTGTCAGGGAGAAGCTTTTCTGTTAGCCTGGGTGACTGTGTCTTGTCCATTGCCCGTCTTCCATGTGGGGTCCCCCAGGGTTCCATTCTTGGGCCGATCCTTTTTTCATTATTTTTGCTCCCCTTAGGGTTGATTTTATGGAAACATGGTATCTCTAACCATTTCTATGCAGATGACTCGCAAATATACCTGCTACTGAAAATAAATGATGCCAGTTCTGTAAAAGTGTTGTTGGAGTCTCTGAAGGACATCAAAGCCTGGATAGCCCTTAACTTCTTACATTTTAATGACAGCAAAACGGGAGTCATAGTGTTTGGACCTAAGGTACCATCGATGCCTCTGCTATGGACCTGGGTTCCCTGCAGCCATTTTTAAAATCTACTGTGTCAAACCTTGGCGTCAAAATGAACAGTAATTCTTAACTTGAGGAACAGATAAACTCTGTGGTTAAATCCAGTTTTTTTCAGTTGAGGCTTTTAGCTAAGGTTAAGACCTTTTTAGCCCTTAATGATTTTAAAAAGCTTATTCATGCTTTTATTATAACCTGCCTGGACGACTGTAATGCACTTTACTTTGACCCCCAAAACTGTGGAATGAGTTGCCCCCTCAGGTGAGGGCAGCCCCCACTCCGTCTGTTTTTAAATCTCACCTTAAGACTCATTTTTATTCCTTGGCTTTTAATCCAGGATGAGTTGTTGGACTTTTAATTCTTTCTGGTCTTACTGCTTTTATTTGATGTAAACATTGTGTTTTAATCATGTGCCTATGTTTTTTATTGACTTTACAGCACTTTGGACAACTCTATTGTTTTTTTAATGTGCCTATAAATAAAGTTGAGTTGAGTTGAGTACATTGTGAGTATATCTCACCTTTCCTTGGTGGTCATCTTCTACATCACTGTGACTATCTTCTACCACTGTAGAAGACTTTGAGGAGCCTGAGGAGGCAGAGACTATTCATTCTGAGAACACAAATGTTTTCCTTTCCTTTGCTTCGGGGGTCAATAGATACTGAATGTTAAACACGATGGTCCAGCCTTACCTTCTCCGCTGTCTGTCATCTGAGCTATCATATCCTGAGTTTGGGGACAGGAAGCAGGATGGGAGCATGTGCTGGCCACCATTCCACCTCTGGAGACGAAGCTCCACAACGGTGTCAGGAAAGTTGATGACACATTGTCTGCTTCCTGTTTTTCTGTAGACATTGCGCAGATATCTGCAAACTGTCCAACCCCAGGAGAGGTGGAGCTTTGCCAGTCCAATGAACCTGTGTTATCCCCACAAGAGGTGTAGGATAATGAACAAAATATGGCCGAGATGCGGCTGAGGCTAGTTTATGTAATAACCACTGGGGTCGGGGGTAAAGAAATGGACATGGGGCAATGGTGTTGGTGTTATTTTGTGTGGTGATATTCTATAATTTCATATTCAAAGGTGAAACGCACAGACACAGAACCAAACTTCATCAACTTTCAGCAAGAACTGAAGCAATACTGCAACACGGAGAAGGACACTAGAAATAAGAACGCAGTTGAAAACAAGCTGTTTGTTTTCAAAATTTGAGTTGGACCTTTGAATTTTTATTTTGTTTATTTTATTTATATATTTTTGTCTGTTTTTTGTTTTTTTCACCCCGGTTGAACAGACTTGTATATATCTTGTTCTAAATAAAGGTCTAAAAAATAAAAAGTTGATAAAATAAAAATGGAGCCATCAAAGAAAGTAAACAGATAAACGTCAGTGTTAAAATCCAACTCGAGGTCCCATTCGGAATTCTTTTAACAAGGAAGGGACAAACGAGATGGATATGACACAGAGGAGTTTCTTTAGTAAAAGTTGAGCAATCAACTCGGCTCTTTACACAGCCTGCGATCTTTTCCAACCCGGTGTTTACACGCATCGACTCATCTAATCGGAAACAACTTTCTGACACGCGCAGATGATCCACGCTCCAGCTCATAGGGTGGCGATAATGCTACGATGAACTGGCCGCCGACCGCCAACAATCGGACTTTTCGTCAATTTAATCGTCCAACTATGTTCAGCTCTTTCAAAGTTGCGATGAGTAAATGTCTCTCCGATGCAGACCGGAACTGTTTTGAAGTGGCCATATTTAAAATGCGTTTCTAAAAAAGAGTTTTCAGAAACAGTGATTAAATGCAGCAACTCACTACCTCCTTTTAAAGGAATAAAATCTCACTTTCTTTTAAAAAGGGGCGTTTACACGCAACATTTCCTTTCCAGTTCGGCATCTTTTCGGAATCTATTCGGAATTAGGCTGTCCATGTAAAAGCTAGGTTACGCTATTCCTGCTGTATGAGAAGAAGTCTGGCACGATTTGACTGATTTGGGACTTACCGTCTTTTTCATCCTTTTTGGCGGGGATTACTACCTCTTGTGCATCATGAGCGTTTGTTCTCCCTTTCTGTGGCCTGGCGCGATCATCGGCGCTCAACTATAAAAGAAAAACTCAATCTGTGTGGCAAATGTCCAATCCTTCAAAGTAGTGCTCGAACTGCGTTCTTACCATGGAGCTGGAGGAACTCGTCCCTTTGTCTTGCGCTTTCTTCTTCAGCCTCAGCAGAGACAGGAGATCTGTTTCAATAGATGCAGGTTAACGATCCGGTGAATCACACAAAGAATGGAGCAAAGTCTTTAGAAAAGTAACTGAAGACCCAACATTCTATATGGCTCTTTCTTCTCTACGATCAAAGCTGTACGCCATCCAAAATGATACGTTTATCTCCTTACCTCTTTTCTTATCTTTGGATCCACTCCCATAACGTACATCGAGTTTAGGTGAGGGGCCTTCTCCTTTTTTCTGTGAAAGAAATAATCACATACTTTAAAACCTTTTTCTACCAGCGCACATGTAAACGAGGCATCTCTGGTGAAGAGGAAGCACCAGGTGAAGGTTCCAACATCCGCATGGTGCTCACGTTGGAGTTTATATTCACATCCGTCAAAATTAGTGCTGGACAATGTTTTTGCATCAACCTTGCAATGTGTGTGTGTGTGTGTGTGTGTGTGTGTGTGTGTGTGTGTGTGTGTGCATCTCATGCAGTGAGAGACGTAAACTAAATTAACTCCAGTTTATTTTACTGCTTTATTTACAATAGCATCACACTTGCGAGAACTTACTGGTGAAGGGATCCTGTTAAGTATGTTTTTTTAGACCTGAGTGATGGCTGGAGTGGTAGGGGTCGCCCACGGCAAAGTGGTCTGTGGTAGGGGTCAATCTATGAGCAACTGAAAATCCAATATGAATTGGTACCAAGGAAGTTGCGAAACCTCGCCCGGAATAGGGAGAACCGGGACACCCTTCTGTAGCCAGATGGGGGAGCGTCTGGGCCGGGCCTTTTTTCATAGGGCGCCACCTGGCACAGCCCGATAAAACCTCATGAAACTACCACCCTCTGGACTCACCATCTGCAAAGATGATGAGTCGGGGTGTAGGGGTCAGGTGCAAAGCGGTACAGTAGCAGGCGTTGGAGAGAACCGGAGCGCGACAACCCCTGGCATCACCGAATGGTTTTAGATACATGGACTTTATCCTGTTCTGGTTTTTCCCATGGGGACAGGTGTCATACGGGGGTGGGAATACTCAATACTATGTTTGAGTACCTCAGTGTTGGGGTTTTCCTCGGAGAACAAGAGAGTCACCTCCATGCAACTGAATATTGTAGTAGGGAAGGCTCTGAATGTTTTTGATTAAACACCGACCAGCAGTTCAGAATATCCCGCCTTTTTGGAGGCTCTGGGTGGTGTACTAGAAAGGGCCCCATGTAAGGAATGTATAGTTTTCCCTGTTCACTTAAGCGCCCATGTTGGCAACAATGGAGAACCTGGAGGGATTCCACAATCTGAACCCGAGTGCTGCTTTGTAATTGGTATCGGGCCACCTTCCGCCAAAGATCTATAATAGACTTTGTGGTGGTACCATCAGCTGTGCGGCTGTATTCTTTGGACGCTGGAGTGAAGAGATGAAAAAAGGTTTCCTGGGTGTGGGAGAATTCGGGTAGCAGTAGAAAAGGACTTCAAGTCGGCCTTAAAGAAGTTCTTGATAGCTGTCCGAAGACTCGGGAAGGTAAAACAGGGTACTGTGTACCGCAGGAACGGAGAACGGCTGACCAGTAGTAAGGGAATCGTCAGATGGAGATGGATTGGAACACTGTGAGGAGCACAAAACCGCGCCCTCCATAGTGGAGACAGAATTGGAAGACTCAGGGAATGTCCATCCATTGGCAAGGCACCGGGGCTAACTGGATTTGCCCAGATCTTCTGAAGGCTTTAGACACTGTAGGCTGTCACGGTTGACACGCCAATTCAATTTTGCATGGCAGACGAAGATGGTGGTCTCAGTTTTTAAATCCACCTGGTGATGAGTTTGAATAATAGGGAATTTTCAGGGAATCACATTTGCCAGCCTTCCTGGGGAAGTTTTTAGTGCAGTATTCTGGTAAGGAGGGTCCAACCGATTGTAGAACCTTGGTTTCAGGAGAAACAAAGCAGATTCCGTCCTGGTGAACGGTGGGCCAACTTTCTACTCTTGCAGACTTGTTTGCGGTGTCATAGAAATTTGCCCATCCAGTCTGTTTTGTGAATTTGGAGTAGGCCTATGATCATGGAGTCCTGTTGGGGGTACTGCAGTAGTATGTGGTACCGGGGCCAATGCTAAGAGCCATCCGATCCCAATATAACCAAAGTGAGAGTTGGACCCCGCCAAAGTTGTCCCTTGTCTCCAATTCTGTTCCTGATATTCATGAACAGGATCTCAGTGCACAGTTGAGGAGAGGAGGGTCTGGTTGTAGGAGCTAAGAATTGCCTCTCTGCTGTTTACAATTATGTGGTTTTGTTGGTTCCGTCAGGCCATGACCTTCAGAGTGCACTGGATCAGTTTACAGCTGAGTGTGAAGTGGATGTTATGATGGTCCGCACCACCAAATCTAAGGCCAAGGTTCTCTGCTGGAAATGGTGGACAGTTCTTTTCGGGCTGGGGTCGAGTTGAACCCCCAACGCACATTATGAGCAATAGTAAGGCAAAGCTCCAAGGTTTACTAGTGCATGTATATTCCAACCCACAGCTATGGTCATGAGCTCTGGGTAGTCAACAAAAGAATGAAGTCACGGATATGAGCGTTCTTCGTACGGTTTCCGGGCTCAGCCTGAGAGACGAGGTATGTAGCTCAGATATCCAGAGAGAGCTTGGCGTATAACCGCCGTTCCCTCACGTCGAAAGGAGCCAGTTTTAGGAGCCAGTGTTAGCATCTGATCCAGAAGCCTCCTGCAGAAGGTTTTTCAAGCATGTCCAACGGGGAGGAGACCCACGTCGCTTGAGGGACTATAGATTTCATCTGGCCTGGGAACGGCTCAGGATCCCCAAGGATGAGCTGGAGAGTGTTGCTGAGGAAAGAGACATCTGCAATGCTTTTCTCAGCCTGTTGCCACCACAACCCAATCCCGCATAAGCAAAAGTAAATAGATGGATGGCAGGAACGACTACAAACGACCTGCTGCAGTCAGATTTTACCTGAGTAAGGTGCTCATCTGAGCTTTCAGACAGGCGAGTCCCTGCCTTGATGAAGCTTGATTTCTTCGAAAACTTTGAAAACATTTTACGGGACATCTTAGAGCAGTTACTGTATGCAAGAGGCGTATCCACCAGTACTGGAAAAAAAGACAGATAGAGCGAATCAGAAGCCTATAACACATATCTGACATATACACACAAAGACTAGAAACGCAATTATAGAGTCTCTAGTGCAAATATTCATGGAAGTCAACTTTCATTACTTGAGTATTAAGTATTAAGGTTGAGTATTAAGCTCAGACAATTGTTCATCATTTGTTAGCGTCTGCTAACCACCGCGAGACACAGCAGGACGTCACTTCTACACATAACACATGAAAATTCCTCTTATTTGTCCCTCAGTCAACAAAACTTGTGAATTTATTTACACTAAATAATTTAGTCCACATTCGTGGTGGAATGTTGATTCCTGAAACATGTGATATACACATATATATATATATATATATATATATATATACATGCTACATGTTTATATCCACCTTTTAAGGCTAGGCTAAAAACTGGATGTCTATATTCCCATCTCTCTAAATGTATATATTTAACTTGATATGAGTAACTTGAACTAAAAAAAAAGTGAAATAAAAATGTTTAAAAAGATAATTACGTGTAATGAAATGAGTGCACTCGGACAGCGTGAGCGACGTCCGTCTAAAAACGATGATTTGAAATCACTCGTCTGTTGTTTTTGTTTTCAGCAAAGCTTTGTTTATTTGGCTGACCAAGCTTTTATTGGACTATATGTCCTTTTGTGACATGCTCCTTTGGTGTGCTTACTGGACATGCTGCTTTGATGTCCTTGTTCTGGTTGCATTAGAAAAAAAACATTCAAGCCGTGCTCACGTTAGACATACTCCCAACACAATTATCACCATGAAAGGCTTCCAGCAATTATTTGTGAAACAATTCAAAAACAAAATTGTCCCATTAATTTAAATTACCATAAATTCAATACGAAGAAATCAGCCGACTGGTCTATTGCAAAAAGGTCTATGTAATAAAATGGTGCGTGGGTTTGAATTGGTTCTGTCCCCTTTCTTTCTTTGGGACTATAAGGGCTAAAGAGTTACTGGTTCCGGGCAGCTTTGGTGTCAGACGGGCCGTTTGAAACGGTGTCCTGTAACTTTAGAGGCTTCTATTGCCACCAGTTTCAAAGGAACAAAGGGGAAAACGAAGTGGCTGACTTCCTGTTGGGTTATGGTCATGAAGGATGTTTCTTACCAGAGTTTTTAGTGAATGATGAAGAGGACCGGAAGCCTCAGACTCCAGCAGTCTTCATCCGAACCCACCATCATACTGAAACACATTACAGCAGCAATAACGCATTACTAAGTCCTCTGGACTACTTCTGTGCTACTGGATCCTTCCAGCACTGCATCATCCTAATAATACGAATACTGATACGACTACTGTAGCACTACGTAGTACAAATACTCCATCATCATAATCAAAATATAACTAAGTACAGCAGTCGTGGTAATACACTAAAAGGTTATTTATAACATGGGAACATGGAAGCCCCTGCAGAAGTGCTGAGGGGACCCTGCTCTGTGTTGGCAAGACTAAACTCGGGTAAAAGTGAAACTTTTGTCCAGCCAACGTAAATCGTCAGAGGTCAGAGGTCAACGTCCCAGCACAAACTGAGTAGAGCGTCTTCATACTTAAAAAAATAATTCTCATTTTTTACAGTGAAGCAGCAGGAATCTGCTTAGGATACGACTAACCTCTAACATACGTTTGGACTTCCTTTAAGTTCAGTTTTACAGAGTAGAGGATTTTTATTCCGCCCTGAATCAGTGAACCTAGGATGACTAATGGCTCCTGCAGTGCATTGTGGGAGAATCATCATATGCCGAGTCACTTCTTTTTTGTCGGTTGGTTCTTTTAAATCAAACAGTCCCATCAGTGTTGATGAATTTCTGATCGATGAGTCGATCTCAGATAGACTGTTCTGATGTGGTGACCAGCGCTGGAGGAGGTCCAGTGCTCTGGGGCGTCCCGTTTCAAATCAGGTCCTCAGTCAGACATTAAGGGGCGGGGCTTAGGAAGCCTTCGGACTGAGAATAGGCATTTAATGCAGCCAAAAACACTGAGATCAGAATCATCCTGGAACACAATTCACCTTCATTCCGGGCCAAACCAAAGAACTGTCAGAACACAAAGCGTTGTATAAGATCATTTTTAGGGTTTGTTTGTAATATCTTCAAATCAGTTTCAGAACACTTTAGAACAGATTTAAGAACAGATTCGGACCAATAACACACTAGCAATGAGAGCTGGATTCAGTCCAGGTGAAAACCCCCACACCTGATTGGTTCTCGTTAAAACACACCTGTGAAGAAATAAGGGAGCTCCAAACTGAACAAAAATAAACTCATTTATTATCTGAAACAAAACGATCAAACGTCCATCATCTCACAGAATCTCCCAGAACTTTACAGAATCCAAACATCTTTACAGAACTACACAGAATCAAAACATCGTGACACAACTTTACAGAACACAAACCGCCAGTTAGAACCAGCACCACAGGACCAGCAGGCTAGAACAGCATGGACTGCAGGGACTTTCTGACCGTGGCCATTTCCTGCTGTTGCTGTGGAAACAAACATGGACATCAGAGAAACATGTGACATCATATCCTGTCCGCCACGCCACACAAACATCGGAACAAATGTAAATCTAAACTGATTATAGTCCATGGAACCGACGCAGCGGAGCCATTGTGGTATTCTGATGTGAAGAGGTTGTGTCTGGTGGCGAGTCTTTGGTCTGACCTCACTCACCGTGTCCATGAGGATCTTCTTCTGCAGGATGGCCATCTCCTTCTTCAGTTCCTGCTGTGTCCCTTGCATGAAGCCTTCATACGTCTGGTCCATCTCCTCCATGTTCTGAGGAAAAAGAGGTCATGGATTGTGGATCTAGATCATGTCAGTCCTGTTACCATCAACCATCTCAGGTTAATCCTGTCCACACTCAGAGACACGTCTCCACCTGTGGGTTCACTCAGCAGGAGTAGTCCTAAGCTTAGTATCACTACATTTAGTGGAGCCCCCGATGAGACTGTCTGGACCAGTGTAGACCTCCACCGGACTATTTTTATGCATATTTATGTACGCCATTTGAGATCGGATTCTTTCCCTCTTTCTTTATCTTTGCATGTCCTTTAATCCGCTATTTTATTTTTTTTATTGAGTGTATATATATATATATATATATTATATATGCTTCGTGGCACGTATGTCTATGCCCAGCAGCTCGGCTGGAGTCTGGAAGGAAACCCTGTAGATTATTTTTCTTGGTGGTGGTCCGAGTAAATGTGAGTACAGAGTTTATTTGTAAGTAATGTACCTTTTTTGAGATATATGAGACTTTTGTTTTTGATGCATCGTGTCATTCGGTGTAACAGTGGCACTAGCTTGATCTTGTCATGCACTACTTCCACTATGCAGTTAGTGTTTATCCTTCATGGGTGTTGAACCTCGTTTAAACCACTTTATTCCACTGGATAAATGTTACTGACTCTTTGAAGATGGGATGAATATTTAATTTGAGGTTATTTTAGGGCGGCTTAATTGTGGGAGTTTAACAATCGATGCTCTGGTGGAAGATCCACGGCTCTAAAGAGTTACTAGATAGTTCCTGCAGTCTTTGCCCCCAAACCGAGGTCAGACCACCACTGGTGGAGAGACAGGAAACAATCCACGAATCATGATATAATAAATTATGTTTATTTATTGTTTATATATGATCCGTATCATAATCAAGACCTGCTGATCTAACATCTGTCGGAGGAGGATTTTTCTTTAGCTGGTCTAGGCCGGCGTTAGGGGTCCACACACAGGACCAGCTGATAGCGATGATGTCCGGGGAGACTCACCTTGACCAGCTGCTCGTAAAGCTCTCTGAGGGTCTTCAACTTCCGTTTCTGAGAAGCTCTGGCCTCCAGCAGGATCTTCTGCTGCTCTCTGAACAGATCCTGGAGAGCAAACACAGAAAAACCTGTCAGAGGATCAAATATTCTCCGCTTTCAGGTTGAGATGTTCTTCTGGTCGCTCCCCGGGGTTTGGAAAGATAGACTAATAATGAAGAAATATATATATATATATATATATATATATATATATATATGTGTTTATTTTTTGTTATTTCTGTATAAACGTTTATATGTATAAACATATACACAAATATACTCAGAACAGAAAATTAAAAAGTTGAAAATACACATGTATATTAAAATGAAGGAATAAAGAGCTTGCATATATAAAGACAATATAACAGATAAACATATATATAGACTATATATATATGTATTTATTTATATATACATATACACACACGAGTATGCATTTATATGTATGTGTATGCATATATATATAAATATGTGTGTGTGTGTGTGTGTGTATATATATATATATATATATATAAATATAAATGTGTGTGTGTGAGTGTATATATATATATTTACAATTATACTCAGAACAGAAAATTAAGAAATAGAAAATAAACATGTAAGTTTTAAAATAAAGAGCATGGAAAGATAAACACACATATATGTAGATATATATATATGTCTGTATAAACAAACACACATATAAAGTTTTGTTTGTTATGTATGTGCTACTGAGACGCTTGAGGGACGATTGAGGCTCCATCGATCTCCTTGCGTCATTTTGTTCTCAACCAATTACACATTGTGTTTGAATAAAGATTTACAAATTGAATTTTTACTTCATTGAGATCCGATGAGCCATTAAAGTTTCCCTCATTTTAATATATTCTGATAGACACGACAGCGAGGGTGAGCCTACTTTGAGCTTCTCCTCCTGCTCTTCCGTCTGCTGGGCTTCAGCCTCCCACTCCTGCAGAGCAGAGCTCACCTGCTGCGAGTACTGCTCCGTGATCTTCTTCCTGCACACAGGGACACACCTTCATGTTGACCTGCTGCAGGGAGAACAACCCTCTGAGGAGTGCAGCGGAGGAGGAAGTCAAACCTCTGGTTGTGGTACTTGTTCCAGAGCTGCTCCACCTTCTGCTGCGTCCCCTTCATGTAGTTCTTGGTCAGACCCTCCAGACGTCTCCTCTTTGTGTGCATGACCTTGTTGATATCAGCTGTAAGCACATCAAATATCCAGATGCAGAAGAAGAGCTTCATGGTAACATCTATGATTAGGTTGTTTTTTTTGGGGGGGGGGGGGGGGGGGGGGGTCGGGGTCGATCCCACATTATTTGGGAGGAATAATGATAGATGATCATAGATAGATTCAAATAAGAATAAGTTATAGTTTACATTTTTATTTTGCTAATACAGAGAAGACAATCAAACTCGACTATCTGGAGGAATTAAAAGTTGTGTCCCCCACCGAGGGGAGCAGCTCAGCAGCCACAGCAAATGGGGTGGGGGAGCTGGAGGTAAAATGGGGGAAATTTACCCTCTCCACCCGTTCCTCCTCCTTACCCAGATCTCCCCCAGGTAAGGCATCCAGGATTTTCCCGACCAGCGGCACAAGACCAGTCTTGACCAACCCCAACCCCGAACAAGACACCGGCACGGCCCACATAATGGGGCGGAACCCGTACCTCAAGGTTCAACCCAGAAGAAACCGCCCGGTACCACTTGCAGGCATACTTGTTTTTTTTTGCTTAATTTTGAAAGAAACACTGAGCAGCACTTGATGTCTGATCGCAGTTAAACCTATATTTCACGAATATATCTTTATAACTTAAACGTATGAATTAATCTAGATTTTTTACAGCCATGACAGAATCTTCTTTTCTTTTTTTTTTTTTGCATAGTTCTGAGACAAACGGCACGATTATTTATTTCACTTTCACTTTGGAAAGATATTTCTTTTTTCCTCTTTGATAGTGGTGTTTTCCAGAAAACAGCTTCAACAATCTTTAGTTTAACCCTGAGCTCAGGGTTTTATAAAAAAAAAAAACTCTTTTAAGAGTATTTTTTTGTTTAAAGGATACAAACAGAAGAGGCAGTACTTTGTAGTATTTAAAAATCTGTGAACCTTCATTTTCTAATATTTCAGACCAGTTGGTTTTGGTCTCTATACCGACACATGAAAAGTGATCTTGACTCGGAAAAGGTAGGTGACCACCGCTTGAGTGCCTGCAGTCATGATGATGTCATCAAAGGATAAACGAACAGGCCAGCACACAGCTCCTCACCTCCAAACCTCTCCAACATGCTCGCGACTTCAGTCCTGACGGGGAAAACGACAGAACAGAAGCATCTTTAAAACATGAGTCAGACGTTAGTGACATCACACCATAAAGACTTCCTGTTACAGACCCCGCAGCAGGCTCCACCCCCTCCTCAACCTCCGCCGCCGGTCTCTTCTTGGCAGACTTTTCCGTCAGCGATCGTTGATCTTAGACAAAACGCAAACACTCGTTAATTAATTTAACATTAAATACTTTATATTTAATATTATATTTAATTTACACTAATATCTCTGACATCACCCTCTGAGCCTAAAATGTCATAAGGCTGACAACTACAAGTTTTTTCTACTAGATGTTCTGAGGCTAACGGGCCTGAAGCTGACGGCTACTAGTTTTTACTACGATGTTCTGAGGCTAACGGCGCTGATGACTAACGCTGCTGATGTTCTGAGGCTAATGGGCCTAAAGCTGACGACTACTAGTCTTTACTGCGATGTTCTGAGGCTAACGGGCCTAAAGCTGACGACTACTAGTCTTTACTGCGATGTTCTGAGGCTAACGGGCCTAAAGCTGACGACTACTAGTCTTTACTGCGATGTTCTGAAGCTAACGGGCCTAAAGCTGACGACTACTAGTCTTTACTGCGATGTTCTGAAGCTAACGGGCCTAAAGCTGACGACTACTAGTCTTTACTGCGATGCTCTGAGGCTAACGGGCCTAAAGCTGACGACTACAAGTCTTTACTGCGATGTTCTGAAGCTAACGGGCCTAAAGCTGACGACTACTAGTCTTTACTGCGATGTTCTGAAGCTAACGGGCCTAAAGCTGACGACTACTAGTCTTTACTGCGATGTTCTGAGGCTAACGGGCCTAAAGCTGACACCTGACTGGCTCTAAGAACTTAATTTTAAGTTAGCAACGGCTCCTACTTACAGTCCAGAAAGTTTGTTAAAGGGATCAGAGGGACCGACATACATCTCTAATTGTTCACTATAAGAGTTTCTTTTGCTTTAGAACATATATGAACTTTTTCGTACATCGGGCCTAATTTACAAAATGTTCATAGGAGGAAATTTCATCTTAAACCCCACTTATGCAGTTTTTACAAAGATTCTAGCATTCCCAAATGTTTTATTATTTCGGATTTGTTGTTAAGAAGAGAATCGAGGAAAACTCAAGAGCACTCTTATGCACATTTGAGGGATTTCTGTTTTACAGCAAATACCTTATCGTTCGTAATCAAAAGGATTTAAAATACTTTTACAGTGTTTCAGTGTGTAAGTTTTATTTTTCACTTATTTCTTTATGTGTGTCAGATGTTGTGAAAGAGTAATAACATGTAATGACATTCAATTTTCTTGTCTTATTTTATATCTACTACCGACTCTACTAAAAAAGGCAGACCGTTTGCTGCCCACCTGCAATTTCTCGACCTCCGAACAGCTGATTATTAATATTATCCTATTATTATTCTCAATGGAAATTCTTCATTTTTTTCTGCATGGGCAGGGCGTTTACCTACGCTAATAAAAATCACAGGCACAGCTTACATTCCAAATGGGATTCACCAAGTTAAGAACACAGGCGCGAACAATTTGGCGGTTCAAGGCTTCATGGATCTGACGTAAGGAGTCTTCTTAAGAACAAGTTTAATTCCCATTATTTTTAGTGGATCATAAGCAGTTTTGAACTCAGGCTGGAAAATGTATTTTTTTTGGTTTCCTGAAGTTCATGCCTGTCCACTTGTATTTTTTTATGTACCTGATAATGTTTGTTACTAGCTCATTTATTGTGTTATTTTGTTTTTCTGGACCGCAGACATCTTTATTTTCTATCTTTAAATCCTAGTTTTGTTTCATTCTATGTCACTTCTGTATCTTAAACTAATTTTGAAAATAAAGATTTACAATTAAAAAAAAAAAAATTTAAAAAAGAGAGAAATTTAAGAAAAACTCTCTAAGACATTAATGAATTCAGCTCATTGTTCTTAATTCGGTAGTGGAATCTTTATTAAAATTTTGTTTATTAAGATTTCATTTTTGATTTGTTTCCCGGGGAATATTGTTGACGAAATTAATTTCCAACTTTAAATATTAAACTGGTGTATTACAGGTTGGTGTACATACACATAGTTTTCATGAGACTAGTTTATCCTCGAAGTATATTTCATCTGTAGAAAAAAAACACAAATATGAAATACTTGACATTGTTACAGAAATTGAACATGGCGGATTTTGACCGGCTAGCGCTTAAAGCTAACCAGGCTAACAGGCTTAAAGATAACTACCGTGTCTACCTTCATCCTCGGAGCCGCTCGGCTGCTTTTCCTCGTCCTTTTCAGTGAAGTCAAACACTTTCATGTCTGTTTTATCATCGGAACGTTTATTCTTAATTTGCTTTCTCGCTGCAGCCATTGCTTGAATTTTTCGTTTGCAATGGCGCTAAATGGACTGCGCATGCGTGTAATTTATAATCGCGCTTTTTTATTTATTTTATTTATAGAAACTTTATTGCCAATCAGGAGAACGACAAACATATGGAAACAAGAATGTAAGCAACAAACAAGAAAAATATATTTTTTATTACTATAAATCTTGAAAATTAAAATTATTTATTTAACTTATGAAATTCTCCAAACTTTAATTTATTTATTTAGCATGCAAGAAGCTTCTATTATATTAATGTTAAATTCATGAAGGTTTAACATTTTTACAAATTTTTTCGTGATATTCTCCCCTAAGATGTTCTTGTCATTAATTATTTAATTCTTGTCTATGTTGTAAAGGAAATTTCTCTGCCTCGTTTTCAAATAAAGGAAACAAAAATAATGAATGCATCGAAAATGTGTTCTATTATTAACACTATTATTCTGGTTCTTTCATGTAACATTGTGATTTTACCTCTATTTTTTATCCATTAATTATTTGATGTGTAATTAATCTACAAATAATAAATATTCCAACATGACGTCATCAAAATGTTACTTTTGTCTGAACATTACTTAGTTTTAATCAGATCATATGATCGATGGATCTGCTGATTGATCAGATAAATAGAAACATTTAGGACAGAATGAAACAGGCAGAATCTATTATTGATGATAAAAATAAGTCTCCCCTCATGACAAAGATTTAACCCTCTTAATATAGCTGAGGATGAATCAACCCTAATGTCCTAGACTTTGATATTTTAAAAACAACTCCAGAGGTTTGAGGAGGTAAAAATGATTCCTGGAGGATGTGTTGGTTAAAACACCGGACTGGTTTTATATATCATTATTATTTAATGTTTTTTCTGGGTTTGCGGAGAAGTTCCTAGAGCGATACTTGAAGTATTTGGAATTAAACTGATTGTTCGATTAATGTGTAAAATCCAGCATAAATTAAACTTGAGGAATAAACCTCTCTTTTAAAATCCACCTATAAAAACATGATCTTGAAAAACTCCTGTTTATTATCATCACCCCGTTTTTACATGAATGGATCAAGAGAAATAAAGTCGTGGTAAAAATAAACATTTTGTTTCCTGGCCAGCAACTTGGTTTCCAGACATGCCTCTCCACAGCAACACTCTCCAGCTCATTCAGAGGAATCATAAGGCGTTTCCATGCCTGATCAGATAACAGTCCCTCCAGAGAGTTCTGGCTCCACCTGGGGGTCTCCTCCCAGTTGGACGGGCCTCGAAAACTTCCAGCGGCACCACTCCGAGCTCTTCGCCCTTTCCCCAAGGCTGAGCCCAGCCCCCCAAAGAGGCAAGTCTATTACTTTTCACCTCGATGGACTGATTCCACACCATCAGTACTGCTGATGCAGCACCGAACCGCCTGTCAATCACTCGTTCTATTTTCCACAAAACACATGTGGACTGGAGGGGATGTGATCATGAACCCGTAGGAAAGCTTGCAAGAGTGAGCCGCCGCTCCACGACCCGGAAAGAATACACATCTTTGACTTCAAGTGCTCAGTTTGTCCTTTCTGGGCTCTTCACATGTGGTAGTATCCATGGAAGAGGACCCGCCCCCGTAACTGTCGTTATGAAGGACTCATGCTAAGCTAGTCTAACTACTTAGCTTATCTAACTTGTCTTAATTCCAGCTGCTTAAACACTATCGAAAACAGATATTTATATTATATACATTTAGTCCTAAACCCTGCAGACTGAACCTTTAAATACTGCTTAGAAGGTTTTCAATCAGGCTCATGAGTCTGAACCGGGGTCACAGAAACATTTGACTTCAGGCTGGTTTCCGTGACGACCCTCTCTCAGATGCAGGTCCGTGGTTCGGTGTTGATGATGAGGATGGGAGAACCTTCAGCTCAAACGTCAAACTTCTCCTCACAGATACCGTGTCCATTCTCCTCGTAGTCCTCCCGGGTCACCACCATCTCCTCATAGTCCGGACTGTGGGCCAGCAGCTGACCCCCCTCCCACGAGTAACAGATGGGGCTGCAGTAAACAGGAAACAGCGTGAAATAAACAAATAAAATCAGTGACATTGAAATATATAATAGAATGTCTGGTAGTAACGGATGATTTCTGTTGGAAGGTGTGTGTGACCCGGACTTGTGTGCGGTAAGGTGTGTGTTTGTGTGTTAAAGATCTGCCTTTAACAACGTCGATCTCTCTGAACTCACTTTGGGGGGAGGACGACCGACACGGGAAGGTGGGCGGGGCTGAGGGATCGTAGTTCCGCCTCCAGACGCTCCCTGAAACCAGGAAACAAGGTGTTTCCTCCCGTCAGGACAATGTTCTGGTAGAAGTGAGGCTGCATGTCTGCAGGAGACACACATGACAAACGGTCATCACTGACACCTTAAAAAAGGATCTAAAATCACGACATCCTGTTCTGACAGATGTCCTGACCTTCTGGCATGGAGCGAATGGCGTCCACGATGGCCTCTGGGATGCCCATCTCCTGGATGCCGATGTCTGCTGGGTGGAAGAGCATCTCAGGGACAGCAAAGCGCTCGTTGACCAGCCTCAGGATCTGCTCTCCGGTTTTATACTTCCCACTGAGGACCATCTCCTCTAGCGGCTGGAGGACACACAGAGGAGGAAGAGCTCCATGTAACACCAGTGGGCGGAGACATCGCAGACGTTACAGACGGCGGAGAACCTTGTCCCACCTTACAGAAACCTTTCTTGATGGAGCTGAAATCTGGAAGAACGTAGTCTCTCATCGCCGGGTTGTCCTCGCCCTTCATCCTGAGACAGACACACAGATCAACTGTCAATCATCCTGACACAGACTTTCAATCATCCTGAGACAGAGACCAGCTGTCAATCATCCTGAGACACAGACTGTTAATCATCCTGAGACACAGACCAGCTGTCAATCACCCTGAGACACACACTGTCAATCATCCTGAGACACAGACCAGCTGTCAATCATCTTGAGACACATACCAGCTGTCAATCATCCTGAGTCAAAGACCAGCTGTCAATCATCCTGAGACACAGACCAGCTGTCAATCATCTTGAGACACAGACCAGCTGTCAATCATCCTGAGACACAGACCAGCTGTCAATCATCCTGAGACACAGACCAGCTGTCAATCATCCTGAGACACAGACCAGCTGTCAATCATCCTGACACACAGACCGACTGTCAATAATCCTGGGACACAGACTGTCAATCATCCTGAGACACGCACTGTCAATCATCTGAGACACAGACCAGTTGTCAATCAACCGGAGACACAGACCAGCTGTCAATCATTCCGGGACACACACTGTCAATCATCTGAGACACAGACCAGCTGTCAATCATCCTGAGACATCCTGTAAAGTAAAATTTGCAGAGGTCGTGTGTTTATATATGCATGTTTAGAATATCTAATAATAATAATAATAATAAACATTATTCATTGAACATTTGTTATTGAACTTTTAATACAAAATACTCAATAAAAGCTCATGACTTACAGAACAGCTTTAATTATTTTAATGAATTAAAAGTGGTAGTGGTGTGTAGTAGTCTGTAGGTGTGTGTAGTAGTCTGTAGGTGTGTGTAGTAGTGTAGTAGTGTGTAGTGGTGGTGTGTAGTAGTGTAGTGGTGGTGTGTAGTAGTGTAGTAGTCTGTAGGTGTGTGTAGTAGTGTAGTGGTGGTGTGTAGTAGTGTAGTAGTTTGTAGTGGTGGTGTGTAGTAGTGTAGTGGTGGTGTGTAGTAGTGTAGTAGTTTGTAGTGGTGGTGTGTAGTAGTGTAGTGGTGGTGTGTAGTAGTGTAGTAGTTTGTAGTGGTGGTGTGTAGTAGTGTAGTAGTGGTGTGTTGGTGTGTAGTGGTCTGTAGGTGTGTGTGGTGGTGTGTAATGATGTGTAGTGGTGTGTTGTGTAATGTTGTGTAGTGTTGTGTAGTGTTGTGTAGGTGTGTGTAATGTTGTGTAATGTCGTGTAGTGTAGTGTAGTGTAATGTTGTGTAGTGTAGTGTAGTGTAGTGTTGTGTAATGTAGTGTAGTGTAGTGTTGTGTAGTGTAGTGTTGTGTAGTGGTGTGTAAGGTTGTGTAGTGTTGTGTAGGTGTGTGTAATGTTGTGTAATGTCGTGTAGTGTAGTGTAGTGTAGAGTAGTGTTGTGTAATGTAGTGTAGTGTAGTGTTGTGTAATGTAGTGTAATGTAGTGTAGTGTAGTGTAATGTAGTGTAATGTAGTGTAGTGTAGTGTTGTGTATGTGTGTGTAATGTTGTGTAGTGTCGTGTAGTGTAATGTTGTGTAGTGTAGTGTAGTGTAGTGTAATGTAGTGTAGTGTAGTGTAATGTAGTATAGTGTAGTGTAGTGTTGTGTAGGTGTGTGTAATGTTGTGTAGTGTAGTGTCGTGTCGTGTAGTGTAATGTTGTGTAGTGTAGTGTAGTGTCGTGTAATGTAGTGTAGTGTAGTGTTGTGTAGGTGTGTGTAATGTTGTGTAGTGTAGTGTCGTGTCGTGTAGTGTAATGTTGTGTAGTGTAGTGTAGTGTCGTGTAATGTAGTGTAGTGTAGTGTTGTGTAGGTGTGTGTAATGTTGTGTAGTGTAGTGTAGTGTAGTGTACTGTAGTGTACTGTAGTGTAGTGTAGTGTACTGTAGTGTACTGTAGTGTAGTGTAGTGTAGTGTAGTGTACTGTAGTGTAGTGTACTGTAGTGTAGTGTAGTGTAGTGTACTGTAGTGTACTGTAGTGTAGTGTAGTGTACTGTAGTGTAGTGTACTGTAGTGTACTGTAGTGTAGTGTACTGTAGTGTACTGTAGTGTAGTGTAGTGTAGTGTACTGTAGTGTACTGTAGTGTACTGTAGTGTAGTGTACTGTAGTGTACTGTAGTGTAGTGTACTGTAGTGTACTGTAGTGTACTGTAGTGTAGTGTACTGTAGTGTACTGTAGTGTAGTGTACTGTAGTGTACTGTAGTGTAGTGTAGTGTAGTGTACTGTAGTGTAGTGTACTGTAGTGTACTGTAGTGTAGTGTACTGTAGTGTACTGTAGTGTAGTGTAGTGTAGTGTAGTGTTGTGTAGTGTAGTGTAATGTTGTGTAATGTTGTGTAGTGTCGTGTAGTGTCGTGTAATGTAGTGTAGTGTAGTGTCGTGTAGTGTAATGTAGTGTAGTGTAGTGTCGTGTAGTGTAATGTCGTGTAGTGTCGTGTAGTGTAGTGTAATGTTGTGTAGTGTCGTGTCGTGTCGTGTCGTGTCATGTCGTGTCGTGTCGTGTAGTGTTCTGTTCTTACTGAGCGTTCTCCATGTCGGAGTCAAACTGCAGAGACACGTAACAAACGTCTTCTTTCACCTGGTTGATGACATGAGTTTCATCCATAACATGAAGCTGACTGGAAAGAAGACAAGATTAGAACCATTAAACCAGAACCTGAACTAGAACCTGTGTTCTACCATTAACATCTACCAGAACCTGTGTTCTACCACTAACATCTACCAGAACCAGTGTTCTACCACTAACATCTACCAGAACCTGTGTTCTACCATTAACATCTACCAGAACCTGTGTTCTACCACTAACATCTACCAGAACCAGTGTTCTACCACTAACATCTACCAGAACCTGTGTTCTACCACTAACATCTACCAGAACCTGTGGAGGACTGGACTGAGTTCTGGCGTTACCGATATGAGATAATCTCCTTCAGGTGATTGGTCAGCAGCTTCCCTCCTACGTTGATCCTGGAAGAGAACCAGCAGCCTGTTAGAATCGTGTAACCCTTAGCATGTGTAGCCGTTAGCATTGTAGCCGTTAGCTGACCTTCTGATGCCCTCCTTCATCTTCCTGCTGCGGCAGTAGGGGATGATGTGGGTGAAGGAGAAGCCGCTGTCCACCACGATGCAGCAGAGTTCTGAGGGTCTGGACTGGAAGTAGTGATGAGCACTGAGCGAGCCCGCTGGAGAACACAGGTCAAACACGGACGTTAGAAGCCAACGGTAGTTTCTGACATCTTCTGAAAATGCGTGTCAGAGTGACACTCGCTCTTCCTCCTCCTTCTTCTTCTTTCTGTTCTCTACGTTCCTCTGACTCGGATCCTGATGCATTCAGCGGCCTTCAGGGGATCCGGACCAGTATCAGACCCGAATCCATGACTCACCGTTTATTCTGAGAACCGACTGGAACTGATATTCCTCAAACAGGATCTCATTCATGGAATCCTGGATGGAGGAGAAGTTGAAGTATGGCTCGGTGATGATAATACTGGTGTCTGCAAACTCCACCTGGGCCAGAAGACGCAGCAGAGGAGAGATGAGCAGACATGAGGAAACATCTCCAGAGGAACACACTAAAGAGGCTCAGTGAATCACGGACTATGGACCTTGAACATCTCCTTTCCAAACAGATGGTCCCACACTTTCCTCTGGACGTCCCAGTTGACCAGGTAACCCTGGAGAGAAGGAGAGAAAAAACAGTTGAGACCCTGAAGAACCGGCTGCCTCTGTGTCTGGATCATCTCTCACCTTCTGGAAAGGCAGGATGTAGAAGAGACCTGAAGGATCTTTAATCTCATCCAGCTGGTTGGCTGTGAAGGTCTTCAACCTAGACGTCTTGGAGCGGAACTGACAGTTTGGGATGACGCTGAAGCAGAGAGAGAGAGGAGAAGGTCACTCTGGAGCAGAGTGAGACCGGACTCGAGTTTTTCTGCACCAGGAATTCTAATGTAATCGTGCAAATGGCAAATAAAACTCTTTGAATTAATTAAAAAGTTGTACTAAAACGCTTTTCTCAGGGGATATGGGGATATTATATGATGGATATAATAATAAAACAATTTTATAACGCACTTTACGTTTGCATCAAAATCTCTACAGGTGCTACAGAGTAAAAGCAGATAAAAGCATCAATAAAAAAAAATGAACAACAATTATAATGTAAAAATATTATCAAAAGAGCAGCAATGCTAATTAAAAGTTATAGAGCTATATAGTTATAGAGTTATGAGCTTCCGCTTCCTCGTGCTCCTTGATTCATCGATTTAATATATTGTTCTGCGACACTTTGGTGTGTCTGTACGTTATTTCACACTTGGTTTTGTGATTTTCTTTTTTTTTTAATCTGTTCAAAATTAAACCTCCATCATAAATATTCATTCTTCGAGTAAATCTCATTTGGAATTTTGACGTTCGCCTCTTTCACTTTAGGAGAAAAAGGGAGAAAAAATACTCTTTTTTCCCTTTAACTCTAACCCTCACAACCACAGATTACTTCAGTAAATGAGATCTTGTCTCAGATTATTGTCACGGAAGGCTCTAAACTCCAGCTTCAAGCCCGAACCGTTTTCTTTTTTCAACGAACCTTTGGCACCGTTGCTAAAATGACCGAACTCACCTGACTTTCTCCAGAGTGTATCCGATCTTCGCCGTGTAGGCTCCGTTATCCAGCACTAAAGTCCCCATTTACGCCCGGTTTACGTCTGTCTTAGGTCCAGAATTCAAGTCTGGTGGAAGATTGTTTTGGTTCTGTCTTTATAAATCACACATTTCCTCCACCGCGGGTGAAACAGAAACGTTCACTACACTTCCGGTCACAAATATCCATCCAACTGATCCAGCCAATAAGCTGCTTTCTCTGACGGACTCTACTCTAAGGCGACCAATCAGATTGACTTATTTCGTTATTCACGTTCATTGATGGGTAGTATGACCAATCAGATACGTAGCTCTAGAGTCCTTCCAGAAAATGGTTCGGGCGGAAACATTTCACCGTGTAGTCATGTTCCTCCTTGAAGTCAAGTGTTATACTTATCTAAACATTGGTGAATATGCAATAATGAATGCAATAAATGGTATTACAGGTTTAATTTGATCAAGATAAGTAAAAAAATATATATTTTTATAGAAAAGTATTATGTTTATACCAATTTACGTTTATGAAAATCAGCAATGTTGGTAAAATAAAACGTAAAATTGAGATGTAAAGTCTGTAACATTTACAGAAAAGAAGATCATTATTATTTATTTTTATAGAATACTATCTTATATAATACATTTGATACTATAACTATAATAGCAACTTGTCTGATGAAATAAATCATTTATCATAGAAAATTGTAAAAACTTCTGTGATTACCAAGAGAGTTGTTATGTAACAATAAGACATTGTATTGATATATAACCAAGAAATGTATGTTGTAACCCCTGTGCGTTTGTTTGTTTGTGAGATAGATTAAACCTTTCCCACAGGTAGTTTTTGGAATATCCTAGAGAATATGATTTTGATTATAAGATCTCTCTCCTCACTCACCAGTGCATCCATGGTAACGCACCCCCCTACGTAAAAGAACTACTCACCCCACTGACCTCCACACGATCCCTCCGTTCTACCCACTCATACCGCCTCCTCCTTCCCCGGACTAAGCTCAGCACCATGGGTGATCGGGCCTTCTGTTCTGCTGGCCCTCGTCTGTTGAATGCACTCCCTGACCATCTGAGGGCTCCACAGACGACTGACACATTTAAAAAAGGACTTAAAACTTTCCTTTTTAGCAGAACCTATAACTTTAATTATCATTGCTGCTTTTTGGTCAGGGTTTTATATAGTTATTATTTTATTTTTTTATTGATGCTTTTATCTGCTTTTACTTTGGAGCATTTTGAGATTTGATCCAAATGTAAAGTGCATTATAAATGAAATATATTATTATGATTATGATTAAATTTAAATGAGGCATTTAAAATAAAATATTTGAGAGAGACAGAGTGCTTGTTGGGATTTAGCAGTAGATTCAGAGTTGTGTTTTTTTCTCAGAAGAAAGCCATCTAATTGATTCTGATAACAGTAATGTCTTTACTGGGTTCTGTTGTGCCTTGGTGGAGGTTTTTTGCTCCGAATGCTTCTTCTAGTTATTTTGTGAAACCCCTTGGATATACACTTTCATATATTACTAAATGTGTTAGGAGTTATCTGTGACAGAAGAGCAGAGGCAGGACTGAAGGGAAAGGTTTCCAAAATGATGGTGAAAGCAGCTCTGCTGGAAGGTTTAGAGACCGTGGTTCTGAAGAGATGGAGCTGCAGACCGGAGAAGAAGCGGAGGAGCAAAGGGAAGGTTTGTGGATTTGGCGAGAGAGGACATGCAGTTGGTTGTTGTGAAAGAGGAAGATGCTGAGTACAGGAGAAGATGGAAACCGATCATCTGCTGCGGCGACCTCTAAAGGGAGAGGCCCTTAGAAAAAGAAGTTTATATATGCGTCATTCTAATTATTAGGATTATGATGATTAATATCGTATGTTTGGAATGAAGAAGCTCCGGCTTTGGTTTCTCCTGCAGTGAAATTCACCCAAAAAAAAAGAAAAAACTGCATGGTGAGAATCCTGTCCAGACATGAAGATCATGACAGCAGCTTTAAAATATAAATAAATCAGGAAAACTGTTGATAATCATTAAGGATCATGTCAGTTAAAGGCTTTCAGACTGACCCGTAGGTTTTATTTCTATTCAACACAATCGACCTTTAATTGAATATTCCTTTCATTCAAATATAATAACAAACGATTCAAAGAGGATTAGTAACCAGTTAATTATCACGATTAAGAATAACTCAATACATTCCAAGTGATTATCTTCATAAACAATAAACATTATATCACATGGGTAAACTATTTATGCTTTAAACAACACAATGTTTAAAAAAAAAAAACATCCCTTCATCACCTTAGAATTCAGAAAGTATAATAATAATAATAAAAATAATACACATAAAGGTGTGATGTAAAACAAAACAGAGATTTTAACCGCAAAAAATTTGAGCCGGTTACATTAAACCTAAGATAAAATCATGATTTATTGACCCCCGAGTAGAAAACCATCCAGTCGTACTCAAACAGAGATAAATAGTACAATGTTATAATTATACCGTATGTTCTTTTTAAAGTCCGGGGGGGGACGTTTGAGTTATGACACCTTAGAATGAAAAGAGATGACATGAATGAAATCTGGAGGAAATAAAATTAAAAGCAATATGTCCCTGAGACACGTTCCTTCTCGTCCTTCATGGCGGCAATGAAACGTTGCTGTGTTTCCCTCAGACTGTGTCTGAGCAGGGACACCGGGTGGAACTCTGATCTAACCCCCCACCCACCCCAAACCCTGATCGAAGGTCAAGGTTTCAGCTCCGTTTTTTTGGGGATGCATCCTTTCATCTCGATGAGCTCTGGCCAGTTATCGTATTTGTTGTTGGCCTCATTGTTCTTGATGTGCTGGAACAGAAACACACAGAATCCATCGTCAAGGAACCCAAACCACGCCCCCTCTGGTGGCCATGTGACCCTTCATAACTGCAATGATAGGCCGATCCACAGAAATCACTCATTTTTAAATCTAAGCAGAAACATCTGGTGGGTTCAAGAGGAAAATCATCAATGGATTAATCTGTGAGGACAATGAAGGTGAACGGCAGTCACACTATCGGCTGGTCATGAGGTCACACCCCTGTCTCATACTGCCAGCCTGCTCCATCGATTGGCTGCTACTGTCAGCTAAGACGCCCCGATCACACCTCGAACAGGAGAGATGAGGAAGCAGCGATCAAGCCTTCGACAGGCCAAGGAGGCGGAGCTTCTGAGGTGTTTAACTAATTTACCTTTTATAAGTGTCTAACAACCATTAAATAACCTCAAAACCCTCTCAACTGGTCAGGGGGAGGACTTATTTAAGCCCCGCCCACACATGTACTACACCGCTCTTCTGTGCCTGAAGAAACGTATCTCTGGAAAATGTAGAGATCCGAATCTGAAATGTTTCTGAGACTATTCCAGAGGGAAGATGTCGACTCGCCATGTTTACGTCAGAGATGCTTGGCTAACATCACCAAAACAGTGAAACAGCTGATCCAGTCAGTTTAAGAATCACATGGTGATGTCACGATCATGTGATAAACTTGCCATTTCATACAAGCGCAGCGCTAACGTTAGCTTGTTTGCGACGGTATGGACCATCAAGCCGAAGGCCACTCTTAAGGTTTAGTGGATCAGATCATGAAAATTTCAAATTGGCATACACGCTGCTCTTGATGCTAAGCTAACTAACATATATGCTGCTTCTAATCCTAAAATAGTGAGCATACAAATTACTCCTTATGATAAGATCACCAGCATTCTTATTGCTAGTAATACAAATGGTAAGCTAACCAGCTGCTGTGCTCCTCGTGCAAAGCTGACAAGCTGCTGTGCTCCTCATGCAAAGCTGACAAGCTGCTGTGCTCCTCATGCTAAGCTATCTTGCTGCTAGCTGATGGAGGGGTCACCTTCTCGTTGCGGCTCTGCTCTGGGATTCCTTTCCCTCCGACAAACACCCAGCTGTCCCTGAAGCCCAGAGTCCGGATCACGGTGCTTCCCAGATCAGAGATCAGCTTCCTGGCTTCGTCATTCAACCTGGAGACACAGAGGTAAACATCACTATGATGTCATAGCGAGCAGCTCGTTACTGCTCGTTAACCTGATAGCTTAAACAACATGCGATTTGCACAATGTCTCCATATATGGTTGACTCTTCTTTATAATATATTTATATTAAATATTCTATGTTTATATATTAAATATTCTATGTTCATATATTCATATTTAAGTGGAATGTGTGTTTAAACGTGCTACAGTCATCACCGTCGGAGTGATGCCAGCACTGTCATTATGATATCATCACTGATAGAACGACGTCATCGCCATCTACATGATGTCATTGTCACAGGCTTACTTTGACGAAGGCTCGTCGTAGGTCACCATCAGCACCACGGACCCTTCCTCCAGGCTCTGCAGGAAGACAATTAAGGGCCCCACCTCTGAAACACAAACAAGCCTCCTTTGAGTCATGTGACCTCACAGGATGCGGACCCAACCAATGACAGGCTACGTACCGCCGCTGTACATGTTGAAGTAGTCGCTCTTTATGAATTCTCCGGTATTTCCTGTAGGAGGAGAGTTGTTACCATAGCAGCCGTTGTTCAGGAAGAGTGATGGTGCCTTCATCAGTTCCGGACTCACCGTTTATCACCACGATGTTGATCCCGACTCCCGCATTGTTCAGAACCGACCCGAGAACCCTAAGGAGAGACCACTGTTAGTGTCATCGCCACGGCGACAGAGACAGACAGGGAGCATGACGAAAATGTGAATCGCAGGAAAAGAAGGTCGGATTTGAAAGAGCTCTCGGAGTGTGCCGAGCCCACCGGATCAAAAAGGAAACAGGAAGTGATCGGGGAGGACAGGAAGTGGACCTACAGCTTATCTTGGAGGCAGATCTTGGGAGGAATGACGTTTGCAGCTCCACTCTGGATCACGTAGGAGATCTGGTCCTCTGGACAGTCCATCTTGAGCTGACACATTCCCACTGAGGATGAGGAGGGTTGACGAAGGTTACAGGTTAATCTCTGTGGTTCTGATGGTCCACCGGCGCTTCGAGTCACTGTCATCACTCACCTGAATGTTTCACCCTATTGTCCGAGCTCTGAGCCATGAGGTTAATCAGGTCTGTGGAAATGCCACTGGGAAGATCCACTGCAGAAAGGAGAACCATACAAACCACTGAAAGGTCACATGATCAAACAGAACCAGAGACGTCACATGTTCAAACAGAACCACAGTCATGTCACATGTTCAAACAGAACCACAGTCATGTCACATGATCAAACAGAACCAGAGACGTCACATGATCAAACAGAACCAGAGACGTCACATGTTCAAACAGAACCACAGTCATGTCACATGATCAAACAGAACCACAGTCATGTCACATGTTCAAACAGAACCACAGTCATGTCACATGTTCAAACAGAACCACAGTCATGTCACATGATCAAACAGAACCAGAGACGTCACATGTTCAAACAGAACCACAGTCATGTCACATGTTCAAACAGAACCAGAGACGTCACATGTTCAAACAGAACCACAGTCATGTCACATGATCAAACAGAACCACAGTCATGTCACATGTTCAAACAGAACCACAGTCATGTCACATGTTCAAACAGAACCACAGTCAAGTCACATGATCAAATAGAACCACAGTCATGTCACATGATCAAATAGAACCACAGTCATGTCACATGTTCAAACAGAACCACAGTCATGTCACATGTTCAAACAGAACCACAGTCATGTCACATGATCAAACAGAACCAGACATATCACATCATCAAACAGAACCACAGTCATGTCCAAACAGAATCAGTCATGTCACATGATCAAACAGAACCACAGTCATGTCACATGATCAAACAGAATCAGTCATGTCACATGATCAAACAGAACCACAGTCATGTCACATGATCAAACAGAACCACAGTCATGTCACATGTTCAAACAGAACCACAGTCATGTCACATGATCAAACAGAACCAGACATAAAACCAAACGGTGGTCCGGGACCCGTACTTTGTAACGGGTTGCTGTATTTCTTCACCAACAGAGTCAGAATTACGATCAGCGGAACCAGCACCAGCACGGCCTCAAGGAGCCCTGCAGAGGATAGGGACACAGTTTGTGGACCCTGCCAGACCAGTTGTATAGAGTCCAGGTAGACAAGTGGCTCGGTTTAGATGGACCCAAATATTCTAATGAGACTGGGTTTAAAAGATCAGAATGTTAATGTTACCATGAGAATGAGTCGTTACCATGGTGATGATCACTACGACTAATGGAGCATCATGGGATTCATTTTCTGTAATATTTTTAATACTTAGTTTCATAGTTTTTATTTGCTATTTAAGTTTTTTTATATAGCGTGGTGAGGCAAAAAGAGAAACGCAAACAAAACAAAATAACACATTTTTGTAGAAATGAATTTTTACAAAAGGTACAGTTTATATACACATACATATATATATATATATATATACATATATATATACATATATATATACATATACATATATGTATATATGTACATACATACATACACACACACACACATACATACATACATACATACATATGTACAGCAAACATCTTTTTTGCAGTCAGGTAAAAGTTTGGTTCATAACAATCGATCTATGATCCAAAAAATAAATCCAAAATATTCAATCCCGGGATTCTTGTCCTCTTGATTAATACTCCCTCCAAGTACAGATCACGTATCTTATGACTCATGGATTCCAGGAAACAGATTTATCTCTTAATAACTAATCCCGGGCCGTGCCACAAAGAGGAAGAGGATGGTCTTAAGTGGGACACAGCACACCTCTCGTGTTTTTGGTAAAAGTTTATGGAAAAACTGGAGGTGGGGTAGGTTTTGGTATGTCCTCCAGGTGATTACATTTTGGTGAAGTTGCGTGTTTCACAGCATTTGGAGTAGTGACGTTGCTATTGTTGCCTTTATTCCTTTGATGTTCCTTTGGGGGTGGAGCTAGGGGCTCGGTGTCAAAAGTGCAATTGATTCCTTTGATGTTCCTTTGGGGGTGGAGCTAGGGGCTCGGTGTCAAAAGTGCAATTGATTCCTTTGATGTTCCTTTGGGGGTGGAGCTAGGGGCTCGGTGTCAAAAGTGCAATTGATTCCTTCGATGTGGAAGGTGCAGGAGACGAGCGGCTAGACTCTAGCCGCTCAGGGGCTAGAGTCTAGCCGCTAGAGAGTATTTGAGAGATACTCAGAGAGTTTGTTGGAGTGTCAACAAGGGTGTAAACGCCCCCCCACCACCACCGAAAAACAAACACACACTTACATTTCTTGTAGCTGCTTCTTCTCGACATTTTGGGAAACCCTGTTGAGAGAAGCGATTCATTACCTCCAGCTGTGATCACACGGGGGGCCTCTTAGATCTGATTGGCTATCTTCAGTGAGAGGAGGGACCTCGGATCAAATCTACTGATTGATAAATACTTTTGAATGTGCATCGTTTCTTTGTTGCCTTGACAACAGGAATGCCAGAATATACAAAATGCAGATGCATTCTGATCATGAACGGTGTGTGATGTATACAGAAAATCATTTAAAAAAAACACCCCATAATATTCTTAAAACGATGTGTCGGAGGACAGTCCCGCCCCACTTTGGCACCATGCTGCTTCACAGTAACTAATGGGCATAATGTTTTGGCTCACCGGGGTGCCGAAAAACAAAGGAGTCAAACCAACTTCCTGATCATCTACCATTTAACCTTTTAACCTTTGCTCCCCCTGTGGAGCCTTAATTACATTTGATGGGATTGTGGTATGAAATAGTTGTTTGAACCACTTTGTTACACCAGATAAATGTTACTGTCTCTTTAAATCAGAGCTGGTAATGAAGTCTGAGCCCCACCTGTGGAGGTAGAGTCGCCCTGAAGGTACTGGAGGGCAGCTGGATTTGAGGAAGTATAGAGCGGAATGCTCAGATTGAAACCCACTGCCCCCACTGAGGTATAGTTACTCTAACAAATACTCTAGCAGGTATAACTACTCTAACAAATACTCTAGCAGGTATAAGTACTCTAACAAATACTCTAGCAGGTATAAGTACTCTAACAAATACTCTAGCAGGTATAAGTACTTTGGCAAGTATAAATACTGTAACAGGTACTGTAATACACTAACAGGTACTTTAGCAGGTAAAAATACGGTGGCAGATTATATAGCAGGTATAAATACATTAATAGATACTGTGACAGGTATTATACTCCTAAAAAGTACTCTATTACACTAACAGGTACTCTAGCAGGTATAAATACACTAACAGGTACTCTAGCAGGTATAAATACACTAACAGGTACTCTAGCAGGTATAAATACACTAACAGGTACTCTAGCAGGTATAAATACACTAACAGGTACTCTAGCAGGTATAAATACACTAACAGGTACTCTAGCAGTTATTAATATTCCAATAGGTACTCTAGCAGGTATAAATACACTAACAGGTACTCTAGCAGGTATAAATAAAATAACAGGTACTCTAGCAGGTATAAATACACTAACAGGTACTCTAGCAGGTATAAATACACTAACAGGTACTCTAGCAGGTATAAATACACTAACAGGTACTCTAGCAGGTATAAATACACTAACAGGTACTCTAGCAGGTATAAATACACTAACAGGTACTCTAGCAGGTATAAATACACTAACAGGTACTCTAGCAGGTATAAATACACTAACAGGTACTCTAGCGGGTATAAATACACTAACAGGTACTCTAGCAGGTATAAATACACTAACAGGTACTCTAGCAGGTATAAATACACTAACAGGTACTCTAGCAGGTATAAATACACTAACAGGTACTCTAGCAGGTATAAATACACTAACAGGTACTCTAGCAGGTATAAATACACTCTGTATAACAGATATAGTCACTCACTGAAGGCAGCTACAAGAAAAGCGGTACTGACCCACTCTGGCTGTGAGCATGACGTGTGGCCCAGCTCCCTCTGATACCACAACACATGTCAGCATCCGGAGCTGCAGACCATGACAAACAAGTTGATCCTGTTCCACCAGGAACCAGATCTCCTGCTTCCAGCCAATCAGCTGTGGCCAGCAGGTCAAAGTACAGCAGATTCTTGAAAAGCTCCAACCAGATATTCCTGCTGCATCCCCCGCAACAAAATGTAAGCTCTCATTCAGAGGGCGTGGCTGATCTCAAACAACGAAGCCCCTGTCAGCTACAGACATATTATCTTCCGGAGAGAGGTCATTTGAGCAATGACATCGTCGCTGATCTCTCTCGAAGCAGGACACATACCGACAATATCACAAGGATTGCATTTTCTCAGGAAGTTTAGAGCAACTGACAGTAGATCACAGACGGGTTACAGAGAACAGGACAAGCTGAGGTCAGAATCACCTGAAACCAGGTTTAGATTTTATTTCTTTACAAACCGATGATGAAATGACTGGAGCGCTGTATCTTCTGACCTTTGATGTTTATGAAAATATAAAATGATTCACCGGATCAATAAAAATAAAAATCAGGGTCAATGGTGTGTCAGGAAACAGACTGCTTTAAATAAAACTAACTGTAAACTTCAGCTGGTAAATAAATATAAATAAGGTGTCCTTCAGTCAAAAGTGGTTGTTCCTGGTTTAGTCCATCGGTGACCCTGGTGCTCAGCTCCAGGTCCAGGTCTTCATGAGGGGGCGGGAGTCTTACAAAGAGGAGGAGCTTCAGAACCCAACTGAAACCAACCTTACTGTGATCTGGGAGATTCTCCTTCATGGTAATCCCTCAAAGTTGAATCCGAAGGAAGACAGAAGATGCTTCTTTACTCTTCAGAACTTTCAAGGACCAATCTGAGATGACTCACCGTCACTGACGGCGTCGGCCTTCGTCGTGTCGTGATGCACTCGGTGTGAAAGCAGCCTTTGAGGGAGGCGGAGTCTGAGTTTTGCCTGATTTAATCATTTGAACGCGACGTGAAGGAATCATAATACTGTTAACTGTGCAGCTCTCTCCTTCCCCCAGCTCTACATGAGGGTGTTGAGGTGTCCCGAGTGTCCCACAGAGCTCAGCATCAGCACCCTCTGGTCCAGTACCTCCCTCTCCCGTCCCAGAGCCGCCCTCTCCTGCTCCACCATGGCTCTGTCCCGCTCCACCGCCGCCCTCTCCCTCTCTAGCCAGAGCCGCTCTGCCTGCAGCGCCGCCCTCTCTCTCTCCACCGACTCCCTATCCCTCTCCACTATCTCTCTCTCCCGCTCTAGCGCTGCCCTCTCCCTCTCCACCATCTCCCACTCCCTCTCCAGTCCTCCGAGTGGCCCGTCACACGTATCCGAGCCCCGGTGGTTGTGCTCAGCGGCGGCATCGCAGAACGTCTCCTGTGTGAAGTCCGAAGAGGGGGAGGTGGGAGGGGGAGCGGCAGGCCGGGAGCGGTGTCTGGAGGTGGGCTCAGGATGCTGCTCGTTATCCTGGTTGACGGGGGTGAGGAGAGGGGCGCTGGCCGTCAGCCGCCCCTCCATGGCATCGTTCATTAAGTTGAACCAAGGCCAGGAGGAGGAGCCATCAGCCACGCCCTCCATTCCAACAGGAGGATACTTCAGATCCTGGAGGAGGGGGAGGAGCAGGAGGAGAGAGGGGGAGGACATAAATTGAGGAGCATACCTCAACAGGAGGATGTTGATGTTGTTTCGTAAACAAACAACAACAACAATTATATCTTGGCCCTGAACAGTAATCAGATTACCTTGTACCTCCTCTTCAGGTTGTCCCACTTCTTTGCCATCTGGTAGGTGGAGACCTTTCCCAGCAGACCGAGCTCCTTCAGGATGGCCCTAAGAGAGACTCCAACCGTGAGTCACATGATAACCTATTTTATTATTATTCCTCTGGAGGACGTCTTACTTCCAGGCAGCTTTGGCGGCATTTCGTCTCCCCGTAAACAAAGTCTCATTAGCAGCTCGGAGTTTAATCATCCTCCTGGTGTCCTGGTCCGTCACTGAGAGAGAGAGAGCGAGAGATAGAGAAATAACAAAACAGATAATGTGACGGGTAACCTGAGTAACGTAACCACCACTGCGGTGGCTAACGTGGCGGCTGACATAACGGGTAACATGACCCGCTCAACTGTCACGTAACAGGCAATGTTAGTATTGTGACGGATAACATATGTGTACTGTGAATAACGTAACAAATCCTGTGGCAGATTACGTGACGGGTGATGTGTCGGGTAACATAACAGGTAACGCGAGAACGTAACGTAATAGGTAACGTAACCGGTTACGCAAAAGTACAAAGTAGCAAACAATGCCTGACTCACTTTTATAGGAGTGGTCTGAGGGCGTCGAACACTCTTCCCCGCTGGCGTCTATGTAGGTAACCGTCCCATCGGCCTCAGCGGCGTCTACCCCCGCCATGCTCTCCAGCTCTGACACGCTGTTCCTCTCCGCCATCTGACAATCCCTGTCAGCAGGCGGTGACGAGCTGTACACGCTGTCCTCCTCGCTGCTCCACACCGGCGCTACTCTGGGAGCTTTTCCCACTAGCCGTCCTTCCAGAGCGTCACTCATCAGCTGGAACCAGGGCCAGGAGGCGGGGTTTGTCTGGGCCTCCATGCCGCGAGGAGGAAACTTCAGGTCCTGCACACATACAGATCTTCAGGATCGAGAATTGAAAGGAGCGAATGAGACTGAAATGATGGACTTTGAGATCGATCATCAACCATCAGACCAACAATTAGATTGAATTTTGTTGATCTACACTCTGCAGATCAAACCTTGAATTTGGTCTTCAGGTTGTCCCACTTCTTGGCGACCTGGTCAGGAGTTATCTTTCCCGTCAGTCCCATCTCCTTCACGATTCCCCTGCGGAGAAAAACACAAACAGACATAAGGAAAAACAGTCAACAACGATGATGTCGACGTAAACGACAAAAGACTTAAATATAAACAATTGGAGATGCAAACAACCAAAGACATAAACGTAAAACCGCACGTAAATGAGACCATGAAAACTTTAAAGTGAGGCATCGGCATCTTCGTTATTTTACTCATCATGTTGGAGACACAAGGATTACAGGACTTTTAAAAACAGGGCGGAGACTCGAGAAAGTCGAAATACGTTTTAAGCAAATACATCCTTTCCCATCTCGCTGTGACCTGAACCGACTAATTTTCCTGTTTGGGTTTTTTCTTCTTCTTTTGAATTGGCTTGTTATCGCAGTAATCAGTCTCCATTGTCATGACAACAGCATGACAGACAGGTGAAGGCTGAGTTTCTTCTTCTTCTCTGGCTGAGGCAGACTAGACGCTGTGATGCTGCTCTGCTGCCCTCTGCTGTAACACCGCTGCTCTTACAGGTGGCGGTGTGAACCATGCTGAACCCTAACCCTTACGTCACCCTCTGACCTCTCTGCGTTGTGATTGGACGATCACTGACGGTGCTCTACCTCCAGGCAGGTTTGGCGGTGTTCCTCCTCCCGGTGAAGAGAGACTCGTTGGCAGCTCGTAACTCGATCAGTCGCCTCGTGTCCTCCTCCGTCACTGAAAAATCACAGGATTTATTTATCTTCAACGTCTTTCCTTCATATGTGTGTCTGTTCACGTTTTCTGAGAGATTCCCGGTTAAGGATAGCAGAACCCCCGAACACCACCAGGGGCAGTGAAGCCATAATTAAAGCAATTTTTACATAAACCTGTATTGTCACATTTTCTTGTACTGTTTATTGAACAGGTAGTCTCTGGATCTCTTTCAAGAGAGTGCCGAGTCCAAAAAATGGAGGTATACAGATTAAAAACAGACGGATACCCTATTCAAAGGAAACGATTTGATTGAAAGTGCCTGCTTTATGACCTTATAAAATGTGCAAATGAAATAAGAAAAACCTGACTTCTTAAGTTTTGGAATATCATTCCACTTGTACGATATTGTAGTATCTGAATCTACTTCTGTGGAGGTCAGTGAACAGGAGGTACAGCTAATGTTAAACTAGGCCTTAGCTGACGACCAGGGTATGTACCCGAAAAGCCCCCAATATAGAGGTGCACCGATCGATGGGATCTACTTCGGGTGGCCTAGTTTTATGAAAGCAAAGCGGCTAACGTTAGCAGAGTGGATACAGCTAGCGGTAGCTCGGAGCTAGCAATGAGCCTGCTGTATGTATCCATCTATGCTGTCATTTCTGGTTTTAAAATTTAACGACAAAAGAAGCTTGGGCGGAACAAACCCGAAAGCATTCGGCACAACGAACTTAATCACATACTTCGAATTTAATCAACCGAGGAACCAAGCAAGTTTAGAAGCTAAGATTAGCAGAGCGGCTAAAGCTAGCGGGAGCTCAGTACCTGCCACGAGGCCCGAGGTCCTTTAACAAAGCCAACATATAAGATATAATGGACTGAACAAAGTTTTATTTTCACCTCTGAAATGTCATGAAGTCGTTTTAAGGACGGAGAGACATTCATTTCAACAGGTCAGAACACAAACGTCACACAAGGCCGACCCGCCTTCTCAGGTCCACTGCTAGTCAAAATAAGAGCACTTAAAATAAAACATTCCTGATTTTTAAACTTTAGAGAAAGAAAATAATCATAAATCAGGCGATAAGAATTTATAAAGTTAAGCCGAAGCGTCTTCAGATTCTTACATTTGTAGGTGAACTCCATGCGGTGCAGATCTCCCAGAGCCGTGGAGCCGTTCTTGTCCTCGTTATCCACCAGCAGGTCCATCTCGGACTCCGTCAGGAACTCTGCCATTCCACTTCGGCTGCGGCGAGCTCGCTTCTTGGGCGTCGGCGACAGCGGTTCGCAATCCTCGTCTTCGTCCTCCACAATAGGGGTTAAGATGGGTGCCGCGGCGGCGAAACGGCCCTCCATTGCATCGTTCATACGGTAGAACCAGGGCCAGGAGCTCGGGTTCGTCTCCACACCACGAGCGGGAAACTTCAGCTCCTAGAAGAGACAGAATGATCCCAACCGTCACAGGAAATCATTTCTTTTAATGGTTCAAGCGTGAGGTCACAGGAGGACGAACCATTTCCTCTTCCTATGCCCAAACTCTGTCCTGTCGAGTTTGACTCTACGACTGTTCAATTTCTCCCAAAAGGAATCGTTTGAGTGCGATTAGTTACACATGTTGTCGAGTCGGAGATCGGTTGAGCTCCTAACTCTCTTACTCCTATCCAGCCATTACGGTGACCCCCGGGACTTCCACAATATGACCGTCCAATCAAATACAAGATTCAACAGCGTGTCACACATTTGTAACATGAGCATCTCAGTACCGTAACTCCTGAAGGGGTTTTACGCAATTCAAAAAAATTCACGGTTTCTGAAAAGGAGAGAACGAGGGCTAGAAAATAAACTCAAAGTTTATTTATACACACATTTTTTTTGTGTACATGTTAAATAGTTCACAGTTCAAATCGCTCATGTGAAATTGTTTGTTCAGGTCATTTCGGGCTCTTATCCTGTTATAAACTTGAAAAAACCAAATCCGTTATTTGTTTTTTTCCCCTTTAAACTCTTGTTGCACAGTCAAAAACACAGTCGTATTAAGTAACTGCCATATATTGAAAGAGGAAGTTATCTTGGAAAAAGGGGCAGAAGTGTTCACTCATTGCACATTTTTTGACAATTCTACAGCCATAAAATCAAAATAAATCGGCCTGAATATCACTATAGTCATAAGCGGGTTAACAGAGGTCAAGGGTTAAAGTCAAACATTTGACGGTTCCTAAAATATGAGAATGATCGGATCTGTCCTGACATGATGACAAATATAACAATTGATGACATGATGACATCATCACAGACAAACCAGTGTATGACCTGATAATAGGGTAGAACAGCTAAGTGGATCAGGAGGAACCAACGGGAAAAAGCCGGGTTCAGAAGCAGATTGAAACAGAAACAGGAAGTGGTTCCGGACTGCATACTCCAGAACCTTTGGAGGGAGGTGGGTGGACCTACCTTGTACCTCCGCTTCAGGTTGTCCCACTTCTTGGCCAACTGATCTGTTGTCAGCTTCCCCTGAAGACCCAGCTCGTACAGAATGGCTCTGAAACAGAAGATTCTGAGGTACAATCCCCGACTGACGCACGATAACAGTCTGATGCAGGAACCTGACAGGAAGTCTTGTGATCCTGGATCTAAACCCGGACCCAAACAGGAAGCGATGTGGAGAGTGGCTCACCTCCAGGCCGGTTTGGCCGAGTGTTTCCTGCCCGTGAAGAGAGCCTCGTTGGCGGCTCTCAGTTTGATCATTCTGTCGGTTTCTGCTTCGCTCACTGTGGTGGAGAGATCAGCCAGATCAGAACCAAACAAGAAAAAAACCTACAGACCCAAAGAGGAAATAACTAAATGACCCTGTTTACTGAGAGGCATGATCACCACATAAACCCAGTACGCTCTGAGGTCAGATTATGTTCATGTAAACTGGGGAAACAGACCCCTCCCTCCTGAAGTGATGATGACTGAATTTACATATTTGGATGATGTGTTCCTTTAACGGTAGAAGTAATTGAGTCCTTTAAAATAACCAAAGCTGACCGTTCCCTGTGATACACCTCAGATTCATGTTAATATGAAGGATGGACCTACTTTTATAGGAGCACTCGGTCATCCTCCTCCAGCCCATGGGCACTCCCTCGGGGGGAGGAGCCTCTTCGTGAACCGTCCCATCATCCTCTGCCGTTTCTGCCGCCACCGTGTCATCCATCTCCGTTTTGATGAGGAACTCCAGGATGTCAGTGTTCTCCTGGTTCTGCTGGCTATCGATGCGATGTGCGGTGGTGTCCCGGCTCAAAACCAGGTTGCTGTTGTAAAGGCGACCCTGCATGGCCTCATCCATGATGTGGAACCATGGCCACGACTCTACCACGCCGCTGATGCTGTCCTGACCCTGGTAGGGCTGCTTCAGGTCCTGGAAACACAACAGGTCTTCATGTTAGTGTGGACTAATCAAGGCTAACAGGCACGCTTCATGGTTCTGATCCAACTAACTGTTAGACTGATTTGCATGAGGGGAGTTCTTATTCATAAATATAGACAACAGGAGTCATTTTGAAATCCGTATCCTGAACAATGTTGAACTGAACCTCCTTTTAAATCTATAAGATCAGAATTAAGCCTGGTTTATGCATCTGTAACCTAATCGGATCAATGCTCCTATTTTATTATCCATAATTCATTTATAACCAACAGATGTTAACAGGTAACACCGGATCTGTAGATGTGGAACGGATCAAACTATTAAACATTCAAGGAGAGATTTTTGTTTTCCATCACCTTAACTAACTGCAGAAACTAGCTTATAGCTAACCCAGGCACAGCTAAGAAGATGCGTAATTGTAGTTATTATTATAATTATTATTATTCATATGTTTTTTTAAAGCAAGTTAATAGTTAAGTCTGTTTGAGAAATAAAGCAACTAAAAAGTACACAAAAACTGGTCACACCAGGTGTCTGACCTCTGACCTCTGCAGGTTCAGACTAACAGGAGCGACCCCCTACCATTTTACCTTGTATTTGGTCCGCAGGTTGTCCCATTTCTTGGCGATCTGGTCTGGTGTCAGCTTCCCCTCCAGTCCAAGGCCTCTGAGGATGGTGCTGGGGGTCAGATGAGGGGTCAGCAAGAGGTCAGACCAGGGGTCAGCAGGGGGTCACTGACGGGGTGTCAACAATGAGAGAGGTTTTAAAACGAGGAGCTCGGTTCTTACCTCCAGGCGATCTTGGCAGAGTTTCTTTTTCCGGTGAACAGAGCCTCGTTGGACGCCCGGAACTCGATCAGCCTTTTTACGTCCTCCTCGGTCACTGGAGGAGGAAGGGTCAAAGGTCAGCAGCTACCAGCACCAGCTGGTTAACGCATGATATAACACCAAGAAAACCTACTCTTATAGGAGTTTTCAGGGAACGGACTCAGGACAGACTCCATGACGACCATAGGGGAGATTCTGTGGTCCTGAGGAGGTCGGGGGAGGAAAGAATAAAGGAGAGGGGTAGGGAAGAGAAGGAAAGCGAGGAAGGAAGGAAGGAAAGGAGAGAAGAAAGGAAAGAGTGAGGAAGGATGGAGAGGAGGAGGAGGAGGAGGAGAAAGGTACTCGGGCCTGACGCTCACGGTAGCAGCTAACTCATCTCAGTCCGTCTTACAGCAGCTCTTCCAAGTTGATCACGTGAGTTAGCCCCAGTAGGGACCCCCTTTGACCTGGCGGCAGTAAACGGTCCAAGGCTAACTCTGGGCTAACCTATCCAACAAGCCGACATGGAGCCGATATCCATCCGTTCAACAACACTGTTCGCTGTTTCCTGGAGCCATCCGGGGAACGGTATCCAAGGACCGGGCGGCTGGTAGCTCGCCCAGGACAATTGCGGTTAGCTCAGCTAGCTAAAAACAAACAGACATTGAGCAGAATTTCCGCCATTTAGCGACACCGCTCTCCGTTAACTCCGGCGTCTTCTGACATTCGTACACTTCACGCCATTGTCCCGGGTTTGAGGAACTGTAAACAAAACCATTTCCGTTAACCAGATAAAGCCCGTCACCCGTTTCCTCCGCGCTCAGATGGGATCGTCAGATTCTATCACTCTGGCTGCCACCAGTCACGTGACCGGCAGCCTGGGAGAAGACAGGAGTCATTGGTACAGGATTGTTTTCCTTCTTTGTATATTTATAAAGTTTTTTTTTCTTTACTTTTTCTAGGGAAGTGCATTGCATTCACCAAGAAAAAAAAAAAATTCAGACACCTTATCTTGTAATTACGAGAAAAATATCTCGTAATTACTAGATAAAGAAGATGTGCTTGTTTGTTTGCATATGCCCTGAAATGATTCTCACGTATCTTAATTCTTAACTGCCGAGCATATCTAATAATTTGTAAACGTATCCGTCGCTCTGCAGTTGTCTACTTTTTATACTGATTTCAGACAGCTGCGCATCAATACGCATGCGCTGTATGACGTCATTTGTATTTAAACACACTGTGGCGGAAGCGGCGAAATACTCTTCCCAATTCAACTTTATATCACATAAGCTACTAAACTAATTACGAAATATTTTGCGTGAATTATTTTTTCATTTCGTTTGGATTTTACATTCATCTATCTTTTTCTGTCCCAAAGTTTGTTTTACTTACTTTTATATATTTTGTATTTACATTTTGTGTTGAACGAGTTAACCCCCTGGGCCTTTTTTTTGTGATATGTACTCCCTCTGATTTAATGATTTAAAGATCAATAAGGCCAATAAAGTTGCAGTCCAAACCTTCAGACTGGGACGGCTGGGCATTAACAGGATTTATTTAGTAGTAATAAAATGGTTTCGTATATGGGTTTTTTTACTCCCCGTTTTCTGATCAAGTCATAGAATGCACCTGATTAACGTTTATTTATACATTCGGGTTTATTATTCATTTTCATTCTCTTCGTCAGCTAGCTGCTAAATTATTTCAGACTTAAGGTTCCACTCTAGATCCGCTCCCAAATCTGTTGTGCCCGGTCCAAACCCGAGATCCTCAGTCCTGGTTCTGTTAACCATCCTACAAGAACCAGGACCTGGGTCGTCTTGGTCACAACCTCAGAAGACTAGTTAGATTCTCAGGCTCTGTGGTCTAAATTTGTCTCTTTGGTACCTTCGGAACCCTTTTGGATTCATTCTCCGTTTTATTGTCTATTGAAATGATTTTAAATTGTTTTTTCCCCCATATTATTTTTACCCAATCTAGTGTCTTTTCACAAGCCTAAACATTTCATTAACAATTCATAACTTTGTTTCTAAAAGTTTCATATAAAGTTAATTATTTATAATTAGTATTGTCTTTACTGACCAACTTATGAGGCGTTTAAGTATTTTTTTAATTCCTTTACACAGGAAAGTGCATGACAACTAAGAAGAACACAACTAGGTAAAGAACAGAAGAATGTTTGTGTTGACCTCTGACCTCAGCATGAAGTCAGGTTCTGCAGGAGCTCTTCATCTCTGCTTCATCTTCAGGTGGGATAAAGTTTCTTGGGCTTCACAGTAAAACACCGTTCTCTAGAACACCTGAAGAGGACCAGATTAGTCTTGAAATGTGAACCAACACTCAGAACCAAATCACCACTGGTTGGTTTCAAAATGTCACATCCGGTTTAGATGAAATCTTTACAATATCTTTAGCATACCCAGACGTACGATAACACCATAAACTCAAAAACGATATTAACTCTAATTTTATGAGATTTTTAATGAATTAAATACCAACTCGATCAGTTCATGGACCCTCTCTGTTTACATTTATACCCCTGTGACATCTTTCAACCAATCAGACTAGCTGTAGCGATGACGTCATCAGCGCTGCATCGCTTCACTTCGAGTGCGGAACAGGACCGTGAGGAGAGGAGCTGTAAGTGAAGCAGAGCTTTGTTGTGAAACAGTCAGGACTTTGACCTGCATGTCATTTGTTATATAGAAGGTTCTTATCTCTGACTGGTATATTGGAATGTAAATAAAATGAGTATTCTAAGCCTCTGGTTCGAGAATTCAACATCTCTCATCCGGCATCGCGCTTCCATCTCAGGGCGGAACATATGAGCATGACGATCTTCCCTGGTTGTGAACAAACTCACGTGCCCATAAGAATGATTGATAACCTTTATAAAAAAAAAAAAAAGACATTCAAAAATGTCGTAATGATATTTAATTCAAATTATTCACAAAAATTTAACTTTTAAAAAAAATGTATGTAATAATTACATTCTTAACATGAAAAAACAAATATTTATCTCTGCATCCATAGTACCTACTGTGATTAAAGGTAATTGAAGCATATTCCCAGTCCTATTTTATAGTTTTAGCTTCACCTGTTTGAGTAGGAACTCTCAAGTGGTGAACAGTGACTTCCTGTGTAGGGGGTATAAATATGAGGTGACTCAGTCCTGATTCTCTCTGAGGTTCTTCACGATGGGAAAGACCAGAGAAAACCGCAATGAGGAACAAAGAAAAGTTGTAGACCTGCACGAATCTGGCAATGGAGACAAGAACATCTCTCAGCAGTTCAAAATGTCCGTTTCAACAGTTCCATAATTATGAAGTTTAAAGAAATTGGTTTTGTTAGATATCAGCATGGAAAATGTCTAAACACTGACCGCACACACCATAAGAAGGATTGGTTCAACTGGCTAAAGACTCTCCTAGGATCACAGATAGAGAGGTCAGAGGTCAGTTAAATCTTGGGAGTCAGACCTTCACTCTAATCAATGGCGCCGATACCAACACCAGCTGTTTATAAGGGTAGCAAGAATAAAGCCTCTGCATGCGTTATACAGAACGAGCTGAAGCACCACTGGGACTTTAACAACAAAAAGGTTGGAGGTCAGATGAGATCAAAGTAGAGCTTTTTTGGCAACAAACATCTAAGATAAGTGTGGCATAGCAAGAAAAAGAAAGCCATAGAGAAAAGCTCCTCAAGCAACTGTGAAGTCTGGTGGTGGATCTGATGATGTGGGCCTGTTTTTCTTCCAACGGTTCAGGACATCTAGTTAAAGACATGGTTCCATGGACCCCATCAAACACCAGCAGATACTGGATGAAGACCTAAAAGCCTGTCAGGAACCTTAAAGTGGGTCGTGGTTGGACCTTCCAGTAGAACAAAGATCTGAAGCTCACCTCAACATCAAACCAAGAATATACATTTTTAAATGAATTCATAACGATAAAGGTCTTGTCATGATCATTCCACTTACCGGACCCAAACCCCACAGAACATCAGTGGGATGTGCTGCAGAGGAGAACTTCACGGCTGTTACTGTGGCAAAAGGGGGCGGAGCAAAACTAAATGCATGGTGCCAATAATCGCGGCACACGTTTTAGAGAAAATATTTTTTTAATGTTAAGAATGTAATGGTTGTTTTTTTAATTAAACATTTGAGTTAAATGATATACTTTTGCAAATTATTTGGGTACAGACAGCAAAGACATTTTAGCATCTCATTTCTTTCTTTTTTCTAAGGAATGCTAATAATTCGGTAGGGCGCTGTACGTTTACAGCTTCAGGTCGCCGTAAATAACATTTTCTGTGTGTCGTTGTATCTGTGCGCTGATTTGATGAACATAATCCGATCCTCTTCGGGACTGGCCTGGTACAAATGAGGATTTGTATCCCCAAAGGCATAATAACTCAATAAAATGTAATCTTTTTATGTATATTTCCTATTTTTGGTGTTGTGTTCTGCGTATAATTTAAATAAAATAAAACATTCCAATATATTGCCTCCCTGACGGTACTGGACTGTACCGACCTGTAATCTCATTACTAATATTGTTATTCATGTTCCATGTTTTCACCCCGTTGTGTCTGGAGACTCCGACATGCTTTTAGTCCAATGTTTGGTAAACTGTCCCTTTAAGAAGAATATGAACATGGAGTCTCTCTCTGAAAAACTAGGAATGGAACATCCTCGTCTCACAGTTTCTCCACAAGCTTCTGGAACAAACACACCAGTCTCTGTCTGGTCTCCAGCTGGTCTGGATCCAGGTCTGTGCTCACCAGGCCCTGGTAGAACCGGGTCTGCAGTAAGACCTCCTTCTCTGTGGTCACCTCAGTCTGATCCCCATCCAGGACTGTCCTGTCCCTCCTAAGCAGCGTCCTCTCCCTTTCTAAATCCTCTCTAGCTCTATCCAGAAAGACCCGGTCTCTGTCCAGAAAAGCTCTGTCTCGATCCAGAAAGGCCCGGTCTCGATCCAGAACCACCCGATCTCTCTCCACAGCTTCTCGATCTCTCTCCACAGCGGCTCGGTCTCGCTCTACTGCAGCTCGGCCTCGCTCCAGGTTGACCATGTCTCTGTTGAGCAGCTCCCTGTCTCTCTCTAAAGAGATCAGCTCTCTGTCGAAGTCCACCTGTTCTCTCTCCAGAACCTGCCTTTCTCGAAGCAGTTCTTCCAGCGTCCTGTCCATATCAACAGCTTCAGCCACCATCATTCTAGAGGAGGACGGAGTCTCCTGGCTCTCCGTGGTGCAGTCAGGCAGTAAGGTGGCGTACAGGGTGGTGGGCTGGCTTTTAATCACAGGTTGAATCTCCATCATGTGTGGTTCAGCTGGTGATTCTGATCGGCTCCGGTCCAGGACCTGTCCGAGCATCCGGTGCCCATCCATGGTCTCAGTTTCCACTGGACTCATCTCAGAAAAGTCTCGTCCCGTGTGAGAAATGACTTGAGGTGGGGCACCACTGAGGTCCTCGTCCTCGTCCAGCGAGGAGGGCTCCACAATGGCGGCGGTTCCGACTAGGCGGCCGCTCATAGCCTCATCCATCAGGTGGTACCAGCGCCACGAGCTGGGCTGGGTCAGTGCCTGCATTCCCTCCGGAGGGTTCCTAAGCGTCTGCACAGGAGATATGACAGTGGGATGATCAACATAGGTGGCTTTTCTGACATCGTCAGGTTTATGAAACACAAGGCTATGAAGTCTTTTAATTATTCGTAAGTGCTTTTTAAAAAGAATCAAACCAGGAAGTCAACAGACCGCCCCTTCAAACCGGGGCTAATACACCTAACTGGTCTCGTTCAAAGCTCTGAGGGTGGAACTGTACTCCCTGCTCCTGCAGACTCCCTGCTCCTGCAGACTCCCTGCTCCTGCAGACTCCCTGCTCCTGCAGACTCCCTGCTCCTGCAGACTCCCTGCTCCTGCAGACTCCCTGCTCCTGCAAACTCCCTGATCCTGCAAACTCCCTGATCCTGCAGACTCCCTGATCCTGCAGACTCCCTGCTCCTGCAGACTCCCTGCTCCTGCAGACTCCCTGCTCCTGCAAACTCCCTGATCCTGCAGACTCCCTGATCTTGCAGACTCCCTGATCTTGCAGATTCCCTGATCCTGCAGACTCCCTGCTACTGCAGACTCCCTGAAAGACTTCCTGTTCCTGCTCCTGCAGACTTCCTTTAATTCCCTACTCCTGCTGACTGGCTGTGATTCTCTGCTCTGATGGACTTCCTCAGAGACCCACCCTCTACAGGACCAACCTTGTACTTCTCCTTCAGGTTGTCCCACTTCTTCTTCATCTGGCGTGCAGACATCATGCGCTGGAGGCCCATCTCTTTCCTGATGGCCCTGCAGGAGATGTGAGGAGGACGCACAAACGATTTATAGATGATAATTCATGTAGGTTCTATACATATGAATGAAGATGCGTGTCGGAATTTCGTACATCTAAGCTGTATATTATTTAATGTTTGTGACATCACAGCGACCAAGAGGAAACCAAAATGAGACTTCACATCTCCCTCTAGTCATTTTATAGACATTTACTCTACATTTATCTACTAGCGTTCATTAAAATTCCACTCATTCTGTCCTCTGTCATTCCTCAGAGTTTTTACAGTAGAGCTAAGGAAGCAGGAACGACTGCAAACGTGCTTTAGACACACAGCGATCAAACAGTAATGACTGGCTGGATAAAGTTACGCCGAATTACCTCAAACTACTCTATGACCTTTGACCTCTCATGCCTTCTCCTCTATAAACGTTATCCCTCAATGTTCTAGAGCTACACATTCTGACCTGGGTTGCAGTGCTGGAGCCTATCTCAGTTGACGATGGGTGAGAGGCAGCACACACTGGAGAGGTCAAGAGGTCAATACAGGACCAACTTTATGCTGCTCTTTCTTAATCATGGAGGAACGCAGACTGACCTCCAGCCTCTCAGGGCAGAGTTCCTCCTTCCAGTGAAGATGCCGGAGTTGGTGGCACGAAGCTCAATCATCAGCCTGATGTCTTCATCCGTCACTATGGAAACACAGTTACCATCAGTCACAGGTGTACGTATTAAGCTCTTCGGCTATGCGAGAACATCCTCTCTGACCGCTCTATGCATCCACCATTCAGTAAGACAAATAAGAACATTTTAAACAGATAGAATATACATTGTTAATGAGAGTGACAATGGAGGTGTGATGGTGGTGGATGGAGAAAAGTGGAGAAGATGGGTCCTTGTCTCTGGGGTTGGCTGTACAGGGAGGATGAGATTGATGGGAAAGAGTTTCTGGAGTGATTTGTGGCAGGGAAAGTCTATCAGACAGTGATGGAACCAGCTCTGACGTATGGATTAGAGTCATCGACAGTAACGAAGGGGCAGGAAGTAGAGTTGGAGGAGGCGGAGCTGAGAATACTGAGGCTTGGGATGGACGTGACAGGATGGAGAGAATAAGAGGAATGGATCGGCGGTGATACAAAGGTCAACACTGCGTTGATACATACTACCATCAAGACGCTGGTTTTTCCATGGATATTTAATAATCACTGTTGATTGTGGAGTCAGTGAGTTTCTGATGAAGATATCGATCAACTTTTTGTCAAAAATAGAAATTCCATCAACAGTAAGGTGGTTGTTTAAAAGCTACAGTATTGTATATGTCTGAGCCAACTGCAGCGTGAGGAAACAATAATCCCTACACTGATGCATTATTATACTCGTGTAGGGAGACAGGATTAATGCAATTCTCTATAGATTATTCATATGAGAACAATAGACCTCAATTGTTTTACATTCAAAATGTTACAGTAAACCACTCTTCAAAAAATAAGGACTTTCTACTCCATGTTAGAGTGATCAACAACAGGCAAACGCACTTAAGAAAACAGGTGCAAATTAAGAAAAACAAAATATCATCGACAATTTGACCAACATTTGGAGAATGTGCTGCAAACAGACCATAACACACGCCACTCAAAGCTACAGTAAATGTGTATTATACTTGCTTCAGAAAACTGCTATCCACCAGTAAAAATCACACATATTTGGATCTGGTGTCGCCGGGGAAACATGCATACATCAGTCATAAGAGCGTCAGCTACAAAAGTGATTTCTGCCTGTGTTGAACCTTGATTGAAGCAGAATCTGATGTTTTGATCGATAATGGAAACTCCTCGATCTGTCATTTTTGTCTTAAATCGGTTGCTTTAGATCTCTGATGAACGTTACGAAATCCACAGGAAACCAACTTTTGTTTTATCACAATCTCAAGATAACTATCGCTTATTGAAGCCTTGGGTACTCTGTAGCTTAAGATCCATATTAAGTTGAATTTGTTGTTTTCACAATGTTGCCATTAGGTTTTTTTGTAACTCACATGACCACAATCTGGAACTAAGGTGAAGCACTAAAAGTCTGAGAAATGGCGGATAAAGCATTAAGGAATGTCCTGATGTTGGTATCACATCCCGTTACATTTCCGTTACAGCACGTGCCTCTAATGTGTTGTGATATTTGAAGTATATCTTCTTAATATATAGTGTTGTGGCTTTTGCAGTAAGTTTTCTCAAACCTCTTTCAACATAAAGTTCGGGATAATATTCCATATCCTATCTGAATATTTCAGAATATCTTTTAATCCTGTTAATTTTGTTAATATGGTTGAAAGAGTTACAAAATATTATTTTCTCTCATTCTGCTGGTGATAACGTCTCCCTCTGCTTAGTAAGAGGTTTAATGTTTGGCGACATAAATACAGCAAAAACCATGATATGTTCTCCGGAGACCTTCCAGAGATAAGTAATAAACTACTACTAAACTATACGGAAGGAGGGAAACATTTCCAATCAAGCTAACGACAGTTAGCATCATAAGCTAATATTGGCATCGTAGACCCGGTCAATACCAACACTGGAAACTACGTTTGTTCATAAAATCAAGTCTTTTAGTGAACAGCATTAACAATTTCGTCATGAACATCTGATAATTTAAATAGGTTTTATGTTGTCACTTACTTCTGTATGTGTTCGCCATCGCTAGACCTTTATCGTCCTCCATCGGGGAACACAAACATCCGGCAGAGACCGGAAGACAGTCTTGTTCATCTCCCCTGTTAACTCTCCGCGCTTGTCTGGAGGAGATAAAAGTGCGCATAAAAAACCAAAACCAAAAACGAAGCAATTTTAATTGGCACCCCACATCAGACCCAGTCTTCCTCCAGAACCAGTATTACCTTCTCTGGTCACGACATTCCCCTCTCTTCATCAGTCACCAACCTCGGTGTAAGATTTGACCCTCAACTCACTTTTGAATCCCACATCAAACACATCTGCAGGATCTCCTTTCACCATCTCAGAAATATCTCGAAACTCCGTTCTTCACTCACCTTGAGTGATGCTGAAAAGCTGGTCCACGCGTTCGTCTCCTCCAGACTGGATAACTGTAACTCACTTCTCGTCGGGATCCCTGATAAAAGTCTTCAAAGACATAAGTCTTCAACATACATTCAGTATGTTCAAAACATCTGAAGGATCCTGATGAGAGTTCGTAAACACGAACACATCACCCTCGTTCTTCATTCCCTTCATTGGCTTCCCATCTCCACCAGGATTGATTATAAGATCTCTCTCCTCACTCACCAGTGTATCCATGGTAACGCCCACCCCCCTACCTGAAAGAACTACTCACCCCACTGACCTCAACACGATCCCTCCGTTCTACCCACTCATATCGCCTCCTCCTTCCCCGGACTAAGCCCAGCACCATGAGTGATCAGGTCTTCTGTTCTGCTGCTCCACCTCTGTAGAATGCCTTCCCTGACCATCTGAGGGCTCCACAGACGACTGAGACTTTTAAAAAAGGACTTAAAACTTTCCTTTTTAGCAGGACCTATAACTTTTATTTAACATTGCTGCTTTTTGGTCATATTTTCATATAATTATTATTATATTTTTTATTGATGGTTTTATCTGGTTTTACTTTGTGGCACTTTGAGATTTGATACAAATGTAAAGTGCGTTATAAATTAAATATATTAATATTATAATTATAATTATAATTATTATTATTATTATTATTATTATTATTATTATTATTATTATTCTATGGCTTCCTTAATATTATATTGACAGAAGGATATATACCACTGACCTTTCACAAAAAATAAATCCAGCACTTCCTTGCACTATGGTCTATCGGGGTATCAAATTTTAAAATGATCCATGAAATAGTTTTTGAAGTATAGCGTTAAAATTAAATATCTGCTTGTGATATAGACAAATTTTATTTTAATTTAATAAAAAAAATATAAAAAAATATAATATAATAATAATGATACATTTTTTATACATTTTTCAACATCAGCACATAGTGCAGTTTTATCACTAGTAGATTAAAGGAATAATGATATTAATGGAATAATGCTATTTACTTCACATTGATCAATATTATAGGGTGATAATAGGGAAAATAAAACAACATTTTGTATTTTATGCGTTGTTGTCTTTCGGTGAGGACACCGTTGTGAGGGAGCGTTTTAATCTCATGAAGATTTTACTGCTTGAATAAAAGTTAAATTAAATAAATCAGTGGCGTGACCAGTCCATTTGAATGGTTTCTCATCAAAAATAAATATACATTGGTAATCACAGATATTGATCATTTGTATTTTTTTTCATTTTAATCTCACTTTGTAGTTAAATGAAAAAGGCACTCTCAACTCTTTTCCAAAGTAACTATAGATTAAATTAAATGAGTTAAAAATGTATTTTACACTCCTTCTCATTAATAATCCTGTAAATAATTATGACCTCCACGAATTTAATAAACTCTGGTTTACAGGTGAACGAAGCTGATGGTTCATCTCTTCTGCACTGATGCTTCAGCACATCATCCTGTCGGAAATCAATCCGGTTTAACCAATCAGATCACAGCAAACCGGAAACAAGAACAACATTTCACAATAAAAGCATTTTAAATTTCGCAAGCGCGACCAGATTGAGAACAAATAAATTGAGAAACCCTAAAAACAAAACAAAATACACACAAACAAATAGTGAATCACAAATAGGCATACAAACATTCAAACAAACAGAGGAAAAAACAAACACAAAAACACACAAACTCCCGCCTGGGGAAAAAAATAAACAAGCATTAAAATATTCAATGAATAATAAACAAACGGAGAAACACACAAACCAAGAAACATAGAGACACAAAAAAAACTATTGGAGAAACGTAAACAACACGTTCTCTGAGATAATAATTCTGATAACAATTCTTAATTTTCTTAGTCTAATTTGATGTTTATTGCCTGCATCTTTCTATTTTGTCGTCAGAATGACGGCGCTTCAGTGTTTTATTTTTTTCCGGAAGTGCTGCAAGGTTTCCGGGTGGAACTTGACGCGGCTCGGTGTTTTGTGGTTGATGTCTGACGGGGAAGGATGGAGGTCGGCTTTGTTTGATGTCCACTTAAATAGCAGTGACCGGATTCATCAGGTATGTCACATGATTATTACCTGCGCCTGTATGACGTCACGCCGAACACGACGGATTAATAACTGCGCTTGTATTTAATCATGTGTGTGTTCACGGCTCAGTCTGGTCTCTATGGCTACAATTTGTGTCGGAATGATGCAATAATTAAACCTCTTAAACAATCTATGCATGTAAACAACATTCAATAACAATAAACAATCATTTAAAAAAATCTCCACCATGGCAGCTGTGTAGGGGCTCAAAATCCCATAACATACAAATACTACATAACAAGTAAAAGAGTAATCCTCAGAAAAAGTATTTACGACAAAATATAATCCAGTTATGTTGTTGTTGTCCAAACGTGTGACTCTCCACACAATCATCCTCACATGGATGGAGGACTAATGAGGCACTAAGGGTCGCAGGAAGAACCTGAGTGGTCATGTGATCAATAACAAAGTAAACAAGCAACCATATTTGGTCACAATCGTGTGACAGCAGACGCAGGAAACAACAATGTCAACAACAATAACAGGTAAAAGTAATAATTCAACAACAAAAATCACGAGAACACATTAGGGGCCAACAACATGACCATCATCAACAACAACAACAATATCATCAATAATAACAAGAGTAACAACAAAAGACAGTGTTTTCTGACGTGGCTCAGTGTTTATGCGTATCACTTGTTTTCATATTTGACTCTTTTATTGACAAATAAATTCTGATGACCCATTCTATGACCTCTGACCTCTGGGACGATCATAAAACATCTTTACTGATCGAATCAATCATGTTCACCGCCGTTCCTCCTGTCTGCAGCGCCATGTTGGCGAGGAAGGGCCTACTGCCCGACGGTTTCCTGCTGACCCGTCTGGCGGAGGACCAGAACCAGCCAAACCGCAGCCGGGCCAAGTCTCAGAGAGCCCGCTTCATCACCAAGAGCGGGTCCTGCAACGTGGCCCACAAGAACATCAGGGAGCAGGTACATTAGGAGATACCGGAGGCTCCTCCCAGCTGGGGGTTTCAGTCCGGCTTCACTTCCGTCTGTCTTCCTTGTGTCTTCCAGGGTCGGTTTCTCCAGGATGTCTTCACCACCATGGTGGACCTGAAGTGGCAACACTCCTTCCTCATCTTCACATCAGCCTTCCTCTGCTCCTGGATGCTCTTCGCCATGATCTGGTGGCTCCTGGCCTTTGGACACGGAGACCTGGAGCCCCGCGACCCCAACAGTGAGCCGGGCCCGGTCCCCTGTGTCACCGCCATCCACTCTTTCACCTCCGCCTTCCTCTTCTCCATCGAGGTCCAGGTGAGAGCCGTTGGTCTGGTTGTAGATCCGGGGTGCAGCAGGCTCTGGTAGCTGAGAACTTCCTGTCTGGTGCAGGTGACCATCGGGTTCGGTGGCAGGATGGTGACGGAGGAGTGTCCCCTCGCCATTACCGTGTTGATCATCCAGAACATTGTTGGGCTGATCATCAACGCCGTGATGCTCGGCTGCGTGTTCATGAAGACAGCACAGGCCAACCGCCGAGCAGAGACACTCATCTTCTCCCGAAACGCCGTCATCGCTCAACGAAACGGTCGCCCAACATTCATGTTTAGAGTCGGTGACCTGAGGAAAAGTATGATCATCTCTGCGACCATCCAGCTGCAGGTGAGATGGACTGGTCACCTCTGAATCACCTGAGGACTGAAGAGACACGGAGGGACCACCAAAAGACAAAAATGACCACAGAGGGACTCATAATCCCTACAGAGAGACTCAAAACGACCACAAAGGGACTCAAAACGACCACAAAGGGACTCAAAACGACCACAAAGGGACTCAAATGTGCGATAGAGACACAAATGTACCAAATGACTCAAAACGACCACAAAGTGACTCAAAACGACCACAAAGGGACTCAAAACGACCAGAAAGGGACTCAAATGTGCGATAGAGACACAAATGTACCAAATGACTCAAAACGACAACAAAGATACAAAATATTTGACGTTCAAATGGCCAAATACGACGCCCGACCACCTACAACTAAGCTAAACTAAAAATTCTGTATCTCCAGAACAGGGAAGCTCAGAATCAGATCCAATGTTCTACCAGTTCACCTCCGTCTGCTCAGAGACCCAGTCCACTGTTTTTCCTTGGCCGTTAAGACTCAGGTCTTCCCTGCAGGTGATCCGGCGTACGGTGACGGCGGAGGGCGAGGTGATCCCAGTGTCCCAGCTGGACATCCAGGTGGAGAATCCCCTTCGGAGCAACGGCATCTTCCTGGTTTCTCCTCTGATCGTCAGCCACACCATGGACAGAGGAAGTCCTCTGTACGAGCTGTCTGCCCAGTCTCTGGGCTCCGACGACTTGGAGGTCATCGTCATCCTGGAAGGTCAGGACGGCCAACGGTGCCGAAAAAAAAATCAAACTAATTGTCATGTGACATGAAAGCCAATCAGATGTCACATGACCAGACGTTAGTGCGACATTGATGTGGAGGGGAGGAGGAGCTTATCGTAGAGGGCACATCAAAGTTAGTATAAATTATTTTTTTTGTTGTTTTATCTTATTGATTTGACCTTTTTGATCCTTCAAATTTATCTGTCTATTTAAAATAAGGAGGGTCAAGGAGGCAGGTCAGTTTTAAAGTGGCAGGTCAGTTTCAAGGAGGCGAGACGGTTTCAAGGAGGCGGGTCAGTTTCAAGGAGGCCAGTAGGTTTCAAGGATATTGGTCTGTTTCTTGGAGGCGGGTCACTTTTTAGGAAGCGGGTCAGTTATTGATCCAGTTTGATCGTGAATTGTGTTTTCTCTCTCTCCAGGTGTGGTGGAAACGACCGGGATCACCATGCAGGCCCGCACCTCCTACACTCCTGAGGAGATCCTGTGGGGGAGGCGTTTTGTGTCCATCATCACCGAGGAGGACCAGCGCTACTGCGTCGACTACTCGAAGTTTGGTAACACTGTTCCTGTCAGGATGTCATCGCTCAGCGCCAAGGAGCTGGACCAGACGCGGGGCGTCCAGGAGGGAACTTCCGACACCCATCAGCAGGGCTGGGGCTTGGTCCGGGCTGGGAGAGGAGGATTCCGCAGAGGAGGCCGAACCTGCGATAGCTCCGCCCCTCAGCCCTGGTACGCCCACTCAGAGAAGGAGGTGGAGCAGAAAGGCAAGAAGAAGAAAGTGAACCTGGAGGTGATTGGACGAGAGACTGAAGACGAAGGCCAAATGAGCGAATGAGAACCAGCACAGATCGGGTCAAAACGAAGTACCTCCAACCTGCCAACGAGGAGGTCGCTATAGCAACGTCACCTCCGCTCGACCTACGACCTCTGCTCGGACTTAAACGGAGAGGAATTCAGCCGACTTAAACCGAACATTTTTTTATTTCTCCTTGCGCAGTGCATTCTGGGAGAACAGACATGTGGTCAGCAAACAAACAAAAAAAAAATTCTGAAGTTTAGATTAGAACCTATAACCTTTCTTATATTTATATCAATGATAATGTTTATAGTAGCTATGATGTCATCACTGTGTTAATTTTGACATGTTTATGTACGTTGAGTTTATTTAATAAACCGGGTATTTAGTAAGTTGATTCGTCGTGGTGTTCAGGGAGCATCAAGACAAACATGAAAACAAATGAGTTGTAATGATTTATTATGATAATAAGTAATGAAATAACTCCAGAACAGAACAGGGAAGTTCTGTTCTGGAGCTAAGAAGGACCTTTAAGAAGGAAGAATTTTGATGTCGTGCCGGAATATTAAAAACAATTAAATATCACGTTATAGCTTTGCAAATTTCACGTTTTTATACGATAATTTTCACGTTATAACGTAATGGTTAACTTTCACGTTATAACGTTATGGATAAATTTCCCGTTTTTACATGATAATTTTCACGCTATAGCGTTATACATTTTCACGTTTTTATGCGATAATTTTCACGCTATAATGTTATACATTTTCACCTTTTTATGCGATAATTTTCACGTTATAACATTATACATTTTTCCGTTTTTATACGATAATTTTCATGTTATAACGTTATACATTTTCATGTTTTTATGCGATAATTTTCACGCTATAACGTTATACATTATCACGTTTTTATGCGATAATTTTCAAGTTATAACAGTATACATTTTTCCGTTTTTATACGATAATTTTCACGTTATAACGTTATACATTTTTCCGTTTTTATACGATAATTTTCACGTTATAACGTTATACATTTTCACGTTTTTATGATAATTTTCACGTTATAACATGATGGATAAATTTCACGTTTTTACATGATAATTCTTCAGGCTATAACGTGAACATTTTCGGCAAAGCGCTTCAGTATATAAAATCCATAAAGAACTAAAAACCTGTCTGACGGAGGAAAGGGACGACACAGGTGAAGGAAGGCTGATGAGGAGCAGGTGAACCGTGGAGACGGTCGGTGTGGATGGAAACCAAGGATGAAGAAATCCTTGCGGGTTGAAACCAATCCAGCTGCTTCCGATCCCTCAGTCGGGCAAATATGAGTCAGTTTCTCATCATATTTCATTTATGGCGTTACTTGCATGGTCGTTATTATTATTAATTCTGGTAATAGTAGTGGGTAGAACATGTGTGTAATTACATTGTAATAACAGCGTAATTACAGCGTATTGCATGTGCAAAACAGCTCCTGTCAGGTTGGCATTGGCGGGTGGAGTTGGGATTGGGGATTTGGGGGGGGGGGGGTATGCATGATAGTGGACCCAGTTAGAACAAACTAGAACTACAATTACATGAAGATAGAATCAGTTCAACCATCCGCTCTCAGCTCTTCGTGATGTTTGTATCATCCCAGAGTTTTTCCTCCAGGCACCATCTTATCTCCAAATATTACATGTTTTCACTTGTGGAATAGCTGTAAATACAAAGTAGACGAGTAAACAAATAGTTCTTTGTTTTTATTTGTGTTTATTGCTGATCTGGTTCAAAGTATGAGAGTCAAAATAACAGAAGTCCGTCTTTATGGACCTGAGAACCTCTGATAGTTTAGCTCCAGCACCAGCAAACACCCAGAAGCCCCAGCAGTGACACCAGCAGGGTGAGGGTGGGCTTGGTAGCGGTGGGGGCGTGGCCAGAGTTGCAGAGGTTGCTGCTGCAGCAGCGGTAGGTGAAGCCGGAGATGGCGGGGAACATCTGCGTGAGGCGGGAGATGTCGCAGTCGGTGTAGCGGAGGCACTGACGGATGGTCTTCCCTCCTGGAACACAGAACCACATTTCCCATGATTCTCTGTTCAGCATGTACTCAACAACAGCATGTCAGATGGTCACGTGACCACGGAGAACTGACCTCTCTCGCTCAGAGAGATACACGAGTCTTCATAGGTGCACTCCTGAACGTTCTGACAGCGACCCGTGTAGTCCGAGCACTTATAACAGCGCAGTCCAGAACCTGGAGGAGGAGCATGAGGAGAAGAAGAAGATGGTTTGATCCAGATCAAATCACCACCATCACATTTCGATACATTCATCCTGATGTTAGCTTCAGAAGCTAATGCTATGTTCCAGCGCCTTCATCAAACATCTGGCGGAGCTGACCGATGTTAGCATGCTAATTGATGTTAGCATGCTGAATGATTTTAGCACGCTAACTGATGTTAGCACGCTGACAGCTAACTGGTTATCATGCTGTATCACAGTACCTCCCTCTGATAATCGGGTCGGATCACCAGTCTGGAGGGAGTCTGGAGAAAGTATTGGGTTAGTCCAGAGCAGATCTTAATGTGAGTCTGGAGCCGGTTTGGAGCAAGTCCTTGTGGGCCTAGAATGAGTCTAGGGCACGTCTGGAGTGGGTCAAGAGCGAGTCTGGAGTATGTCTATAGCAGGTGTAGAGTGGTTCTGAAGTGGATCTAGAGCCGATGAAGAGTGGGTTTGGAGTCCATATCTAGAGCGGATCTAGAGCAGGTGTAGAGTGGGCCTGGAGCGGATCTAGAGCAGGTGTAGAGCGAGTCTGGAGTATGTCTATAGCAGGTGTAGAGTGGTTCTGAAGTGGATCTAGAGCCGATGAAGAGTGGGTTTGGAGTCCATATCTAGAGCGGATCTAGAGCAGGTGTAGAGTGGGCCTGGAGCGGATCTAGAGCAGGTGTAGAGTGGGTCTGGAGCAGATCTAGAGCAGGTTTAGAGTGGGTCTGGAGCAGATCTGAAGCGGGTCTAGATCATTTCTAGAGTGGGTCTAGATACCGTCAGAATTGTCCTACAGATCAACGTCCTGTGGTCACATGTCTGCACCTTGAAACGCCTCTGGACGCCCCGATACCCTCCCTCACTTCCTGCTGCAGCAGTTCTTCATAAACTCATCACCGAACTATTTACACTCTTCAGGAATAGAAAATATCTGGAATGGAATAAAGAGCGAGTCCAAAGAATCCGGGAGAGTTCTGCAGAATCCAGAGGAGGTTTGAACTTGAGGATATTAAAGACACAGGATCTGGTTTCCTCCCTCACTCGCAGCTCTGATGCCCTCATGTCATCAGGAGAAAGAGAGAAATGTTGTTTTTCTCCTGGTGGTTCCGCCCACAGAGCAGATAAATCTATGATTGGAGTCTGAGCCCAGAGCAGCGCTGGATTTTAAGATAAGTCAAAAGAGTTTTGAGGCTGGACGTGATTTCACTCACCCACATGGAGCATCTCTGACACCAGCAGCAGCAGCAGCAGCAGGCGTCCGGCGTGGCGCTTCATGGCGTCCCGACAAACCAGAATAAATGCGGAGGAGTCCGAGGAGCAGCAGAGGGTTCTGGAGGACGGCAGCGCTCCTTTGAGAACAGCTCTTTGTCCACAACCCTCAAAGATCCTCTGTCCGGCCAAACGCCCTCCTCCTACTCGTCTCCGGCAGCCAGACTGAAAACCTCACTGAGGCCATCATGATGGGAATGTCTCTCCACGCCGCCGCCGCCGCCGTCATAATAATAATAATAAGAAGAACAACTACAACAATAAATACATTCCATCTGTATCTGGACCTGCTGGTCTTCAGTCCATCAGGACCAACCAGTCTCTCTAGAATCTAGAGTCTAGATTGACACCCTGATCTGATGACCCAATGTCCTGTTTCCATGACAACAGCTAAAAACATAAAACTATTTTGTCTGTTTTCACAACAATTATACATTCTATCATAGCTAATGTCAGCTATCATAGCTTATGTTGGCTGTCATAGGTAATTTTAGCTATCATGGCTAAAGTCAGTTAATGTCAGCCATCATAGCTAATTTTAGAAAATGTCAGTTAAAATTGGCTACGATAGCTAATGTTAGCTATTATAGTTAAAGTCAATTAATGTCAGCCTTCAAAGCTAATGTCAGCTATCGTAGCTAATGTCAGCTATCATAGCTAATTTTAGCTATCATGGCTAATATCAGCTAATGTTAGCAATAAACGCTAAGGTTAGCTTTCATATTTAATTCATGCTATCAAAGCTAATGTCACTTAATATCAGCTATCATAGCTAATGTCACTTCATATCAGCTATCATAGCTACTGTCAGTTAATATCAGCTATCATAGCTGATGTGAGGTAATGTCGGCCAACTTAGCCGATATAAGCTAATATTGCTGATGTCGGCTAATGTAAGCTATCGTAACTAATGCCAGCTTTCATAGTTAATGTTAGCTATTGCCAGCTACAATAGCTAATGTCAGCTATCCTAGCTAATGTTAGCTATCATATCAAATCTCGGCTAATGCTAGCTATCATAGCTAATGTTGGTTATCATATTAAATCTCGGCTAATGCTTATAATATAATCTAATATAGTCTTATAATAATAATGTTGTTGTTTACTGGGGTCAACTGTAAATAACAAACATGATAATACAGGTATAAACAACCTGTATTTTGTTAATGAGATGAAAAAGCAGAACTCTGATGTTGTTTATTTTTGTTGTTGTTTGTTTCTGATGATATGACGATAAAACGTTGTTTGTCTTCCCTCCCTCTTTGATCAGAGGGATTCACCACTGAGAGAAGGTTCTGTTCTGATGACCTCATCCCTGCAGGCCCGTTTGTCCCGGTCCGTGGTGCGGGGGTTACAGCGTGGGTTTGGTATGAAAACTGTTGTTGTGACAGCAGGGGAACGCAGTGATGTCATCACGAGAACACAAATCTTTCAGGCAATCCATCCAATTCAATTTTCACAATTTCACAGTTTCTCTCCTCTCAAAGGTTTTAAGTCGAAATTCTTTTATATAATAATAATAATAACAATAATAATAATAGTAATAATAATAACAATAATAATAATAATAATATCAGGATTCATGTCCTATAAATGGGGTAGTTGATTGGACCAGCTATTGCCTCATTGAGCCATAAAATTTTGACCATTAGCTTCCAAACACAGAAAAATAGTTAGCCCAAAACCTAAAGTGAGATTCCCTGAAAACCAGTCCAGATATATATTTATGTTCATGTGGTCTTATAAAGTCCGGAATCTGGAGACCAGTTTCGACTGGTGCAAAAGGGGGGCGTGGCTAAAATCTGGTCGCATCAGTTTAACATTAATATTATGAAAAGGTTTTAATAACTTTTCGAGTTTTTCTCTGAATCATTTATCATTTCGTGTGGATAAAGTACTGCTGTAAGTGTTGGGAGTGATATGCTACGGTTGCAGAATAATAACCAGTTTGCTGATGGCAGACATTCTTTCTGACGTCTGACAGACCCTCAGTGTTCCGTCCACAATAACAGACGGACCCCCCACACAGACTCCGCTGGGATTGAGGCGAGTCAGTGTCAGGCTGTGACGGACCGGACCACCCGCCGCAATTGACAGAGGAGCGACTGTATCTGCAGCCGACGGCGCCGCAGGGACGCCTTCAGTCCAAACACTCAATGCTCAGAACCAATTCGATAAAAACATGCAACAAGACTAAGACAGACTCTGTTCTGCAGTCTGAACCCGACCCTCCATCAGAACACAGCTGGCATTCACCGGGTAGCATCCATCAGCTAGCATCCATCAGCTAGTATTCATCAGCTAGCATCCATCAGCTAGCATTCATCAGCTGGCATTCATCAGCTAGCATCCATCAACCAGCATTCATCAGCTAGCATCCATCAGCTAGCATCCATCAGCTAACATTCATCACCTAGCATTCATCAGGTAATAATGAGGCCAACTAGATGTTAAATAATCACTTTCTAGAGGGGACATATAGCTAGTAGAATGAAACCCACGGTAGCTGACATTAGCTTACTTTAATAATCACAGCTAACATTAGCTTACTTTAATAATCACAGCTGACATTAGCTAACTTTAGCAGTGCTAACATAAGCAAAATTTAGTGATGCTAGCTGATCAAAGTCAACCGTAGCAATGTTTGCCGATTCAAGCTAGCTTTAACGATGATAGCTGGCACTTAGTTAGCTGTAGAAAATGCTAGCTGGCATTAGAAACACTACATTTAGCAACGCTAGCTGGTAAAAGTTAGCTATAGCAATGCTATCTGAGTAGCGGTCAAGACTTATCAGGAATTTTGTATTTCATGGTAAATTGTCAAACTTAATCGGATTACCTCACCGTTACTACTTTAACCATTAAGTGAAAAAGTATTAGAAAATGATTGTTTTGTTGTAACAAGTCATATAATTCTGTTCAGTATGTGCTATAATATATAAAAACATAAAAACACATCCCCACTTCTGGATTTTCTATCTGCGATCAAAGGGTTGGAGTTAATATTCTTGCTAACTTCCTGTGAATGGATGCTAGCTAAGAGGGCGGGGCTATTCTGAGACACAGTATCATCTAGTGCAAACGGGGTCAAAATTAAAGACAGAGTCCACATCGAGGGCCAAACTGGACTCAAATTGTCCATTTTTAATCTGAGGTATTAAGACAATTTTATTCTTATCTTATTTACTAATTTTATAGAATTCTGAACAAATCAACGGAATACAAAGTACTCAAGTAACAGATCATATTCAAAATAGATCACAATAACTCATTTTTGTGCGTCAATCTCTATCAATGAAAAGTTTTTTCATCAGTAACAAACAGAAAAAGTATATTTTACTAGTTAAAATTTCCTGCTAAATATAAATTAAATGTATTATTATTATTATTATTATTAGTTTTTTTTTTAATATCAACAAGAAATGAACTTTAGATGTCCCTTGGTAAACGGCTGGACTAATTCAGACATTTCCATCTTCTGTCACAATAAAACAGTAAAGGTAGAAACCAGTCACGAACAGCCTAAAGGTGTATTTCAAATTAAATGTGACGAACTTCATGAGTTTTCTTGTTTTAAACGCAGCAGCACTGAGACGTGTTGAACGACTGGAGGACGTGAACGCACCTCGCCAGTTAATGAAAACGTACGTTCTATTTACTAATACGCGCGAGGGACTTATTTTATTCGGTTATCATTTATCGTTTTAAAAAAAGATCTCCCCCGCTTCTCCGTAGCATCTCCTTTAAGGATTAGCAAATGTTTATCAGGGTGACTGGATGAACGCTGATATCTGACGACAGAGGAGTATGGAGAAGCGCTGGCGATATTGATTGATTACACATCGCAATGCATTGTGGGATTTGTAGTATCCGTGGTGTTTGTGCTGTATATCAGCGGGCCAGTTGTTATATAAATGAAATGTTGTCTCGCGGCCGGATATAATCGTTGTGCAGGCCGGATGTGGCTCGCAGGCCTTGAGTTAGGTATGTCTGATTTTGTAGATTTATTTTGTCTTACAAATAACTCCAACGGATTTGATTAAGTGACGCATATTCTTAAATCACAAACATTGACTCAAAGTGTGTTTAACCAATCATTTGAGCCGGTCATTAAAGGCTTTTATTAACTTGTTCTCACAGAATACAAGAATTATGGGACTTACACTCCCGAGACCGTAAAACTTGTGTTTATGAGGACAGACCATAATAATGGTCAATCTCTTGGCCCCTAATGGTCTTAGTAATCAGCAATCATGTGTTTTGTGGGCGGAGCCTTGGTGGAAGCAGAAAGTGACAGCTCCACATTCCCGGTAACATCAGGACAAACAAATACACTGGAATATGGATCGTCCGGAAGCATTCTCCCATTATTTCTAAGGTTTTCCAGCAGGAGACATGTTGTCTTATAATTAATAATTAAGTCTTAGTATTGGAGTGAGATTTCCAGACCCGTACTCGCGGTCCGGTCAGTCGGTCATGGATCGAACAAAAATGGCCGACAGTAGCCAGACATCGTCATACACTTTTTCTTTTTTTCAAGCCTTTTTTCGATGAAAACTCCATCGAAAAAAAATAAAAATAAAATAGAACATTAGTCATGGGATGATCAATAAAAGCCAAGCCGGATTCACATGAATGGAAAGGAAGATTATTATGGGTGACCAAATAAATCAAACCATTTCTCCCAATTCTTTTTTGGACTCTTATTGCACAGGTCATTTTCTCAAGTAGATGTAACTGTTTGATAGTATCTATAAATACAAAGGGAAACCGGGGCAGCTTTTCTGGAGCCGGTATTCGGTACTGACTGCCAGCAATATTTGAAAGATGATACAGAAACAACCTTGCGGCTTGGGGACAGAGGGTTCAGGCCGAATTCCAGAGGGATCTGTGGATAAATTGTGAGAGCAAACACACAAACTTGCCACATCCCATAATAAACAACTTGATATATCAGTCAGTAATATTATGGCCATATCTGAGGACGTCATGACGATGAGGTCACTTCGAGATTCAAACCTTAGATTTTATCAAAAGAAATTATTTCTACTTCTTACTCTCAAAGTTCTCAGTTTTATGAGGATAGCAAAATGAAAATGACACATATAAAAAACATAAAACAAATAAATCTACCGCCTACATCAAAACCCGAGCTCCATTCATGCAGGAGAGTGTTTTGCCCACATATTTTATAATTCCTTGAATGCAAAATATTTGTAAACCGGAAAAGGGATGCTGTACCAAAAGACGAAAGCAATGACGTCAGCCAATCAGAGCGACTCTAAATAACACGTGACACCGAAAGAAAAATCTCTACTTTCTACGACGCAAGATTAATAATAAGAATAAGAATAGTTATTTAAAAACAGCAAGAAATGTGTCACTTTTTACCACCACCTATCAGTGAGGCCATTGCTCGTTATCCTTCTGTACATTAAAAAGAAGATAGCAGAGGATGGTTTCGATCCATCGACCTCTGGGTTATGGGCCCAGCACGCTTCCGCTGCGCCACTCTGCTGTATGGCCGTCTAGGTAAATTAAACATTTTTATATCATTGGAGTATATTTACGAAATCCGTATGTATTAGTAGTGAGATGACGGTGAAGGCTCTTATAATCCACTGGAGACGAGGTCCTGAAGAGCAGCCATACAGGAGACAGAAGGCCGGTCCAGAGTCTTCATCAGTTCATCGGGTCTAGAACTGCATTAGACAACTATTTATAAAACAACAACTAAGTACAACGCTTGATTTAATAAAACCAGTCACGATATCCTGAAACGGGAGTAGAATAATGGTTCAATAACATAAGACTCTGAATAGTAAAAATCCTAATTATCATTACTAAAAACATGTATAGAAGATCCAAAAAATTCTAAATAAAATATTTTAATTTCAACATTTAATATTGTGCAAACGCCCCTGAAGGGAACAGCATATATACAGTATTTCTATAGATATTTAAAGGATGCATTATATGCGCCAACATAGCTTCACAACATGTACACTCTCCAACAATTACACACGAGTGATGACATCATTAACGCATGTACACACTAGTGATGACATCATCAAAACATGTACACACAACTGATGATGTCATCAATGTACATACACTGCCATTTACAAACTAGTGATGACAACACACACACAATCTCCTGGTCACACACTATTGATGACATCACCAACACACACTGCTTGTTGCACACTAGTGATGACATCATCCACACACACTGATGATTACACACTGGATGTGACATCAACACAGACACAGCTGATTAAACACTAGTGATGAAATCAGTACACACACTGCTGATTACACCAGTGATGACATCATCAAACCACACTCAGTCATGTGACGCCACCTCTTGTGGCGTCTTAAAAAGAAGAAAAAGCACAGGCTGTCAATGAAAATAGACGAGACGTTGATTTTCACAATTTATTAACAAAATGATAAAATAAATAAATACAAATTGATCAAATGCTCCTAATATCAACTCGTCCCCATGATCCCTACAGTATCTCCTAAACACTGCATACAAAGAATTCATCACAGAAGAGGCTCAATACAGAGGTAAGAATCCCACCAGAGCAGTCACGACGTCGGGCCAACAGAAGACACATCTGGAACAGAATCCAAAAATAAACACATTCCTCTCCAAAATCATTATGAAAAAATACAAACAATTATACAAATATTCATATTGTGTAATAACCAATTTACACATTATTCAGCACACCAGGTGAACGGTTCTTTATTCTTATCGCTACAATGCATCTCACCAAATGGAAGATAAAAAAAGAGTTCTGTTATTTCTGCTTTTTTACTTTTATTTTTTTTTGCACTCACCCCCCCCACCCCACCCCTTGATGGAACCAGCTGTGGATGAGGTAAGAAGCTTCCGGCGGACAGTCGGCTCTGGACAGGATGGATGGTAACGGCGGGATGATGTCATGTAACGACAGAATACTACAAGGCCACAATCATGACTTTAAAAACTGACCAGCAACTTCACCAGCAGAGGGTTCAAGTTCGGAGCATTTAGACGCGTGAACGCAAAGCCGATTGCTGCGGTCCGCGTCCAGGTGAACGCACACGATGCTGATGGGGGGGGTCATAATGATATGAAAGAAAGCGTACAACGGAAACGGATCTTTGGATCAGAACATGATGAGTGGCCCACGCTGGGGTCAACATTCAGCATGAAGCCTTCGCCAAATTAAAACCTATGGAACCCAAAACAGGAAGAAACGGTTCCTTTTCTCGGACCTGGATGAACCTGACCTGCTCACGTTTGGCATCAGAACGCCGGAATGTTAAAAAAAAGTGACGAGTTTCACGTAAAAACATAAAAAATAAACGAATGCATATTAAAAAGGTTTGACAACTCTTGTAGAAAAGTTTGCATAAGAAGGCATGCGTTCCACCAGACCGGTGGACAGATGGCGCCGACTGGCCGTTTGTTCTCTCCAGACGACACCGGCGCTGGCTCACGTCACCTGATAAACAAAACAGCAGAAGAAGAACCACAGCACACAAGGGGAGGAGTCAAAGGAAACAACGCTGGTCACATTTTTACACTGAATAATACTGGTCAAACCAAAAAAAAAAGTGCATCACAGAACACCGAGCAAGATCTCATCATCATCATCATCATCATCATCATTCCCTCAGTGGTGCATTCACCGACGCCACCACAGTCTTCACCAAACGACTTCCGAGCCTCGCCAGCGCCTGCAGCCATTTTTTTTTTCATCACGTAAATTAAAACACATTTAAGGCAACTCCTAGAAGAAACGATGGGAAACACTTTGTGGTCGGTCCAAACGGCATCTTATGAAAACATGGTTCCAGCTTGCATTGACTACTGGCAGCCTGAGGAGAGGGGACAGGGCTGTGTTCCACAGGAGGCAGTGGTGGGACAGAACAGGGGACGGGTAGGGGGACGGTTAGTAAGGTTCAACGAGTCACAGTGCAAGTCGAGAGACAAATATTATCTGCTGTTTGAAGAAAGGCACTCGAGGTACCTGTACAGAGGGAGAAGGTCCGGTTTGTCTGGAGCTTGGCTCGGTCCAGGAAGTGGTTGCTCCGCCCACAAGGAAGCAGAACATCGACCCATGTGAACGGACACAGAACACATGACAAATGGTTTCCAGGACGGGGGTGAGGGGACATGGCCAGTGTCTTCTTTCCATGTGTGAGTGGATCAGTGTCTTCCGGGATCGTCTGAAGGAAGCCGTTTTTACCACCACGTCGCAAAATAAGGAATCCGACATGTTGAAACGGCAAAGCCCCACCCAATGACGTGTTCACCCATCAGCCGCCACCACCTCAGCTCTGGGGCCTGAGACACTGTACATGAGTAGAAAACGTTTCACGAGGCACATTTTTCAATCAGGTTCAAACAGACGACGCTTTAAGAAAAGGTCTCGTTAATCTCCCACTCAACAAGCCGTCTGCGATGTGACGCCAACGCGTTAAAATGTACGTTAGTTTTAAACGTCATTCCATGACACCACTGCTCAAACTGCACGAAACAATCAGCTCCAGCGTAGCTCCTGACAACCAACCACACAGCTCAGTCCCCACGGTTGAACAAAGTTTGTTGCTTGTTCGGAAGACTTGGGCAATGGAGCTAAGCTAGCGATGCAATAGTCGCTGAATGGACTCTGCTTCAACTGTCCGAAAGCCCGACCAATCTGGCCAGAGTTAAAGAGTGTAGCCTCTGGTCCAGGGCAATTAACTTTGCAACCAGTCCGACTAGAGTCGGTAAATAACCTTAATCTTTTCATTAGTATCAGATTCAACAAGTGAAACATTGAAAAACATGATCACGTTAATTTTTTAGTTTCAATCTAAAAAGTGCTCCTTCCTCTGTTAGAGCCATGACGCGTACTGAGCATGCTCAGTAACCATGTCTTGTCTCGACAGACAGCTACACAGCGTCTCAGAGAGCAAGTCCGGAACTCGAGGAGAAACGTTACGCTCTGGTAACCTTTCACCTCCATCACATGACCTTTGACATCAGCAGCTTCTAGTTTTTCTTAATGTTAGTGCAGATTTAAAAAAAAAAGAAAAAAAAAAGGAATAAAAGCTAGCAGGAGTCAGGATAAAAATGTCGTAAAACGTAAGTATGAAGATATTCTACATGATAATTCCGGGGCTGAAGACGAGGGAATGAAGACCTTTAGGGAAGGCAGTTTGAGGTCAGAGTTGGTCCGTTATTGCTGTTTCTATAACCAATTGGCACAAATTAGTGTAGTTTATCAATACGCTAACGTTAGCATGTTGGGAGTAAACCCAGAACATTTGGTCATTGAACAAATGCGGAGATGGTGCCGGAATCTTTCTCCTGACATTCTTATATGAATTATATCTGACTGATGAGATCGTTTCCCTGGAAGCTGTGTTTGAACCTCACGTCGATGCATCGTGAAAACACAGACCGACCTGCGGATTTCATTCTGAGGGCCTTGGATCTAGCAGGGGAGCATATCTCTCACGAGAAGGAGTGAAATTTGAGTTCTACATAAGACATCCACGGTGAAAGGTCCACAGAGCCTTCGGTGATGCTGAAGGGTCGACACGTGTTTGGATTGAATCTGCAAGATGAACCAAACAGGAAAGATTCCAAATCAACCAGAGGAACCAGTAGAGAATCACCAGTTTTAAGCCCAAACAAGAAGCTAGAAGCCACCAACAGTTCACCAGACAGATCCCGCCTGACAGCCGCCAAAACAACCGGGAAAAGCGCCACCTCTCACCCCAGACCTGCTCCAGAAAGAAGAGATGCACTAGTCTAAGAGGGATGTCTCTGGAACCGAAGCCCGGAGAATCCTCCAGGAAAATCTGAAGCCCAAATGTCAGCGGTTTAAGTTTCTTCCTCGGAGAATATTGGCAATGTGGGGAGAAGTCACACGACAACAAAGAGATGCATACTCTGTTTAATTCCATATCAACATACAAAAAGCTCTCCAGCACTTCTTTGATGCAGCAGGTTTGTGCTTTAGTCTCGGGATCTCTGGGTTTGTCCTCAGAGGCCCGTCTGAAGGAACGGCGGCGAACCGCACCTCCTCCACGTTAAGAAGTTCGTCTACGGTTTAAGACACGCTCCTGTCTCAATCCCAGCGCCGATAGTCGGATAATTGGTACAGCAAGAAGATGCGTCCCTGCTGAGTTTGGATGAAGAACTGTTTTGGCAGTCAGGATTCAACATGATGCACAGATCATCACTTCAAGAACAGGATCCAGTTCAGCGGGTTTCGGAACAGAAAGCACTTCTTCTGAAGACGAGGAAGACCTGAATATCTTGTCCTATAAAAACAGCCCACGGACACTTGGTGTGTGTTCACATTGCAATATTGCAATTTCACATTTAGTGCTCACAGTCGACTCACGAATGAAAACTCACACCACAGAAACATCTGCTACCGCCGCGACCTCCATACCTGCTCAACGCCACGCTCAGCGTCTTCTGCCTGAGCTCAAAGACATGGAAGGGGGTTGGGAGGGAATAGGGGGTCTGTTCTGGGGCTAAAGGGAGGGGAGTCCTCAGTTACCTGGTCGGGGTTGATGGGATTCTGTCACGAGGCTAAGGCTGTGGGCGGATGTCTGGAATCCGGTTTAGAATACGGGATGGTTGGTTTAAAGGCATCAGTACGCCTCAAACGCTGTCCTTGGAACGTAGCAAGTTCATGAAGCCAACATTGGCAGAGCGGCTAAAGCTAGTGAGAGCGCAGAGCCAGCCGGGGGCCCGCCGTGTGTGCGTACGCTGTCGATTCTGTTCTTAAAACTTTCAAAAAAAGATATCGGAATCGACCAAGGTCGATTTCGACGGGTCAGACTATAAAAATTGGTAATCGGCCAACACAAATTGCAATCGGCGCACCTCTAGCTATGAACGCGGAATTGGGAGGAGTGGCCATGTTTCTTCATATTTTAAAACTGTTTAAGTCCTCGGTTGTTGGGAAAGTCGGGGACTTGGGGATATTTGTTTGTCTGGGGGGTCAGAGGGAAGTTGAGTCTCAGTTTGGGAGGTCTAAGTGTTGCTGACGTTGGATAGTTTGTCGATTGGGAAAGTTTAGTACAATTCTCACGCATCAAACCTCTTCAACACTTGCTTCAAACTAACGACCTTATGATAACGTTTTAGAAAATAGCTTTGATCTTTTTCCCACTAGTCCTTTTGGTTGAAGCCCAAATTACCATGGGGACCTAAAAGTCCCCCTTGCCTCAACTTCAAGCGTTCACTCGACACAGTAGGAACAGGTTCGAAGCATACTGAGCCTTTGGAACATAGGTTCCCGAGGAGGGACAGGAGGGTCTTTGTAGACTGTAGGCAGTCTGAGATGTCAGTTGAGGAGGTGTTGCACGGAGAAGGGGGGGAATCTCTGGTTAAGGGTTGTTCACAGGAAGTGAGGTCAGTGTGGAGGGACTGCAAAATTTGTTCACGTTAAGATGGTCCAGGATCTCATCTCCATACATGTACCCTATCACAGCACTGCTCTCCAGACCGCTGACAGATGTTTGGTTTTCGCTGTCCCCATGTGAACCACACCCCCCGCCCCAGGAAAACACGGGGCCACTATTACAGGCACACACTGGTGTGATGATGAGTTAAATCTCCCTTTGAGCATTCCACTGACGTCTTCCACTAATTGCCGTGATGACCCGGGACATACGACTTCCTATGGCCCAGTTCTGTGGGCGCAACAGCCTACGTCTCCCCAGAGTCATGTGACTTGGGCTGTATATCTACCATTAACACAGTCTTGACAATACGATGCAAACAAACAACATTTATACAGATTGGCAACTTGAGGGCACCCTGGGTGCAAGCAAACGTCTGTTTTCATATATATGTTAGAATTCCACCTCACTGTTTATTGTCCAAACTGCTGACCAGAGCTGGCAAAGAATGCTGGGAGGGTTCTGAGGTTTTGCTGTTGTTGCTGCTGCCGTCACGGTCAGTGACCTCCTCCTGTTTCTTCTCCACCGCCGTCTCTGGAGGGGTGACGGCAGCCATCTGGTTCTCAGATTGGGTGGGGGTGCAGCCTTCCGTGGGGCTGTGATCGGGGCAGGCCGGCTCCGCCGTGCCATTGGTGGCGGCGACAGTTGTGGCCGCTGACGAAACAGGAATGTTAACCACCAGAGTGGTCTCAGTCTCATGCTCTGCCTCCATCTGGGCACTTGTCCCTGAGTCACCCCCTCCCCCCGTCCCGACACCAGGCTCCGTCTTACCCACCGCCCCTAACACGGGGCTGTTGTAGACGGTTAGGACGGCACCGTCTTCGGGGACAGCCTGGCTGGAGACTACTCCCACTGTCTGGTTGATTCCAGCGGCTCCATGTTCCTCCGGTTTGCCGGTTCCATCCGTGACGCCACTGGCTGAAGGACCTCCTGTCTTCATGTTCTCCACAGACTGGACCTCCGGTGCAGTTTCAGCGCCGTCCTGGTCTCTGATGACTTTACCCTCAGGCTCTGCTAGAGCTTGGTTGAAGTTGAAGGCTTGGATGAGGCGGATCAGGTGTTTGACCTTCTCCAGGGAATGCTGCATGTCCTTCTGACGAGCCAGGATGGTGTTTTTGGTCTCCATGCATTTCTGATGGAGAGAAACCGAGTTAGGTTTGACCACGGATACCATGTTTTTGGATAGTCTGGGTCATGTGACCTCTTTCTTTTAAAGTCCTAAGGTGTCACATACAAGGAGCCCCCAGAGGTGATGTCATCAGCCTTATAGACATTGTTTATCTGAGTGAGGATTGAAGTCTGATCAAATGTGATCCATGGTGCCGATGGTTTCTTACATCAAGTGTGAACACGAAAAACCAACTGCTGAAGTTCAAGGAGAGGGGCTAGAACCGATCCCAAGTCGACATGTTGCTGATGGAACCAATGTTACTAAGTTTGACTGTGAAAATGTTCGTATTTGCCCTTTAGATCCATAAATATGGAACCTGTTGTAAGTGGATGCGGTTAAAACCCTCACAACTCTCTAAACACCAGCCAGTTCTAACCTGGACGTGGCTCTAACTCGGGACCACCACAAGCTTGGGTTTGGCACTAACTTGGAACCAGCTTTCTCCCGATACAGTTGTTAACTTGGACCTGGCTCTAACTGGACGCTGCTCTTACCTGCACAACACTCTAACATGGAACCAGTTGTAACTCAGACCGGGCTCCAACGCGGACTTCGTTTAACCTGGACCTGGCTCTAATCTGGGGTGTCTCACTACAAGGAAAAAGGGTCTGACTTGGGTCATGGCTCTGAACTGGCCCCGACTCTGGTTCCTGATCTTACCGTTATGGAGTTGCTGAGCTGTTTGACTCTCTGCTCCAGCTGCTCCCGCTCCAGTTTCAACTCAGAGCTCCACTTCATCAGCTTCAGCTTCTCCTCTTCTTTAGCTGCGGAAAGAACAAACAGGAGGTTCAGATCGCCGTAGAACTCTTGCCCGGTCAGACCTGAGGGAGCAGGAAGTGATTCTCACCTTCTTTGTAGGCGATATAGGAATGAACGATAGCCAGCGTACCGGGCCAGGGAATGGCTTCTTCCTTTTTCAGGATCTGCAAAGAAAGACTTGTGGTTGGAGGCAGACACTTAGAAAAAGGTGGGAGGATTAAATTGTGGCGCCACCCTATGGTGAGGCCGGGAGGGCGAGTGATGAGTGGATGGATGTGAGATGTGGTCTTTACTGACACAATGAATGACAGAACAGAAACTGCATCATGTGTTTGCTTACAAAGGTTTGAACAGTCCTAGTGCAGCTACTGGCCCTGACTGGACCCTCTGGACTGCGATGCCCGACCCCCCTCCCCTCCCCCGGACTCTGGTTCGCTGTGATTACCTGATCTTGACATTTAGGACAGATCCACATGCCTTTTGGAATGGTTTTCAGGGGTGGATCCAGGCAGTCCAGGTGATAAACACGAGAACACGTGTCGCACATGAGCAACTGGCCACTGCGCCTGCACACAGTGCAGAAATCCTCATGGATGTCTCCCTGCGAGGAAGAAGTGGACCAATCAGTTTCCTGGCCAGCTGAGCACTGCCCCGCCTTGTCTGTGTCGAGGCGGGGACGCAGCGATATGTTATAGGTGGCCTCTAATGGACATGTGTGTTGTTAGTGCTGTCAGTGATGCTAAAGGACAGTTCTCTTTGTAAGATGGTGCAAAGTCAATGACTGGTGATCACATGACACAAACTGATGACGAATGATTGACAGCTACTGGGCCGTGTGTGTGCTGGGCTGGTCCATCTCCCCCATCGTTACTTACATCCCCAGAGTTGGGGCTGGGCAGGGGGAGGGGATGGACGGGACTGGAGGGGGAGTTCGGGGTGAGGCTGCCCAGCTCCGGGACACTGCTGTATTTGGGTGGGCGACCTGGGTGAAATGAGACAGACGACAAAGACGGAAACAGAAAAAAGAAGATGGAGAGGGGAGAAAACAAAAACAGTCTGTATGACATACCTTGGACAGGGAGTCTTCATTGGCTAGCATGAGAAGGCGGGCGGTAAGGAGGAAGAGGAGGAGTCAGAAGCACAGACAGCAGTGTTAGTGCAGGAGTGACGGCGAGCACCAATGAAACCTACTGCAGTGTCACATGTTCACACAGTGGTCCCACCATTATGGGCTGTCATGTACACTTTATAAGAGCTGACCCTCAAGCCAGAAGGTCATGTGTTCACTGCCACCTGTCGGTCTTCATCACTGTCTAAATAGTCCGAGCAGATTTAAGTCTCATTTGAGGAGTATTCCCGCAGTTTGTCTGTCTGTCAGAGCCAGAGCGCTTCATCCGACAGTTGTCTGACGCTCAAATGCAGAGCTCTCCATCCGTCAGAGGAAGGCGCTCTGTCTGACAGACAGCGGTCCGTCTGTCTGAGCGCTCTGTCCGTCCAGTCAGAGGCAGAGCACTCCGTCCGTGAGAGGCAGAGTACTTCATCTATTGAAGGCAGAGCATCAACCTCCTAAATATACTTGATGTTTTTCAACTAGACCCATGTCTCATTCCATGACAAATTAAAAGTCACGCACTCCATAAACTTCTGCATCCACGGGGTCCATTGTGACTAAAGATGAACATCCCATCAGGCTCTCTAGGGCTCCGTTCAGGGGTTCAAGTTCAATAGGCAAGTGAAAACATGACCTCGTTGGTGAAGCTCCAGACATGTTGGTGGATCATCAGCGTGGAGGCGAGGACATGATTGTTGAGCAGGACGGGACAAAGCGACACATTTAAACAAACTCTCTTGGACGCTTTAAGTGACGCCTCCTCAGATGAGGAGCTATTCTAATGTCGGACCACGTCGACCCCGCCCTCTTATTAAAGTCTCTACGTGGTTACGAGGATAGACATCGACTCTTTGTTGACGACACTTAGACCTGAAACGAGACCTATTTCAGTTCCTGCCTCATCTCCACTGGTTACAAAGAAGTCACGTGTCCAGATGTGTTGTTTGGAGGACTGACTTTACGTGTTGGGTTCCTACAGGTTCCATGATGCCTTTCAACCTATCAGAAGCAAGAGAACCAGCGTGATGGTTAAACTAAAACTCAAACCACGAACAGATCTGGTGTGAGGTAACCACTGACGGTCCTGTTTTTAACTGGTTTAATCTGCGTCCGCTCGTTCAGAGAGACGTGTCAGAAACAGGCGGTGAACATGGACCTAATGTTTCTATGGGATGGTAGTGTGAGCTCTGCAGCGTTTGACCCGAGTGAACCCGAGTCAGCCGTTAAAGGTTATTAGTTATTAGTTCTGAGAAACACATTCGATCACATCCTACTGGTTCTACTGATCCTACTGGACAGAATCTCTACCAATGGCAGCTTCTCTTCTCTGCAGCAGGTTCATCGGCTACAGCAGGAGGTCCACCAGTGCCAGCTGCTGGTCAGCCAGAACCTTGTCCAATGGTGCACCTTGTCCACTACCTGTGCCGGTAACTGGTCTACCTGTACAAGTAGCTACACTACCAGTACCAGCAGCTGGTCTAACACTACCAGTACCAGCAGCTGGTCTACGAGTACCAGTACCAGTACCAGTAGAGAGTAGGAGTGTGAAGTACTCAGATCCAAAACTTCATTGTGAATACTACTTAAAGTACCACAAACAAACAGAAACAAGTACCTAGAGTTTGTGCCTAAGTACAGTTCTTGATAGTAAATGCACTTAGTTAATGTTTGCCACTGGTAGAATGTCCCGGACCTTTAGCACCAATATTTGATACAGACCTCTCTTCCGGGTCCCCTGGTGGAGAGGGCTGTTCAGGTAACTCACAGCGCTTTTCTTCCTCTGAAACGCAGGAGAGAGAAACCGCCGTTAGATCTTCACCTGAGGAAGAAATATACATCCAATCCCACAATTTATGATTCCCGATACAAACCAAGTGGTGATCGTCAACAGCTTCCCACATAGGTCGCTGTCTAACAGTGCCTCACAGAGTTCAGGGGATGCTGTCTAGCATTTCCCACACATAGGCTCTACTTGGGCGGCCCACCCAGGTAATCTAAGACTCGCCCAGGTAGATGCACACAGATCTGTAGATGAACACAGACCTGTAGATGCAGACAGACCTGCGCACCAATGGGTCCAACCAGAGGCTGCAGTTTAATTTGGTCCTTTTAATATGCGTTTCCTGAACCTTAGCGTTCACTTTGGCAGATAAGAAGTTCTGCAAGTGAGAGACAAAAGCTTCCAGGTGCAGTCTGAATGTTTATTGCCTCACAGCAATGTGGGAAAACGGTTGGCGTTTGATTCGTTAGCTTAATGCTAACATATAATGGGAATTGCCATGGACATGCTAAAGGAATTAGCATTGAAGCATGATCATAACCAATCGATAAACAAAGATGTAGATTTTCATTCATCCAAGTCCTGGTAATCCATATAGGTTGAATCCAAAGCAACTGGACTTTCTCTTTTATCCTGACAAACAAACCAAGACCTCTTTATTTTTACCTCAGGCTCAAAGACGGCACCGCTGTACACCGGGTTCGCCGTCGTTCTTCTCTTCCTCTCCTGTCTCTTGCTCTGGATCTCTGAAATCAAACATGGGCGATTTAGAGGCAGGACCTTTGAACACCTGGAGGATCCACTGCTTCAAACTCACCTTCCATGTGGTCATGTGTCACCAGACCCAGGGACACCATGAAGGACAGTTTCTAGACAGGAAACAGACAAAAAGAACGCATCAGCTGTCAGTCAGCCATCAGTTATTCGTCAGTCAGCCTTCAGTCACTGTCTGACGTACCTCTGGGCTCTCCTCCTTTTTGGCCCTTGGAGGAGGGGTAGGAGACAGTGGAGGAGAAGAAGAAGAGGGGATGCTGACCACGGTCTTCTGTTCTACTCCGCCTCCTGGTTTAAAAGTCTTCTGTCGGGAGTTTAGGAGGGATGTGTCCGTGTGTTTCCTTCAGTTAAATATATACAAATATCCTGTTCTATAACATCATTTATGTGGACCTCACCTTGGGCTCAACCGTCAGGCTGCTGATCTGGATCGGCTGGGCAGGAGTTGGGTTGGGGACAGGGCTAGGGTTCGGCACCTGGGCAGGACTGGCGAGGCGAGAAGGAGCGGCGGTGACCGGCGTCGTGATGACGATGCCCGTCAGAGGGGTAGAACCGGACTTGCTGCAGGGCTGTCCATTGACAATGCGGACCTGGTGGATGGGAGCCGCAGAAGACAGCGAGGACGACAACTTGGTGGCCAACATGACGGGCCTCTGAAGCAGCTGTGGGGCAGCCATCATGGGTGGAGGAGGGGCAGGGGCGATGGGGATGTTGGCGGGCGTGGCTGGCTTTGGTCTGACCTGGGGACAGCAGACAGTCAATGAGAGAAGGACCCACAAATGACCCAGCACCTCATATAATTATAACCAACTAGGGCTCCACTGAGGGTTCAACCACAACAACAACCACAGACACACAGCAGCACAAGCTGCAGGAGAACGAGGCGTCAGCAAACGAGGTGAACACACAGACATGAAACCATCAGAAGGCGGAGAATCAAACATCACAACCAGGGGAGGGACGGGCAGATAGAAAACAAACTGTCTCAGTGCCACTGAACAAGGCAGCAGTGTTTTCTACGTGCCCTCCTTCCCCCTGCTGGAGAGTCACCACCTGTGGGCCACACATACTGGTCTGAGGGTTATGGTTGGGAGGCGGGTCTGTCTTGGACGCACCTGAAGCTGAAAGGTGGGCCGAGGTGTCAGTCCGGGAGGCGGGACAAACTGAGGAACTTTGATTGGCGGGGTGGTGGTGGTGGCCTGCACCGGAGACAAAACCACAGCAGATGTGGAGCTGAGCTGCTGTTACACTGTCTAATGTTACAGTCATCTTAGCTGTTATGCTGCTGTGTCTGCAGACGTTACACATCTGCAGCCGTTACACATTTGCTGCTGCGCTCGTTAAGAGTCCACCACAGCTACAGACTGAATGAGGATGTTGTGGTCAGGTGACCTCTACTTGAGACCTACACTAGTCCTCCTGTGTTGTTCACAGGCAATTGGGGTGGTATGACAAGGGAACCGCTGAGACTCAGCATGCTTTAGCATCAGTTCAGGTAAACATGCTTGAGTTGGGGGCGGGGTCAATTTGACCCCCTGAGGCTTTCAGATACACTTGTCTCCACAGCGCTATGGATGACCATACCCACTCTACCTCACGTCACATCAGAGAAAGTGATGATGCAGAGCAACAGAGAAGCAAAGGGACTTACCAGAATGGCGTTCTTGGACACCAGCCGCACGGGCTCCGGGCCCTGATTAGTCAGCTTGCTGGCCACCTGCAGGTTGATGGGGGTGTTCTGTGAGTCAGGTTTGGTGATAGCTGTGGCTACCATGGTGACAGTGGGTGGGCGTTGTGTCAGGACTGATCCGGGAAGGACGGCCGTTGTGGTAGCTTTCAGCACCAGAGGTAGAGTCTTGGTGGTGAGGACCGGTGTGACGGTCAGGGTCTGCTGAGACAAAGCAGACGGATGAGAACGGGTCAGGTAGCAGCTCCTACATTTCCCAGCATGCACTCTTATTTACCATGGTGATGGGTTTTCTCTTATTGTGACTATTAATGAGATTTATTTTTCAGTAGCGGGAAGCAATTTCTGCCTTTCTTTTTTGTTTAACCGCCATCTCTCACAGGAGGCGCCGGCCATGTGGCGGAAGTGTTGTGAGTGTTTTTGCATCTTTATCAATTGTGCACAAATACCTGATGAACTTTCCTGAAGCTTCTGAGGTTAATACGAGGATTTGTATCTGTCCTCAATAACACAACTTGTCATAATGTTGTGGCTGATCACATGTATTTAAACTGTGTCAAACATTTCTTTTGAAAAAAATAAAATAAATTATCTCATTAAGTCTGGCAGCCAGGAAAGATCTGTGGTGCACACATCCAACAAGTAGGAGGATGTGTCTTCTCCTACCTGCTGCAGTCCTCCAGGTATCTGCTGGCTCTGCAGCAGGTTTCCCGGCTTTATGTCGCCGCCTACTGGTTGAGTTTGGACATGCAGCTGCAGTTTGGCCTCCGGTTCCTGCTTCACCAACAGCTCCTTCCTCAGCTGCTCCACCACCTTCTTCTGCAGGGGGAAAGGAGAGGATGGTAACGTCACCAAAATGAACCGTCTCTAGAGTTAATGCAACACCTGAACGTTTTTTCTCAGGATTCTGGGAGATCTGAATGTGTCCGGCTCAGAAACCACACGACTGCTCCAGGACTCTGGGGTTTTACACCAGCCATGTGATCATGCTCTGATCTGGAAGCAGCTTTGATTCACCAGAGGAAAACTAGGCAAAAGTGTGATAGGGATAAAAATAGGAGTCTCACTGATGGAGGCTAAATAAAGACACGAGACAACAATAAAAAAAAACGTCTAGAGTTTAAGGAGTTTGGAAATGAGGAGAGAGAAACTGAAACTACCCCTGGCGGCAGCGGTCCTTTTTCCTTCTCTGAGCCCACAGAGCTGAATCCACGCCTGCATGAAAGAAACACGCTATAGCGACAAAAGCGACCCACAGGAAAGGGGTGACCCACAACCAGGAGATTTGAAAAAGTAGTTAGCGATTGGTAGAAGTTAGCAGCTACTAACTGTTAGTAGCAATTAACCGTCAGCCGCAAGTCTGCGGCAGCAACTGATTCACAAGAGAGTCTGATTCTTCTGATTGACAGACGAAGAAACAGCATCATCGCCTGTCGGGATGTTGTTATCGTCCCTGCCAATGATCGTCTCAGGATGATTAGATTATTTTCACCGTCCGTGACATCAAATCACCAAATGTCCACATGCAAAAATGAAAAAAGCATGTCTGAACCTAGATGTCCTCCCTCCTGATTGGCTGGTCAGTCTGACATCAGAGAAGGAGGCACCAGCATCCGTCTGTGATTTTTGTCCTGCTTGATGTTGATCAAGAAAAAACTTAAGTTAGAAAAAGGGCAACTGAGCGTCTACGGAGCTCCAACGTTCTCACGCTGATAGAGTCACTTGTCCACCTCCGTGTGACTCAGTGTGGATGGAGGGAATGCCCACATGGCCTGAGGTGATCCACCTGCTGCGATAACCTACCTGCTTCTCGCTGAGTGCTGTGATCTTGGCTTGAAGTTCGTGGAGCTGCTTCTTCAAATCCGCGTTCTGGGAATTACAGTCAGAACAAATTAAAGCGAATCACTGTCCTGTTAAATATGATGATATATGTACATCGGGGGGTTAGGGGCTCACCTGAGGGTCCTGCTTCATCTGAGCAACCAGTTTCTGCAGAAGAGGACAGGAGACATTTAGTGACACCTGCTGGTCGCAGAGAAGAACTACAACAGAGGGCTGCAGCAGATCAAGAAGGATGGAGGACCTCCACCTCCGTCCCATTACAACCCATTCCTAACAGATGTCATGTGATCGCTGAGTGGCATCTTGATTCCTGTGTGGCGTCATGCAATCGCTGTATGGCGTCATGTGATTCCTATGTAGCACTCCACACCACTGCATGCATGGAGGTCAGAGGTCATGTTTTCTATCCTGTAGCAGTTTACGGTTGTTACTTTGTTGTTTCCAGGTACTTTTGTGTTACGGTACCTCTCCTGAATGACATGACCTGTCTGAGTCGATGACATGATGCCTTTCAAACGCAGTTGCTATCAGTCTGCTACTATTTATGTCGTCTGTTGTTCTAGTTTCGGGGGCTTTCATTAGTGTCACTGGTGCAAATGTGGAACAGTCCACGTGGAATCGTTCTGTGTGGAAATAGATCCTTCCTGAATTGTATCCTCTGATCGGTTAAAAACAACGGTTATAAAAATGTTCTCCTAAGTTGTAACCAGTGCACAGCATTACTCTCTGCAACCCCCCCCCCCCCGGACTCTTGGAGCAGCATACCTGATGGATCTGGATCTCCACCTTCAGAGCCTCCTGTAACGTCTGTAGTTCCATCATGGATCCAGTCAGTCTGCCAGCCGATCGATCAGCCTGATTACAAACATACACAAACACACACAGGGTCAAAACATGAGTTCCAGCTGTCGTCATAGCAACATGAAACACGGCCAAAGACTCCCTGTGTTCCTACAGTTATGCGTGTGTAAGACTCCAGTTAACTCTCAGTCACAGCTACAGGTCACTCAGAAAACAGTTCAGACCCCTTCAGCTGCTGCACATTTTATTATGCTGCAGCCTAATGCAAACATTATATCCATTCACATAAGGTCACACACCTGCACACACCTGTCTAAATCTACATTGCTCAAAAGATTAAGGGAACACCTAATCGTTACAGTATAAAACCAAGTCAGCCAAACTTCGGGGATATCAATCTGTCCATTAAGGAAGCACCGGGGATTATGAATCAATTTCACCTGCTTTGCTGCAAAGGAATTTGACATCAGGTACAATGGAGAGGCAAAGGAGAGACAACCCCCAACAAGGGAATGGTTCTGAAGATGGTTTCTCTCTCTATCCTTCCTGACTGATTCATCTCCAGTGTTGTGTTCTGCTAATGAACTCGTCAATACTGGTAGCATGAGGCGGTACCTGAACCCATTCAGGTTGGACAGATGGTCCAGCTCCTCCAGGATGGAACATCCATAGGTGCGGTTGCAAGAAGGTTCTTTCTTTCTCCCAGCACAATCTCAACAGCATGCGGGAGGTACCAGGAGATGGGGCCGTAACTCCGGGAGAGCTGCAGAGACCCGTAGAAGGGCATCGACCCATCAGCAGGACCAGTATCTGCTCCTCAATGTGAGGAGGCACAAGAGGAGCGCTGCCAGAGCGAAACTGTGTAGATTGATTCATATGCAACCAAATTGGACTAAATCCGACCAACGGCTGAGAAAGTATCTCCCAAAAAACCACTGGACATCAAGACCAACCTTTACCAAAATCTATCCAGTTCTTCTTCTCACTAAGGTCTATGTTGGTATA
>JBBDHG010000199.1:355000-410000 GCA_037951165.1 Lophius americanus | reverse complement strand
AGTAGAAAGTTGGTTTGTTCCACTGTTTACTAATAGAATGTTTGTTGTTTGCTGGTAGAAAGTTGGTTTGTCCCACTGTTTACTGGTAGAAAGTTTGTTGTTTACTGGTAGAAAGTTTGTTGTTTACTGGTAGAGAGTTAGTTTATCCCACTGTTTACTGGTAGAATGTTTGTTCTTTACGAGTAGAAAGTTGGTTTGTTCCACTGTTACTGGTAGAATCTTTGTTTTTTCCCTGGTAGAAAGTTGGTTTGTTCCACTGTTTCCTGGTAGAATCTTTGTTTTTTCCCTGGTAGAAAGTTGGTTTGTTCCACTGTTTACTGGTAGAATGTTTGTTGTTTACTGGTAGAAAGTTGGTTTGTTCCACTGTTTACTGGTAGAATGTTTGTTGTTTACTGGTAGAAAGTTGGTTTGTTCCACTGTTTACTGGTAGAATGTTTGTTGTTTACTGGTAGAACGTTGGTTTGTTCCACTGTTACTGGTAGAATGTTTGTTGTTTACTGGTAGAAAGTTGGTTTGTTCCACTGTTTCCTGGTAGAAAGTTTGTTTTTCCCTGGTAGAAAGTTGGTTTGTTCCACTGTTTCCTGGTAGAAAGTTTGTTTTTTCCCTGGTAGAAAGTTGGTTTGTTCCACTGTTTACTGGTAGAATGTTTGTTGTTTACTGGTAGAAAGTTGGTTTGTTCCACTGTTTACTGGTAGAATGTTTGTTGTTTACTGGTAGAAAGTTGGTTTGTTCCACTGTTTACTGGTAGAATGTTTGTTGTTTACTGGTAGAAAGTTGGTTTGTTCCACTGTTTACTGGTAGAATGTTTGTTGTTTACTGGTAGAAAGTTGGTTTGTTCCACTGTTTCCTGGTAGAAAGTTTGTTTTTCCCTGGTAGAAAGTTGGTTTGTTCCACTGTTTACTGGTAGAATGTTTGTTGTTTACTGGTAGAAAGTTGGTTTGTTCCACTGTTTACTGGTAGAATGTTTGTTTTTTCCCTGGTAGAAAGTTGGTTTATCCCCCTGTTTACTGGTAGAATGCTTGTTATTTACTTAGTGGAATGTTTATGTTTACTGATAAAGTATTTGTTTTATAGTTAAGTGGCAGAATCTTTGTTTGCTTACAAATAAAAAGATTAGTGTTTGATGGTAGAGGGTTGGTTTGTGTTATGGAAACTGGTGGAATGTTGGTTTGTTAATAGTTTACTGGTAGAAAGTTGGTTTATTGGTAGAAGTTTTGTTTACTTAATTGTTTACCGATGAAATGTTTGTTTAGTTGTTTACTGGTAGAGTGATTAACCATAGAACATTCATTGTTTACTGGTAACTGTAACTTTATTTTCTTGTACAATTTAGTTTACCAGTGCTTTGTTTGTTTTGTACTTGTAGAATGTTTGTTTAACTGTTTACTGATGGAATGCTTATTTTAGAGAACCTTAGGGAGGTGGGCGGTTCGGTTTTCTCTGGTCTGATTTAAAAATCCTCATTTGTGGTGGAAGTGAGAAGTTCTGAAGAAACAACAGCTCTCTGTGATTCTGAAGAAAACTGCCGTTTTTTCTGATACATCTTTCTCTGAAAATGAAAATCATTTATTCGATTCTTTCATGTGATGCTATTTTTGCGACCATCAAAGCTAACATTTCAGCTACATCTATTATGTTTAAGATAAATATATATATAAGATTAAAAAAAACTAAAAAAACAATTACAAGCTGTTCGTCTGGTTGTTTCGCATTTGATGCATTCGTTAACACTTTCTGTTTCCTGATGATGCGCTGCAGTACCACCAGAATCCCCTGGGGGTCCGTTTACATGTACACAGTGACAGGACAGAGTTCCGTCATTAGACAGAATAGGACAAGTCGTCATGCAACAAAAGGGACGTCATCTTTTAAACAAGGACAGGATGACATTACGTCTTCATGTACAGGTCAAGAACTGGCCGTAGGTATGGTACGTCATCATGTAGACAAGGACAGGACGTAGGTACGTGATGACAGGATGTCAGGACATTGGTACATCACCACGTAGACAACAACAGGACATAAGTTCATTGTCACAGAGACAAGGACAGGAGGTAGGTAAAATGTCACGTAGACTATGAGGACGGGACGTAGTTACATCATCACGTAGACAAGGTCGGGACTTAGACACGTCGTAAGGTAGACAATAAGGACAGAATGAAGGTCCACCATCATGAAGACAAGGACAGGAGGAAGTTACATCATCATGTAGACGTCAACAACTGGACATGGGTAGGTCATCATGTGGATGTCAAGGACAGGACTTAGGTACATTGTCTTGGAAATAACGACGAGTGACGAGTGATTATATAGATGACGCTAAGACTTTGGTGCATCGTCATGTAGACCAGGACAAGACATAGGAACGCCATCCTGTAGACGTCTAGGAGAGGACATGGGTATATCGTCACTGAGACAACAGAAAGTAGATACGTAATTAAGTAGAAGAGAACAGGACATAGGTGCGTCATCATGAAGACGACGATGGGATATAGGTACATCATCATAGAGACAACAGGATGAAGTTGCGCCATCATGAAAACGACGACAGGATGTTGGTACGCCGTCATGCAGATGTCAACGATAGGACATATGAATGTCATCATGCAGAACTTAATGACAGGACATAGGCGCCTCATCATGGATGAACAGGACGTAGGTTTGACATCAGGTAGAAGACGACTGAATGTAAGTAAGTCAACATGTAGATAACAAAAAGACGGAGGTATGTCATCAAGTGGACTAGGGAAGGACAAAGGTAAGTCTTGGAGACAACATTATGAAGGAACATCATTATGTAGAGGACGACAGGACGTATGTACGTCATCAGGCATCTAGGTATATCATCACCTTCACGAGGACAACAGGATGTAGGCATGTTACGATGTGGACATTGATGACCGGTCATAAGTTCGTTATTAGGTAGATGCCGACGGGAAGTAGGCATGTCATCGCATTGACAACGACGACAGGCCATAGGTCCATCATCACGTAGAAAATGACAACAGGTTTTAGGTTCTAGGTGCATCTTCAGGTAGATGACAGGATGTAGGTCAATCATCCCCGAGACAACTAGACGTAAGTGTGTCATTATGTAGATGACAACATAACTTAGGCATGTTTTCAAATAGACGACAAGTACATCATCATGGAGCGGACAACAACCGCATCATGGAACTTGATCAAACCCAAACTTTTGACGTCTAGGTGGTTTGATTAATAGATTAAATCTCTCAGGAACTTTTCCTGTTTGGACTCTTTTGAACTTCATGGACTGTTTGTATGTTAAAACATGTCAGTCACGTGTTTCTGGCACACTTCTTCAGGTAATTATTCCAAGTCTCCTTGGTGACCCCCGGGTACTGATGGGTGCTGGGGTGGGTCACCGGACCGGGGGTTGGGTCACCGGACAGGGGGGAGTGGGTCAACATTCCGCCGCAGAGAATAAAAACAGTAAAATGGAGGTTTTTCAAAATGAGTGCCGGAACTGAGCGCGAGCTCCAACTGTTGTTGTTTAGCCGCTCAAATAAATGATATCTACGCTCGTGACGGTCTGAGGTCCGGTTTCCCAACCCCTCAGGACCCAGGACCACCCTCAACCCAGTAAAGAGGGGGTCGCCGCTGATTACCCGGTTATTACCGGGTTAGACAGCGTAAACAGGAGTCTAAATGTTGAGAACTAGTGAATAGCATTAGCGGCTAACATTAGCATCCTGCTAACAGACTGGCGTTAGCCGCTAATGCTCATAACTTTCATCCACCGGGATCAGGGCCGTTCTTAGTCGGTATACGGGACTAAGCACTCTGCCGGTACCGGGCCAGGGTCTAGATGAGTCCCCAAAGACGCCATCTTAAATCAGATGAGACACTGAGACCTGCATCTAAGTTAGCTCGGCCCCCCCCCCCTATCCTCAGAACTCCATAACAAGGAGCAGCTAAACCTGGACCCGGAGCAGCTGGACCAGCTCGGACCCCAGACCCAGTCCGGATCAAGAAGAACCCCCTTCCTTTCAGGACAATTAAAGTTGTAGATTATAAAGGGGGACTTACTCAGCAGCAGTGCGGATTAATTAAATAAATAAGGATCAGATCCAACGCGGAGGAACAGCTCAGGACCGGTCCGGACTCCTCCGGCGCTGTTGGATCCACTCTCTGGGTTCCTGGACTTAGTTTTTTAGGGCTTTGGGGTAAAAATGAGAAAACTGAAGCTACAAAACAAGAAGAACTCTTCTTCAATCTCATTCAGCTCAGCCGCACCACTACAGAGATCCTTCCGCGGCGGAGCCGGAGGAAGGGGGATACTAACTCAACGCCCGACACCGCAACCTCCGTTAATCTGACACCCAACTGCCTGTTTGTGTGCCAGTTCATGGTAAAGTCTGGAAAATACAGCCCATCAGTCGCGTGAGGTGACGAGAAGAGGTGTTAGGGAAGAGGACTAGTTTGTGAGTCGGTGCGGCGAATTTATTTCAGTTTGCCTAAGGAACGGAGGTGCTGCGGCTCCCATTGCCTAGGGAAAAAACCCGGATGTAAACTGAGCGAATCTCGGAGAGACCATACACACCACTACGTACACACACATTGAACATATCCAATATACGAAACGGAAAGAGGGACACACACACTAAAACAAACTGTACAACACTAGAGTGTGAGTCACACACATATATACACTAGACAAACTGAACATATACAGTACATTATATGGAGTAAGAGACAATGTACATACAAACACTATACAAAATTGCGCGTGATTCACATACACAGTGATAGCAAGTTAATAATAAAACAACTTTTTATGTTTATTGTTAGACTCTTTATTTTTTTTTTGTTGCATCATCAGTAAAACCATGATTCAGGCAAACAGGAAGCAGCAACTCAACTCATGCCCACTGCTGGTGATGTCAGAAAGTGTCCGTCCAAACTAAATCGAGGCACTTCAACTTTTCTCAGGAAGATGAAATATGTATTTATCAAAAGTGAAGCCGCTACAGGAGCGGCTGCTGGTCTTCAGCCATGTCGGTAGGACGAGCAGAAGAGAGGCTCTTTGTTGGCCTTTTGGTTGGACAGGAAGCAGTCCCTGATAGGTCAGAGGTCAGTAGTTGGCCTTGAGGCGGCGGTTCTCCTCCCTCAGCCTCTGGATCTCCTCCACTAGAGACTCGTTGACAGAGTACTTCTCGATCAGACCGTGGATCTCATTCTGGAACACGACAGGAGTCATTGGGTCAGAGCCTCAGAACCTTCATGTTGCGTTTACACGTCATCAAAGACACCTTAAAAGGGTCACACTCACCATGTGGACCTTCATGTTCCTCATCAAACATAAGTACCTACATAAAAACATTAAATTCTACAGTGCAGGTGTGATAGAGTCAAAATTGCTTTTTAAAACCAAACAACAATTTAAATTTAATGTTTATCTTTTTGCATTTGCATTTTTAATGTAATTTCTTTTTCTGTATACTGTGGAATGTTCCGTACCTCCTGGGTCTCCGTACTTCTTCACATCGCCATCGGCGCTGCTGAGGGGTAACTTTTGTCTCAAATGGGATTTCCACAAACTATATGAAATTGTTTGCTTCTAACACGTTTTATAGTTGTTTTGAAATAACTTTATTTGGCGCAATTTATGCTGCGGCGGGGAACCTGGGGTCATGTGACCAACATGGCGCTATAGCTATATTCTAGAGTCATTCCCGATTTTAAATTCTGTTGTTTTGTGTTTTTATGAGCAGAGGGCGCTGATGTGTTGTCTTCCTCTGGTACATTTTTTATTTTTTTTATCTCTGCCAAGGAAGGAGCTCTTGTTTTCACCGGAGTTTGTTTTTCTGTTTGCCCCTCTGTCAGAACGATTGCGCAAAATTTTATTTATTTTTTCGTGTTTTGCTTACATTTTGGGTTATTTGACCGTGTCGGTCAAGTCAAGTGCTGTTCTTGATTGGCCCGGCAGCTGGAGAATCTTTGAGGTTCAGGTCAAGAGGAAGATGAGAAACACCTGAGCTAAAAATACAGCAGGTGATGACCTCTGTGCCACGCGTAAGGAAGTCCAATCCAAACACCGAGTGTTTGAATGGACTTACGTTTCAAAAGTTGGACATTTCTGTATTGTACATTTTTTTATTGTGGATAATCTTAGATAATATTTTAATAATTTGAGATATTGTATTTCTGATTTTAATTATCGATAAGCCATAATCATCGAAGTAATACGAGACTTGAAATATTTCACTTAACTTGTATTGAACATACAATATATGAAAAAAGACCTTTTTTTTGTTTAATTGAGTAAGAAAAAAATGACATTTTTAATGGCATTTTAATTTGTTGAGATGCACCTGTTCAAAAACACTGAGCGAGAAAGACCAGAAGGTCTCATCCTGGAACAAACGCTCTCCATCAGTATAATTTATATGGTTCCAGAACCAGAGTAGAATCGGTCCTTACCAGCTGGATGTAGAACTGTCGGATCATTTCCACCTGCAGGTTGATGACGTCTTTGTGACAGGCGTCTCTGATGAGGACATACACCCACAGCGTTAGGATCACCCACGACCATTCCACCTCAGACCCACCAAACTGTTCAGAGCCTTTAGCCTACAGCAGAGGGACAAACCTGAAGTCCTCCAGAGTTTCATGAATCATGTTCTGGATGAAGTGGATCTGCAGAGAGGTGAGGGGAGCGGCTCCCGCCTGACCCACCACCTCTGCGATGTTCTGGGAGAGAGAATTGGAGACGGCTGCCGATAGAGGTGCTGGACCTGAAGGAGAACAGGAACAGTTTTTAACCATGGATTGGATAACTGGACTAACATGGGGAACTAGCAGGGGTAATTCATAACAACAAGTAGGGGGCAGCAACACGCCATCTTAGCATGAAGAAACAGCCATCATCCAGCTGAGATGTTGTTGTCATGACAACAGCAACTCCATCCTGGAATAAATCCTGAAATAGTTCACAGTTCATCACACAGTGATTTCATCATCAGGTTTCAGACACACTTTACCCTTCACACACTGTTCTAGCATGCTAATTAACTCATTGGGAGTCAGTGTCTGGCTGCGTGTTGATTGGTAAAAATGCTAAGCTAACATCAAGAAGACAAGGAAAAAGCCCAGTTATATCTAACTTACAACTAATGCTTGAATGCTAACCTGATGAAACAACTAATGCTAACGTGCTAATCTGATGAAACGATTAATGTTAACATGCTAACTAGATGATACAAATAATGTTAACATGCTAACTTGATGAAACAATTAATGTTAACATGCTAACCTGATGAAACAAATATTGTTAACATGCTAGCCTGTTGAAACAACTAATGCCTGTTGAAAAAAGAACTGTTTGTGACATGAACGCTGGTATCAGTCTGATATAATGATGATGTCATAGAGCAGGGCATGACATGACATTGAGAAATGAGTAGAGGCCATCATCTACCTGTCGCGGTTGTGGGCGTGGCTAACTGGACTGGAGAATCATAGCTCAGCTGAGCTTGAACACCATTGGCTCTCTTTAGGCTGGGCTCTGGAGTGAAGAAGGGCGGGGCCACCTGAGTGTGATTGGTGTGTTGGGATGATGTGGGCGTGGTGTGAACCTCCCCCTCCAAGCTTGAGGAGCTGGCCTTGTCGGACTGTCAATCAAAGTGTATATGATGCTGTCATCGTAGCCAGTAGCACAATAAACATAATGATTTATGAGGAAGGTGGTTTGTAAACAGAAACAAAGGTGAGAGGTCAGAGGTCAGCACCTTTCTGGAGTCACATGGTTCAGCCGTCGCCGGAATGGGCTCCTCCTCTTTGATTGGCGGAGTGGTATGGAGGGCAGACAGGGGGCTGTAGCAGCGTCCCGCTGAGGCCAGCAGTGGTGTTCCTAGGGGGGTCTTACGGTGTGAGCTGGGCCCCAAGTGACAGTCTGGAAATCAGAGAATTTACACGTCTACAGTGGCCTCCAAGGATCAAAATGATGTAATTAGTCGCCCGCCACGCGATGACATTCCTTTAGATCGATATAGAAACTAGATATAGTTATATATTCTGTAAAACTATAGGTCCAAGGTCACATGGGGGCTAAATATTGTAATATGTTCCAGTGTGGACCCTTAACTAATAAAGAGTTAAAGGTGGACAAGGAAGATCTAGACTCAAAGTCTTTGGCTTACTGTGTTCAGGTTCTGTGTTGGCCTTACGAAGACCACCCAAATGCCCGGAGCACTGTTAGGTGGTAGGCGGTAGGTCTGCTCTTTCTTTGAGGCACCTTGAGACAACAGTTGTTGAATTGGCACTACGCAACTAAGATTTTTTTTGATCGTGATTTGATTGGCGGTTTATTTGGCAAACAGGAGTTACCGGTGAGGTGCACCATCAGAGGCAAGTTCCTGTCACCCGATTACATATTACATAGTATTTTCCACCTACGGCAAGACCGTTTGGTTCTAAAGATGGAACCCTTTAAACTAAAGGTGTACCGATCGATCAAATCTGTAACGGTGAAAATTGGCAATCGACCGATCAGCCTCACTTGAGGCCAGTTGCACGCATGCGGCGTACCAAGGATGAGTGACCACGGCTACAAACATCTCATAAGTACACCAGAAAACACAAAGTTCGCAATTTGTGACAGCAGTTAGGGCAAAATAAGGATCGCTTCTACCCCGAAAACGTTCACCGCAACAAACTTAATCACACTCTATAAATAAAATCAACCCGGAGACCATAGCAAGTTAAGCTAACATTATTGTAGCAGCTAAAGCTAGAAGGAGCTCAGAGCCATAAGGTGTTTGATACCTGCTGAGAACTCTTACCCAGCCATTTTAAAAGCTTTTCTGTGTGACAGTTTGACCGTTGTGTGCATGTTGCCATGGCGACAACTCAAGACAGTATACGCGATGGTGGTGAAGAGTTTTCTCAGAGCAGCAAGTTTTTACGAAGGACACTCAAAAGTGATGTATCCCAGGATACGCTTTTTTATCGCTTCATTTAGTGAATAAAACAGATACAATGTACAAACAATTCACAATATTTTGATTGGCCGTGATACTTTTGTTTAACTTCCGGGTCAAGCAGTCATGTGACTAAGAGTAATAAAGTGCAACTGAGCGAAGGACTGACCTTCCCTGACCGGGGAGAAGATGTCCAGACTGGCCCGACCTATGACCTGCTGACCTTCCCCTTCTCTGGACAGCATCTCCAAACTGGTAACTTTGGAAACACGGCATCACAGTGAGTCTGAGTGGAAGAATCTTTCAAAATAATGGTCTGACAGGCCTCAGAGTGATGTCACATCTTACCATGTGTTCGTCCAAAATGTGTATCTGCAGGCGTCCCTTGGGTCCTAGAGTCTGACAAAACAGACAAGGGTACAGAATTAAGTACTCTGTTTCACCGCATGAACCTGGACTGTTTCACTGTGTGAACCTGGACTGTTTCACTGTGTGAACCTGGACTGTTTCACTGTGTGAACCTGGACTGTTTCACTGCATGACCCTGGACTGTTTCACTGCATGACCCTGGACTGTGTCACTGCGTGAACCTGGACTGTTTCACTGCATGAACCTGGACTGTTTCACTGCATGACCCTGGACTGTGTCACTGCGTGAACCTGGACTGTTTCACTGCATGAACCTGGACTGTTTCACTGTGTGAACCTGGACTGTTTCACTGCATGAACCTGGACTGTGTCACTGCGTGAACCTGGACTGTTTCACTGTATGACCCTGGACTGTTTCACTGCATGAACCTGGACTGTGTCACTGCGTGAACCTGGACTGTTTCACTGCATGAACCTGGACTGTTTCACTGCATGAACCTGGACTGTTTCACTGCATGAACCTGGACTGTTTCACTGCATGAACCTGGACTATGTCACTGCGTGAACCTGGACTGTTTCACTGTATGACTGTTTCACTGCATGAACCTGGACTGTTTCACTGTATGAACCTGGACTGTTTCACTGTATGAACCTGGACTGTTTCACTGTATGAACCTGGACTGTTTCACTGCATGACCCTGGACTGTTTCACTGCATGACCCTGGACTGTGTCACTGCGTGAACCTGGACTGTTTCACTGCATGAACCTGGACTGTTTCACTGTGTGAACCTGGACTGTTTCACTGCATGAACCTGGACTGTGTCACTGCGTGAACCTGGACTGTTTCACTGTATGACCCTGGACTGTTTCACTGCATGAACCTGGACTGTTTCACTGCATGAACCTGGACTGTTTCACTGCATGAACCTGGACTGTTTCACTGTATGAACCTGGACTGGCATCTCCTAGGATGAGTAATATTGAGGAAACTACAGTAGAAGTAGAAAACATGGTTGGGGCAGGTCGGAGCAGGAACATGGGGCGCTACAATAACTTCCTGTCAAGAATTAGAAGCAGTGATGTCTTTGTGACATGTAAATATTGCATATTGGCTAATTTTTCAGTTTCTTTTTGCAGTTTTTGCAGTCAGAGATTTGTGAACTGTCACTAGAGAAGATTTTAGAGCGACCCTGATGAAACTGCACATTTAGATGTATAGTTCGTAAATATTCTGTAAAAGCTACGAGACTGGAAAGATGGCGAAGAATGTTCATAGTCCCCCAAACAGCTCTGCAGTTTTCTCTTGACACTAGAAGAAGATGGGAACTAGTTTTTTCTAAACCAAACTCCGTACAGCTCCTCAACTTTCCTGAATACTGACCATCTCAATGACGAAGCGGTGCATGAAGACACGTTCCTCAGAGTCTGCTGTGAGAGTGTCAGCTTTTGGCCTCAGGAGGAGTGGTTTTTATTTCTTTATCAAACTAATCTCCTTCCTCTTCTGGGGTTTCTGATAAGACTTGCTCTGAAGCTCCAGGAACGTTTGGTGGACGTATGTGATGAGGGTCTGATCAACCAGATCTGTGATTAATAGTTCTGCTGATTATCCCAAACGTTTCTCACCATCTTGGTGATGGATGCTGTCACAGGAAGCCACCACACCTGATCTCCATCATGTCGTCTAAAGACAATGGAGAGCGGTGTGGTCGACATAAGGGGTCTATTCTCCAGTCGAAAGTAGAATGCTAGCTAACATTAGCTTACTGTTGCTCACTGCCAGCGGCTCTGGGATGTCATCGTCATTGGCTGAAAAAGGGATGATTATGATTATGATGAAGATGATGTGAACAGATCAGGAGGTTAAAGAACGCCTACACCCAAATTTGGATAAACTTCAGTCCTGAGCATCGGCCCAGACCAGATCATCTGAACCCAATAATGGTACAGACCAATGACCCCAGACTAGACGATCTGGACCAAATATCTGTAAGTCTCAGAGGAGGTCTCACACTTGATCTCCTCTCTGGACTAAATGGACTTGGTACCCCTCTGGCCTGAGCCAAGTGTTCTATAAATCCATAGAAGAATTTAGAAGTTTTTTTGGAATTTTTTTGGGGTCAATGTCAGAGGTCTGACCTTCCCGAGCCGGAGAGAAGACATCCAGACTGTTTCGTCCAATGTTGCCGAACTTCTCGGCAGAAGGAAGCGGTTCCGCCCCCTGCTGGCCTTCGGCCTCCCGGGTCATCCCCTCTACACCGGCTCCCCCTGCTGGACGTGACAGTGAGTGGACTGAGATTCACCAGGATGGGATGTAAGACCTTTACTAACGAGAGGAACCGACCTGTGCTCGTCTGTCTGTGAACGGAAGAGCCCGTGACCAGCGCCGGCTCTGACTGGCTGTTCAACATCTTGGTGGAGGATCTCTTGGTGCTGGCCATCTTGCTGGAGCCCAGTTTACTGGACTGGAGAAGAAGAGAGCGTAAACTGTTTAATACATTTCAGACAAATAGCTGAGCGCCACAAGGCGCTGCCTCCATATGTCAACAAACTTTATGACACGTGGATTGACACTGTAGCAGAGAGCCTCTCTATGACGCGCCACTATGACACACTTCCTGTATCTGTTTCAAATTAACAGCCTCCACATGGACATGAAGGCCCACCAGCTGTTCCTCTCTCTCACTTTCACCCCTGTCAGTGAACATGGAAGAAAGAAGTCCTCCTGAATATCATCAGAGATGTCAAAAAACGCTCTGGCCGCTCACAACCAGGATCCTCAGCATTCGAAAAATCATTTCAAGCCATTTTCTCGAGACCAGACATGTTGATAAGTGTCTGATTGCGTTTCTTGTACCTTGACGGGTTATTTCGGTGGCACAGATCATAAGTCAGGGGCTTCTTCCTTTGTTCCCGCTGAAAAACCTCGCTGGAGATCACATGTTTGTAGCTGCTGCTGGTTATGGGCGTGTCAGTGATGCGTGTGGGCGTGTCAGTGATGCCCCCCCGCATGCAACGTGACATCCAACTGGTTACGTCGCATAGCAAAATAATAATCTCTGAATGCAGATGGATGGGTGCACCTCCATAAGGAAGGGGTGAATGCCAGAGAAGCCAAGCAACTCTGGACTAACTTAGGTTAAGCTCCTCCCACTTCGGAGCGAGCTCAGAAAAACACACAGTCCATCATTCAAAAACCTACGACCAGATAATCTAGTGGAAGACCACGGCTTCTGTCATCTGATCAAGACCCTGGAACCGAGGGATGAGACTCCATGGTGGCATTTTTCCACAGACAGTTGCACTCAAGCTGCAGAGAAGGTTAAAGGTCAGGGCAGTTTGAGCCCAGCGGAAAGTATTAGCTGATGACGCGCTGAAATCTATGACATCACAGGCGCTATTTTCATCCATCTCGGATTAGTAGCGGAATACGATCTCACAGGACCGACCATCATCTCACGTTCTCCTGACTAGAGCTGGCCTATAGACCTGTAATAGTCCATTAGTCCATGTTCTCCAGACTAGAGTTGGTCTATAGACCTGTAATAGTCCAGTAGTCCATGTTCTCCTGACTAGAGCTGGCCTATAGACCTGTAATAGTCCAGTAGTCCATGTTCTCCAGACTAGAGTTGGTCTATAGAGCTGTAATAGTCCATTAGTCCATGTTCTCCTGACTAGAGCTGGTCTATAGACCTGTAATAGTCCAGTAGTACATGTTCTCCAGACTAGAGTTGGTCTATAGAGCTGTAATAGTCCATTAGTCCATGTTCTCCTGACTAGAGCTGGTCTATAGACCTGTAATAGTCCAGTAGTACATGTTCTCCAGACTAGAGTTGGTCTATATACCTTTAATAGTCCAGTAGTCCATGTTCTCCAGACTAGAGTTGGTCTATAGACCAGTAATAGTCCAGTAGTCCATGTTCTCCAGACTAGAGTTGGTCTATAGACCAGTAATAGTCCAGTAGTCCATGTTCTCCAGACTAGAGTTGGTCTATAGACCGGTAATAGTCCAGCAGTCCATGTTCTCCAGACTAGATTTGGTCTATAGACCTGTATTAGTCCATTAGCAGCAACATTTATGGGCTGACAGGTTTTGAGGATGTGTAGGTCCGTCTGTCTGCAGGAGGACCCAGTTTAAACCAGCAGGGACTGGATAAAGCACCTGGTGACATCATTTACAGACAGAGAGAACATGATTCCTAAGGTACGGATCACAGAAGGTTAAATATGGGGATGATGAGGTACGGTGGGGCCTCTGGACTTTCCCACCTTGTGTTTGCTGGTGTTGCTCTGGAAGCGCAGGCAGCTGACGGAGGTTTTATGAGCCAGGGTGATCCTGATGGGGCTGCTGGAGTTCCTCAGGTCGTAGTGGTAGATCTTACCCTGAGTGGATCCCACGACCAGACCGGTGCCATCCAGAGTGAAGTCTACTGCCGTCAGAGGGCTCTCCACCCGGATGGACCTCAGGACGCTGGAGACAGACACAAACCCGTCACACGCCTGATAAACATCAGAGTGCAGCAGCGTGAGATCAGCCTTACATCTTGCTGGCCGTGTCATAGCAGACAATCTTCTTGTCCAGGCCCACGCTGACCACCAGCAGTTCGCTGGTAGGGGAGAAGGTCAAACCGGAGCCCGGGGCTTTATGAGCGCTGTCAAACACGTGGATCTCCTTCTGGGTGTTGGAGTCCCACAGCACCACAGTGCCACTGTCAGAGACGCTGCCCATCAGGGAGCGCTTCAGCGCCGACAGCCTCAGGTCATGGATGGGCTGGAGAAAAGAAACAACCCAAAGCAACTTCTGTCAGAAAAAGAGTTTAAATGAAGATCTAAAGGTTTCAGGTACAGGTGTCAAAGTAACATCCACGTAAATGGTTGGACACCAGGTTTCCCTGCAGGTGGGGCTGCAGAGCACTATATAATAATAATAACAATAATACATTTCATTTATAACGCACTTTACATTTGGATATAAAGTTTAAAGTATATCAGAGTATCATCAGCATAAAAGTGAAGGCTGAGTGAAATGAGTGGACCCAGGTTTGACCCCTGGGGCTGATCGATCGTGGCTGATGGTGACGCGCTGACCTGGTTGCTGCCGTGTCCAAAGGCTTTGCTGGACAGGTTGGTGGTGAGGCTGTGGAGAACCAGATCCCCGCTGGTGGAACCTGAGGCGATGTAGCTGTCGTTGGCGTTAAAGGACACACAGGTCACCTCCTCTTTGTGGTCCTGGAGATAGAAGGGGACTTCAGTCGGTTTTTTCTTAAAACAGTGAAGAAGCGACATATTGCTACCGTGTCAGCGGGTCAGGGCATCTGACGGAGGGACATGACACATCTGAATAAAACACCTGGATTATCCCGAAGATGTTGGGACATATAAGACACGTTGGAGCCTTTAGCGGCGTCTTTCTGACGGCAGGCTTTGCAGATCAGAAAATTCATCATCAACCACAAACAATTACTTATTTTGAAGATATCCAAAATGGACCCACGCTGCCGACTCGATACTCGATGCCGTGTCGAAAACGGTATGAAAACACACACGCACACATGACACGACTCGATACGAGATTTCCTCACATCTCACACACAAGCATGTCTCTGTCATGACTTAGTAAGTGACTTAATTCTTATGGTTATAACACCGTGAAAACAGTTCATCCTGACAACCCCGCACGTGACGGCGCTAGGGGTCACATGAGCGCGGTATTGAAGCTGAATGATATGCATCTTTGGAATCCTTCTCTCTCTGGTTCTGATGTGCAGCCTCACCGTGAGGGAGCGGTGCAGCCTCCTGTTCTTCAGGTCCCAGATGTGAACACAGTGATCCTGACCTCCACTGACCAGAAACTGTGACGACGCGCTGAGACACACACGGGTTTGCCTTTTCTGATGGACGAGAGAGAGAATATATGAGAGAGAGAGAGAGAGAGAGAGAGAGAGAGAGAGAGAGAGAGAGAGAGAGAGAGAGAGAGAGAGAGAGAGAGAGAGAGAGAGAGACTGTCAGAGGGAGGATCTTTACTACTGGTAGCACAAAGTGATGGAAAATGGCAGCCATGGTCATCAATCCAAACGTTCTATGGCGTCATTGTGAAAACATCTGCAGCAGTGAGGGTAAAAAAAAATAAAGATAATAGAAAGCTTTGGACTCACCCCTTCTGCCAGCTCCACCACGGGAACTGGAGTGGATTTTAGGCTGGACACCACCAGTTTGTCTCCACTGCTGCTGGAACTCACCAGATACTGGTCTGAGAAAACTAGTCAAGGCATCTCATGGTCTTCACAGATGGATTGTGGTCCACTGAGATTCCACAGGATCCGAACCATTGTGTTGGTTTGAAAACAATCCTTTTGCATCACTATGGTTCTGAGGCCTTTCCATGTGTAATATCTGCCAAATGATGGGCGTACCATTCAGAAGCCAGGACAAATGTCATGACCTTAAGTGAATTAAACTTTGTTAGAGTATCCGTTCCACAAGATTCCGGGATGAGACTCGTGTCAAATCTTCTCTCTTATAACAGATCAGTCTGAAATAAACCCATATGTTTAAGTAAGACAACAGAGATTCCATCCATGACGGATCATGTCAGCTGCACCCTGGATGAGCTGCCACATAGAAACGGACACCCATTCACACACACATTAACTCTTAATGACAATTTAGTGTCACCAATGTACCTCTACTGCATATTTTTGGACTGCGGGAGGAAGACCCTCAGAAAACATGCAAACCCCATGGAATGGGCAAGAGCAAGGGGGATTTGAACCCAGTACCTTTTTGCTGTGAGATAGATAGCCGCCACGCTACCCACTGCGCCACCTATGCATAAGTAATCCATCCATCATCCACCCAGTATCTAATGAATGAATCCATCCCATATCTAATCCATCCATTCATCCTGCATTTAATCCGTCATCCCTCCATCAGGATACTGTTGGAGCTCCAGCAGGCCTGTGCTATAGGGTGGCTGATGCTGTGGGGGTTAAACTGCTCCAGCGGTGCCATGGAAACAGCATTCCAGACCTTCACAGAGTCTCCTGTTGACACCAGACGGGTCACCTCCTCCATGACGTCACCTGGAGGCACCTCACACCTGAAGTAAAAATAACATGAACAAAGGACTAGTCAAAAAAGTTATTCATTATCAGTCAAACAGTCGATGTAACATTAAACCTGGTTTAAACTTTAACTGTTTATTTTGTAATAAACCTGGCATGACTTAACATACCTGAGTAATGGAACCAGGACAGGGACACAAAAGTCCTGAGCCTGGTTCGACGACGGACCACGGCTACCAACAGCCCAATAAAGTTATATAACCACTATAAATAGCTATTTAAGCTTCAGTGAAACCCAGCAGGTACCTCTCTGTGAACCGATAAGTGTTTGTTTATGTCTGAACTGACAAGAGACAGCTAACATCCACATAGCATTCAGCTAACAACATTAGCCACAACGGAGTTTAAAGTTACTGAACAGCCGTCAAATCTGTTTAAACAACATCAAACTAGGATTAACTCATCAGAAACTATTAAACCTTACAACTGTGGCAGTAAAACATATCATACTTACCGATCAAAGATAAAAAAAACGTATTGAAGCCTTTTTTTTTTTGTGCTCCGCCTGCTGCTAAAGACCGCCACTACGGAAAGTCAGGAAGGACAAAAAGGCGAAACGTATATTTACTTCATTGTAGAAAGCTTAGTTTTTATAAAGAAAAAGTAACGTCATTGAGTCTCGGATAGAGGTACGTGAAATAGTTTTAATAATTAGTTTAGAAAATATCATTCGTGCATAGTTCAACATAATTATAGTTAGATAGATAGATGCTACAACAAGTAATAAATAAATGCATATATAGGTCCAAGAAACCTAATGTCAAAATCCGTACTGCTATTTTAATTGTAATTGTCCTCAGCCATAACAGGTGATTTTTTTTCATGAACAGGTGATTTTTGATGACATTTGCATATTAAAACTGTGCATCAAATTGTAATCGATGTAGTCAGTAGTAGGTGGATATCAATGATCCTATGGAGCTGCTGTAACAATGATATCTCCCCTCTGGGAATTATAAACAACTATATTCTAAACAGTAATACTGAATACTAAATTTGGCCTTATGTCTGCATTTATTTATTACCTGTATTTAGTATATTTTTAATACATTTTTTCTCATACACATTTGGAAATTTGTGTCATTCACAGTGCTAAATATCTTTGAATTTTAGCACATTTTCTATATTTCTCTCTCATATTGGGCTTGTTTTGTACCATCTTTCTAATACTACGGCTGTGGCATCTTTGTATCTGACTATCTTTCTACATGTCTGTATTTCTGTCAATCTGGCTATTTATGAATAATTATCCATCTATGTAATAGAGCAGACGAATTAAGTAGTATAAAATGAAAATGATTGCGTAATGTACTTCAAATTAGTACTTAATTACAGTGCTGGTATCATTTTACTACCGCAAATGGGAAATACTTCAAGCTGTAGTTTCGCGAGTTCACCACAGGGTGAAGCATTGCCTTATCTGTGCTCGTAGTCCCCCAGAATATCAAGAAGCGAAGAAGAGATCTCCCGCCCCATCCGCTGCTCTTCTTAAACCGAGGCGGGAGGACCTTCTCTTCATTCACTCCAGCTGTGTGGCTGCTGTTTTGTTGTTGAATGGTGATTTTAAGTTACTGATCGTTGCCAACATGGTGAGAACTAAAGCCGATAGTGTTCCCGGATCATACAGGAAAGGTACAGTCACACATTACATACAGTTATTAGGGGAAACGCTTAGAATGGATGTTTTAAGAATGAACGTTATTGTTTTGTTATAGAGTCTTACGGTATCGTACTCGTTTCATTCGAGCCAAACAAACGGGCGGATAACGGTTTTAATTGGGCACTTCTTCGGCAACAATGATTCTGTTTTATCAAATTAAATATTGATTGTGTCAGGATAGTAAGTATATGACCAACATGTTTGCAGAAGTCAGGACTATTCTTCCTCCCGCCAACAAAGAGGCTGTGTCTGCTCCGGAACCGAATACGATTATAATTTGAAAGGGGAAATTAAGTCTTTATATCGACAAAATCGCATTAGTAGTTTACCAGTTGGATTCGATCTGATATTCTGTGATTTTATTGAATTTCTTGTTGGCGCTTCGCTTTATATAAAGTGGCGCCAGTTTTCAGCGCCTCGTTGTAATGACGTCACCAATCCCCTATTAAAAGTCCAATAATTTATAAACTTATTTCTTCTTTTTAAAAAAGCGTTCACAACAGAACATAGGTTAATAACACTGTCTTAACGACATACATGCTCTGGTAAATTCGGCCTGTAGCTTGAACAGATTTGAAGTTCTACATTTCTTTAAAAGCTTCTTTTATATTAAAGAATCCATCATTTTAATTCCAGTGCAGAGAAGGAACTCAAACTGGATATTGTGGATTTAATTGTCCCTCTTAAAACTGACATTTTAATCCCACTGGCACCAAAGAAAAAAAGTTGTGCCTTCTATGTGTGTTTGAAAATAGTTTTTACATTTTCCTGTCTCTTGTTGCCATTTTATGTTGTATTGCGCGTAATAGTGAAACTATATTTTTATTATATATGTTATATTTTTAATTTCCCGTCACAGGCTGTTTTGCTGTAGAGTTGAATGAGAAAGACATTGGTTGAAAGTGGAAATGGTGAAGGACAAGAGTTAAAGGGACATATGTGGGTTTATGAAACGGAGAATGAAAACGCTGCACTTTTATATTTATTTGCAATTTCACATCATATATCGGAATTGTAACTTGCTTATTAAGTTGTAGAAATAAAAAAAAATACAACAATATTTTCCTCTGGTGTTTTATGTGTTTTCAGAACCGTTTAAATGGGAAACAGGGTGTGTTATTGTCGCCTGTATTTTGGCTTTAGTAAGAAATAAAACAACAAGCTGACAATAATTTAGAGATTTAAATTAAATATCAAGGATAGAGCTGTGGAGACGATTTCTTAAGGGTTAAATAAACTATAATAGTTATTTTAAAGCTCATTTTATTTTGTATGTCCAAGACTGGATTCGGGCGAGAATGAGAATAATGTTAATTTACGTGGAAAAATTTAAACAAATGGAAATATACATAAAAAGTAAGTTGGAAGAAATCTGTGTGGATATTAAAATAAAATAAAAACACACAAATGAACAATAATAGAATGTATAGTAATGTAAAATGGATATAAATGTAAAAGATGGAGACCGTGAACTAAAGGTCCTCTGGTGAACGTTGTACCTGCTTGAGGTACGGGGGGGGGGGGCGTTTTAGCGTTTGGACATATAAACGTTTTGTTCATAAGGTGACAAAAAGGTTTGGTAGAACTAGGATGAGGAGGAGGGCCTTAAAATGAGTTTATCAAAGAAGAGAACGGATCCAGCTTGGCTAAAACGGGACCGTCGGTCTCTCTTCTTGGGTTTGTGCGGATTCTGAATGAACCCGTTTGTCTCATTTTCCTGTTTTGTTGGACTTTGGGGACATTTCTCTGGTGGGACGACGTTCTTGGCTCACTTCTTTGTCTTGGACTTGTCTTTACAGCCGTTGCAGCTTCTGCTCCCAGGAAGTCTCTGGGCGCCAGTTCCACCAACTCCTCCGCCTCCAGCAGCCAGTGCTCCACACCCGGTCCGTCACAGTGACACCCCCCCCCCCCCCCCCCCCCCCTCATCTTTCACCCTACATCACATGGTGGCGCCGGCAGAGAGCTAACTGTGTTTTTACTTCATAGCCAAGGGTAAATACGCTGGAGGAAACCCCGTGTGCCAGCGGCCCACGCCCACCTGGCAGAAGGGCATCGGGGACTTCTTCGGCGGCCCCCCGAGGAAGCCAGAGAAGGAGAACCAGAGTCCCTGTGTGGTAGAGGACGATGAAGAAGCCGGTGGCAGCGGGATGTCGAAGGCCAGCAGGAAGTACGTCGGCAGGAATACGAAAATATTTCACGTGATTGAGCTAAGAAAAATAGCATGTTTAATCAGGAACGGACGGAGACGGTAACTGAGTACTTTTACTTGAGTACTAATTTGAATTACTTTAATGTTATGCTGCTTTTTCAGTTCTACTCCGCTTTAATACTCTGGCAGCTGTAGTTACTGGTTACTTTTCTGGATTACAGTTTGTGGCTTGTGCAGGGACAGGAGTATAAAAAAATACTCACGATATAAAAGAAAACCGCTTAAAGCCGGAGGTGGATGAAGTATTCCTCGAGTACAAGTTTGGTCAGGGTTTGATCATTATGGGATGTTTTTGGATCAGCGCACGTGTTTGAATCGGTGTCCTCTGAAGAAATAAGAGAAGTACCATAAATAAATAATAACTTCATCCTTCAGTTTGTCACAAACACGTCAACTGGTGCCGCTAGTCGGCTTACGTAGAATTGGGTCGAAAAGTCGCGCTGCTTCCTTTCCACCCCGGTGAAGATGCTGTAAAAACTTTATTCACCAAAAATACAAAAACAAAACGGTACCGGCTAGTTAGAAAGTTTTGTTTTCACTTCTAAATGTCCTACAGCTGGTTTAAGGCCTGAATGAAAAGTTCTGTTTGTAAGGCAGGCCCGTCTTTCCCTGCAGCAAGAACTTGTTTTTTGGACCAGACCAAAGAGGACGGTTAATGTTTGATGTTTGATGCCAGCCTGAACCGGGTCTACTGGTTCCAACAGAACACAATGAGTCGGATTAAGTCCGGTTTATTTTACGGACTGCTTGATCTGCTCCGTACGATTGCTGCTAAATCAGTCGGGTCTCGTGAACCCGCTCTGATCCCGTGCGAAGACTGACGACATGTTTGTCTCCTGTGGTCTTCAGGTCCAGACCGCTGCCTGCTGAGGAAGAGGAGGAGGAAGACTGAATCTCTGTCCGACGGCGTTATAATGTACATCTGCTGTAAATATTAGGAGTTTGTTTGTGACCGACTGTTTATAGATGATTAAAGTGTTTCCTGTTTTAACCTGCAGGTTCTGGTGTTTAAACTTGAGTCACACCTGGTACCATCAGAGCAGAACCAGACCGGAAGAGATCTATATATAGATCTGAATGAATGCATAGACATACACATATAGTGGGAGGGGGAGGGGCCTCAGAGTCCGGGCTGGTATTATGTTAGAATCATAGTTCGTGGACAAACAGGGGGCTGCGTCTCCTGAGCGGTACCAGCGGTACCAGCGGTACCAGCGGTGGAGCCTGAGACCCAGCCTGATGGACGTGTCCTAAAATAACTGATCAACGTTTGTTTACTTTTTATCATTTCATCACACAAAAAACAAACAATCCCCAGTTGGGAAGCACCAGCAGGTTTAAGGGTCTCGATCATATGACCTGAAGGCTGGGATGGACACGCCTACTTTCCGATTGCGGGACCGCCGCTGACCCACAGCCGAAATACTCTAAATAAGTGAAATAACTTACCCTCTGTTCAATCTGCTGTAAACAACAAACAAACTGCGTCGCTGTGCCGTTTGGAATGAATAATAATAAAATGTATGTGGATAAGCAATTAGAAAATAAACAGGACTGACAATTACATATTTTATAAAAATGAAGAAATAGTCAAATATAAATTAATTTTGAATCTATAAAATTGGAGAAAAACGTTTTTTTTTTAAAGTTCAACTACAGTTTTTCAATCTTAATACATTTAAGTGTTCTAAGTGTAATGAACTGCTCAAAAAAAAACAACTTAAAACTTAAATCACAGATTGGATCTGGAGTGAAAGACACTCTGACCACATGAGACCGGGTCTTGTCCCGGACCAGGAGGAACTCCGTGTGCACTGCAGCGGTCCAAGGTCTGACGGTGGGTCTGAGGAGTTCATCCTGGTACCTAAAAGCATGTGGAGTTCTATGAGACCCTCTAAGGATCTGCTACTGGAGGATGTTTCAGGCAGCAGAACCTTCACCCCGATGTCTCCAGACTCTCTCATGCCCGTCACATGAGCTTGGGCTGAACCTCATCTACGAGGAGAACCTGCCCTTCCTGTTCTCTGGTGAATACAGTCCAGATGCATGGTTCAGGGCTGTGAGCCAGAACCCAATAGAGGATGCTGGGCCCTCATGGAGTCTGGTTCTGACAGTTTGGTTGGAAACATCCCACTGCTGGAGGTCATTTTTGTAAGTATCCGGCAGAGCTCCTCCTGATCCTCCTCACCCTCACAGATACCGGTATCCGTTTACTCCCTCTGCTCCTCCTATCAGAGGAACATATCCTGTTTTATCAGTTTGCTCAGTTTCAAGTTGGCATCCTTACAACAAACATTCCTCCCCACTGTAAGTACTCAGTTCATTTGGTTTAATTCTGTTTGCTCGAGTATTTTAATTATTAATCATTAGTGTTTTTGCGAAAATAATTATATTAATGAAATGAATCTGATAAATCTGACTGTTATAAATTAACAATTCCACTGTCCTAGTTTTGTGACACCTATCCCCTTGGCTTCCTCAAGCGCCTCAAATAAGCGGAAAGCGACGTGAGCTGTCGTAAACATAAAGCCACACCGAGGTCTCCCTTTTGTCTCGTTTAAGTACTTTTGTTAATATTTATTTTAATTCTATGGTGAACAAACTCAATTTTATTTTATTTTGTAATGGTGATTATTTCTTTGATTTGTTGTTTTTTGATTCGGACGTGTATTGGAGCCTTAATTAGATAGAAAAAGAGACATGCCCGCCTCCTCGGGACATCCATATGATTTCATCAAACGCACATATTGCACTTATGCTCGAACCAAGTCCAACCCGCCTCCGCCGGACGTCCAGAGACGGTAATCAGAGGTATACAAGAGCCTGAGAGCTCAAACAGTCTTACCCGCCTCCACTAGATGTCCTCAGACTGAAAACAGACTCGTATGAGAGCCTTAGAGCTCAAACACTTTCGGTCCTTCCCGCCTCCTCGGGACGACCAGAGTCAGAAATCAGAGGACTCATCCAGCTGTCGGGCGGGGGTAGGCGAACAGGACACGCCATGTGACCGTAGCTTAACTCCCTCAGGTGTGTGTGATTTATGGAACGAGGTCCGACCGGTTAGGTTGCGGTTGTCCTCCGGTTTTCTGCCGGGACTGAACTTTGTGTTTGTGTGACGTCACAGCTCCTAATCTTTTTCGCTATTGACGGGGGACCGGCGTTTACCTGGATTTCCGGCGCTTTTTTATGACGTAAGGACCGGCTAAAGTGAAGGGCATGTCTTCCAGTCCCAGGTTCAGTTGGACGGTGGTGGTCCTGACCTGCCAGTTCAAAGACCGGGTCTTAATGCTCCAGAGGGGTGAGAAGCATTTGCTGCATTTACGATCTTTGATCCACTGTAGTTCCACCAAGCGACCGGAAGGGGGATGATGACGGACAAACCGGAAGTCTCATGTAAACAAACTCCAATTAAAACAGAATAAATAATGTGCATTAATATTTGGTTATACTTATTGTATTTTTACAACTGGAACATAAACAGAGTATAAGTATATCTTAATAATTTACTTCATAATATAGAGTAACAAGTTAAATGTAATTTCTATACTTAACATTTCAATTCCATTAAAATTGTAATCATCGTTTTAATATCAATATTTTATACATATTTAATTCGAATTATTTATAAAAGCGGTTGCTTATTTATCATGTCTCATTATTTCATATATCATTCACATTTCTTTTATTTCCCTATTGTTTTGTTTTATTTATCTCTAATTTTAATTTATCACCCAACAAACATAGTGGGATTTCAGTTTTTATATTGAGTCACTTCCTTTTAAACTTAAACAGTAAAGCACTTTGAGCATGATGAAAATATCTTTGACAAGTGTTATCTTCAAAAATTGACGTTATCATTTTGCGGAACTTGACATGTAATCAATTACTTATAGTTTACTTAAACACCATGTATGATTACTTATCTCACCTCTGGGTTCCTCTCATTTCCCCGGTTGACATTAAATGAAGTTATTAAGTTGTTATAGCAACTCTAAACTCTAACTCTAAAATCTGGGATAAAGTCATTATCATCCTATATGATAACGATACCCATCATGTTTTACTGTGTGTGTGTGTGTGTGTGTGTGTGTGTGTGTGTGTGTGTGTGTGTGTGTGTGTGTGTGTGTGTACATGTCAGAGCTGGAGTTGCGGCAGCAGCGTGGCACACTCTCTCAGAGTGCATTGGTTTTGACGGTGGGAGACCGGCAGGAGCCATTGGGCAGTGGAGGGGCGACACTGAACGCCCTGCTGGTCGCTGCTGAACACCTGAGCAGTAGGGCGGGTCACACGGTGAGACAAACTGGAGTTTAACTCCTGCCTGAGGAGAGAATATACCTTCAAATACGTCTGTTGTACTCATTGTAGATTTGTCATTTGGTAGAATTTTTTTATTGCTCAAACTTTCATTTTACCAGGAAATACCCCATTGAGATTAAAATTCTATTTTTCAAGAGCGCCCTGGCCAAGACTGGCACCAGCAAACAAACAGAATTGCAACACACACAGAATGTGTAAGAAATAACATAAGAGTTAAATCACAGGCGTCATAAGTTGTAATGTAAAGGTCCGTATTTGTCAAAGACCTCTTCATCGAATGAACATCTATTCGTCAAAGCCTTTTTAAGATGAGCTTGAGTGAGTTCTGTTAAACAAGCTCCTGGAGATTCGGATCATTCTGCTGCTGATTCCAGGCAGAGGGAGCAGAGATCTGAAAGAACTTTTTCCCAAGTTCGGCACGGACTTCAGGGACAGACGGTAGGAATAAGTCCTGAGAGCGAAGACAATAACTTCCTGTGGATTTTTGGTTGATGTAGGGCAAGAGATAAGGAGGAAGCAGATCCAGAACAGCCTTTTAAATAAGAGTATGCCAGCGGTTCAGTCTACGAGTGGACAAGGCCGACCCTCCAACCCAGGCAGAAATCAAGCAGTGAAGGGTAAGGCCTTTAAAATTAGTGATAAACCTTAGAGCTCCATAGTAGACAGAGTCCGACGAGAGCAACCAATGAGAAGATGCATGCATGTGTAAGACCTCACCGTAATCCAGCACAGACACAAAACGTGGAAGGCTCAAAGGAAAACTTGAATCTTAAATAAAAACGTAATTCACTACGTTAAAAAGTGAAAAATAATTGTTGATGACGGAAGAGAAGACAGCAAGACAACGTCACAGTTTATCCTTCGGTCCTCAGGTGGTGACGGCTGACATCCTAGATGATGCACACATCCTCATCCTCCACATGGTGAGTCAACATCCCATAATAAATAATGTGACCCAGAGGCCAGCTCCTCTTTGGCATCATGTTGCTCCACAACCCCTTAAAATAGAGACATGATTTGAAGTCAAAACTGGTCCCCAGACTTTGGACCTTACTGATCTAGAACATTTTGAGATCTAGAATGGTTTACCTGTGGCCTTTCTGGCTGGTTCTGGATTATAGGGTGGGCGGAGCTTTAAAATGTCATACAATTCATAAAACAGACATAATCTCATGGCTCAGGAGGCTGGTGGTCATAATGTTCTGGCTGTAATCTGCAGGGTCGGGATTTCCCCTGGAGCTCCTGCAGCAGAACCTTCTGCTGGCTGCCTCAGGAGAGACCCGACCAAAGAGTCCAGGCACCGGTCTGCGTTCTGGACCTACTGCTGGACCTCCTCACCAACCAGGTCTGCTTCCTTTCTCACCATGACATCATCAAACAATATGAACAAATATGACATCATCAAACAAGATCAATAAATATGACATCATCAAACAAGATCAATAAATACATGACTTCATCAAACAAGTTAAATAAATACATGACATCATCAAACAATATAAACAAATATGACATTCTCAAACAATATAAACAAATATGACATCATCAAACAAGTTAAATAAATACATGACTTCATCAAACAAGTTAAATAAATACATGACATCATCAAACAATATAAACAAATATGACATCATCAAACAAGATCAATAAATATGACATCATCAAACAATATAAATAAATATGACGTCATCGAACAAGATCAATAAATATGACATCATCCAACAAGATCAATAAATATGACATCATCGAACAAGATCAATAAATATGACATCATCCAACAAGATCAATAAATATGACATCATCAAACAAGATCAATAAATATGACATCACTGAACATCCCAAAGAAACAACAGTTCTACAGCTGATCAGAAAGTGATCTGGCGTGTGGATGAAAATGTGGCGATGATGTCATGACTCTTGTGCAACCAGGAGAGTGTACAGGGGCCTTATTGTTTGTTGATGGCGTTTGTTTACATTTTGTGGCGGGCGTCCATCTTCAGCTGTGTGTTTCCTCCGGCTCAGGTCTGTCCTGGTTCTCCTCCGGGGGTCTGGGTCTGCAGCACCGACATGATCCTCACCGTCCCCCCTGACTTTGGTTGGTGTCCCACACACGACACGACGCTTGCACACATCGTATCCACGGAGACAGAGACTGTTTTCTGATGTGTGTGTGTGTGTGTGTGTGTGTCTGTGTGTGTAGTTCTGACCTGGGAGGGCTTCTCTGGTGTTCGTGTTTTGGCGTTCCCTGGCGACGTCTCCTACGCTGCCAATCACGGAGTCTACCTGTCCGACCATCAGGTGATCACCTGACTTTAAATATGTTTATTTGTATTCTCAAAGTTACATTTCTTATTGTTTTGTTGGGCGGGATGAACTCAGTCCTGAGGGGTGCGTTTGTTTTGTCTCCCAGGGTCAGGTTAGAGACATCGTCTACAAGGGGACGCCGGAGCGGATTCAACAAGCAGTGATGCCTGATGGGAAAGTGCCACTGGTGAGTCCACCTGTCTGTCTCTGTGGAGAAATCAAACACGCCTCCCTTTTCCTGTTTACTTTAACATTTTATACCGACCTTCATTATCGCAGCTGAGATGATGGCGAGGCTCTTCTAGTGGAGTGTTGGGTCTGGTTTACACCCGATGGAACCGGACCCCCTGCCTGCAGAAAGGGGGTGGAGCCTTTTTCAGCCGGGCCTATTATTTTGTGTTCAGTCGTTATTTTTTAAAACATCATGTGTTCGTCTCTGCAGGTATCGGGTCCGGCCTTCTTCAGCCGCTCCGTCTCTGAGAAGTTACTACAGACTCACGTCACACCTCCGCTGAATGGCTGCACCTACCTGGGACTGGACTCTGGAGCTCCGCCCGTGCGGGTATGGTCCCTCTGTGGTTCTGCCCACCCGCAAACACAAAAGAGGAATTAACTCCGAACTTTTACGGCAGTGCTGAGCAAACTGAGGTACCAGCTGAGTCTTCTCCCTTCAGGTCTCGTTGTTTCTGGACCTGTTGAAGTGTCTCTGCTCGGATCTGACCCAGGAGCAGTTTGTCAATGAGAACCGGGCTGGTTGCAGTTCTCCTGCCGGACCACGGGGGGCGGTGGTGAGGAGCAGCAGGTCGGAGCTGTGGAGGATCCTAAGGGGGACGCCGCTGAATCTGGGTGGGCATCCATGTCCAAACTGTCTCTAAAGCGCCGTCTCCGTGACAACAGGAGACGACATGCCGATGGTACCAGCACCAAGACAATGCTGGTGCTGGTGCTGGTACCATCGGTACATCCTAGATCCAGGTTTCTATAGTTGTCAGACCCCTAAAAATCCCTGACGTGTCAGCCTCTCCTGTCAGAGCGACACAGCGCCCCCCGGTGGACGGGCGTGGTTCTGTCACCAGTCAACAATCCTGCGGCGTGAGTTTGGAGCAGCGTCCGCCATCGTTCCTCATCGCCTGTTAACGCCAATCAACGTGATTAGACATGAATTCTTAGAACGATAGTTAAATAACACCTATAATTGATCCCGTATCTTCTTATCTGGGGTGGGATTCCTCAATGTAACCCTCATCTTCCTCTTCCTCTTCGTCGTCCTCTGTGTTAAGTCTGCTTTGAGTCTAACTCTCCATCCTTATTGGTTCCTACGTGTGAGTGATGTCACGAGTCCTGCAGGTGCATTCCGATGCCGATCGTCCTCACCTGTACTTTGCTCCCCCTGCCCTGACAGCATACGTCCCCGGCGGTCGCTACGACTACCTGACCCTCTCTGGACGGCAGCATGTGGAGCGCCTGAGTTGTGATTGGACGGACAGGAATACTCTGTCCCACATCCAGGTGATGCTGCAGTGTTTCCATCCTCGCTGCTAAAGCCGCGAGGACCAAAATGCAGTTTAGCAATAATGATGTCATGGGTCCCTAACTTCATCTGACTTCTTGTTTCCTATCAGGTAGAGGGCGGGGTCAGTGAAGGAGCTCGAATCATCAACAGCATTCTGGAGGGAGATGTTGTTGTGGCAAACGGAGCTGTGGTGCAACATTGCCACCTACAGGTCAGTGTAGTGAGCGCAGCCTTTAGGCTGTAGGCGAGGCGGCGTCTCTATCTGGATCCTCCTACATTTTTAATACAGGAGGAGCTTGTTTATATAGGAGGAGCTTGTTTAATTAGGTTGGTCTTTTTATTGTGGGAGGAGCTTGTTAATGTAGATGGGGCTTGTTGCTATGGGAGGGGTTTGTTTATGTTGGAGGGGCTTGTTGCTATGGGAGGGGTTTGTTCATATAGAAGGAGCTTTTTCATGGTGGATGGACATGTTAAAGTGAGAGGAGCTTGTTTATGTATGAGGGGCTTTTAAACCTAGTAGGGGCTTTTTAACGTAGGGCTTGTTAATATGGGAGGGGTTTATTAATGTGGGAGGAGCTTGTTCGCATTCAGGTCTTATGACATTTCACTGCATATTTTCCTGGGACCTCTGACCTCTCGCTCAGGGTCCTGTGGAGGTCCCATCAGGTTGTTTGCTGTCCGGCCTGGAGCTGATGACATCACAGTGTTTGAGGCGGCTGGAGCTGAGCAGTGACATCATCATCCAGGGACATCGTGTGAAGGTGGGGGAGCTGAAGCTGAGCGTGTTCACGGTGATGGGAGCGCTTGACGACCTGGAGGTAAAGAATCGTTTTTTAAACCTCCTGATGTCTAAACATTAGTCCCTGCCCACCTTATGTGGCATTTGATGAAAATAAAGAGAGATGGAGAAGCCCAGTATGAATTTTTGTCATAGACGTCCAAAAAAAGCGTAAATAAAAATATAGAAAACACACACGGTCATCATCAGCAGACGTTATGCGCAGAAGAAGTGACGTCATGCCTCCTCCTCCTCCTCAGGTCTCCTCTGACAACGCCGGCGCCTCCTTCCTCAACCAGAGCTGGAGCGTCTTCTACAGCCGCACTGGAATCCAGTAAGACTGACCTCTGACCTTTAAACCTTTCTGTAGTTCTTCTAGTTCTTCTTGTAGTTCTTCTATTTATGTGTTTTCATCACTAATTAATGTCCTTTAAGTAATTAAGTATAAGCATAATTTAGAAAGTTGAGTATAAAAGTACTTTAAATATTTGTTTCATTGGACGTACATTTGATTCACCTCTCCTCGTCTCCTCCCTTACTTCCCCTCTCAGGCCGGAGGAGTTGTGGGTCAGAGGAGAACAGCGCTCCCTCCTGGAGGCTCGTCTCTTCCCGGTCCTCCACCCCAGAGGACGAGCTGTGGGCTTAGAGGGAGGTGTCGGCTGGCTGCTGGGCGATGACGGATGTCTGCAGAGGTGGAGGGAGGCGTGGAGGCTCTCCCTGAAGGAGGTTATGTACCTCACACGGCAGGAGGCGGAGCTACAATGGAGGGAGGAGTTACTGTTGTTGGCGGGGAGGAGGAGGGTGACGGACGCGCTGAGGAGTAGCACAGATGTCTGCCTGCTGCCTTGCTTCAGGGCAGCGGTGCTGGGAGGCCAGCAGGGGGCGCTGCTGGAGACCCTCGACAGCAGTGAGTTCCAACACTGTTATAATAGTGAATAATAAAAAAACATAACAGATATTGTTTATTGAGCATTTTATGTTTCTTTCTTTAAGTTGCAGCAGGAAGCAGTGGTCAGGGGGCGGAGTCAGAGGTGGGCGTGGCCGCCCGCTGTCTCTCATGTATTGCTGACGTGATGGTTTGCATGGCGGGGAACAGCGGAGGGTTAAGGAGCGGACCCGCTGCTAACGAGGCTTGGAGGTCCGCCTACTCCCTGTTGGAGGCAGGTAACTTGAGGGGCGGAGTCTCTGCCCTGGCGGCACAGAGAGACCATTGGCTGAGCAGGTGGGCTTCACGTCCGTCAGGATTCCCAGGGAAGTTTGTGCAAAATTATCTTATTTCTGTCACCGGTCCCTGCAGGCAGGATCTGCTGGTTCGGGCAGCGCGGCACTATGAAGGTGCCGGCCAGGTGCTCCTACGACAAGCTGTGATGTCATCGAAGAGGTTCATCTCCATTGGTCAGGGCGAGCTCCCACCCCTTGAGGAGTGGCAGGAGGTGGAGTGTCCAGCCAGATTGGACCTGGCAGGTGAGAAAACTCCGTGGAGGAATTACATTCTATGATAATGATAGTATACATTAGCAATAAGCAGCTAGCAGCAAAAATGTGAAAGTAGCCTTTATGTATTTCAGGCGCGTGGAGCGACACCCCGCCCATCGCCTTCGAGCACGGTGGCTCCGTCACCATTGTTGCGGTGAAAATCGACAGGAAGCGTCCCATTGGTGCAAAGGCTCGTCGTATCAGAGAGCCCCGCCTCCTGCTCGTCAGCCACGCTGGGGGGCAGGGCAGCCGGATTTCCATGGAGACGGTGTGTGACAGCCTGGATGACTTGAGGGACTACTGCCAGCCTCAAGCCCCCGGTAGGACCAGGAGATGAGGTCAGCAGAACCATGGAGGTTCTGTAGATTTACCAGTGTGTGTGTGTGTGTTTGTGTGTGTGTTTGTGTGTGTTACAGGAGCCCTCCTGAAGGCGGTGTGTGTGTGCAGTGGCCTTGTGTCTCTCTCCTCCCAGCATCCTCTTGGGCATCAGCTCATGCAGCGGTGGGGGGGAGGTGTGGAGCTCCACAGCTGGTCGGTGCTGCCCACCGGATCTGGACTGGGTGAGAAACAGGAAGGACCACATGGGAACCAGAACAATGAAAGAATAAACTTTCTCCAGAAATGTTAGCGTGTGCCTGATGCTTAGCGCATATCGCAACGCTAATCGTGCCAGTGTTAATTAATTGACCGTTATTCCATCCATTATTACTACTACTGTTAAATTAACACTTAGATCTTTGTGTTATTTAACTTCCTACTGAGGTTCCTTTAAGGAGAGCTGGGCAACCATTTGGCCACTCCCACGCAGCACTGACCACTCCCACATGGATCGGAAAACACCCACACATCTCTGACCACACCCACGTAGATTTGGCCACTCCCACACAGCCCTGACCACTCCCACAAAGATCTGACCACACCCACATAGATCTGAAAACACCCACATAGATCTGAAAACACCCACACGGCTCTGACTAATGATGCGGTTGGTGGTTGTCTATTCTATTTAGCTGGAAAAGGTTGTCATGGAGCACAAGGGTTAAAAATATGTGATCAGAATGATGATTTATGTTTTGGTGTGTCAGACAGACTGACAGCAGATATCTGACATTCATACCGCAGGATCCTTCTGAGAACTGACGAGACACCGGTACTACTGGTTTAGGTTTATGTTCTGATTGGTCCAGACGTACAACACCGTAGAAACAACAGTTCTACTCGCTTTATATCTAACTGTTTTGCCGTAGAAAACCGGCGTTCATTGTGTATTTAAACCAGGCAGCGGCTGGTTGTAATGTTGTGGCTGAATGGTATGTGTAATAGCGGGTATAATCAAGATTAATGTCCAGTTGAAAACTGAAGCTGACGTATTTCTATTTAAAACACAAGGTCTCAGAAAACAGATGGACTAACCGCTTTTTCTTTTCTGTCTTTTTTGCGATTTTTATTTTTTCATAATCAATTTTTCGACTTTCTCTTTTCACTATTTGGCCTCCAAAAGGGAAAAACGTCTCGTCCCTCGAATCTGATTCTTGTATCTCGAAATGAAAAACCAAACTACAACTCATCACACACACCCAACTATAACTGTAGCTGTCTGTTCAGGAGGATGATGGTTCTGGTGTTCTGGTCCTCCAGGTACCAGCAGTATCCTGGCGGGGGCGCTGTTGGCTGCAGTCTACAGGTGCACCGGTAGAACCTACGACACCGACTCCCTCATCCACACGGTCCTCTACCTGGAGCAGATCCTCACCACAGGTACGCCTTCAGAGCCTACCCTCGGTCGGGACACTTCCTGTCCCTCTCTGATCGGACTGGACCTCTTCCTCTCTTTTTCCAGGTGGGGGCTGGCAGGATCAGGTAGGAGGTCTGGTGGGTGGAGTCAAAGTGGGTCGTTCCAGAGCCGCTCTTCCCCTGCAGGTGGAGGTGGAGCGTCTTCACCTTCCAAAGGACTTCATGGCTTCTCTGGAGAAGCATCTTCTGCTGGTCTACACCGGGAAAACCCGACTGGCCCGGAATCTGCTGCAGGTCCATCCCACCTTCTAATTATCCCTCTGTGATGAAGTTGATGATGATTATGTGGATGATAAGGTGATGATGATGTGGATGATGAAGATGTGGATGATAAGGTGATGATGACGGAGATGATGTTGGTAGTGGTGGTGGTGAGGATGATGAAGATAATGAACGAGATTATAACGATGATGATGACCTTGCGGATGATGAAGATGGTAGTGGTGGTGATGAGGATGACGAAGATGATGAATGTGGTTATGAAGATGACGGATATGTAGATGATGATGATGTTTGAGATGATGATGATGATGATGGGGATGATGAAGGTAATGATGACGGAGATGATAACAATGATGATGATGGTGTGGAAATGTGAATGATGAAGATAAAAATTATGGAGATGAAGATAATGATGACGGAGATGACAACGATGATGGTGGGGAAATGTGGATGATGAACATGATGATGATGGTGGTGATGATGATGATGGTAATGGTGGTGGTGGTGGTGGTAATGCCTGTAGGATGTGGTTCGAAACTGGTACAGCCGTTTGCCCACCATCGTCAAGAACGCTGAGCAGTTGGTGGCGAACTCTGAGGACTGCGCCAGAGCCTGCTCTGAAGGTCAGAACCAGAACCAGAACCAGGTCACTGTTTGTGTAGAAGAACCAGAACTTTAACTCTTAAGTATCATGATTAAATAAAATCATCATCCTCCAGGTTCTCTGTCCAGACTCGGTGTTTGTCTGGACCGCTCCTGGCAGCAGAAGAAGGTGATGGCTCCTGGTTCTGAACCCGCCTCAGTCAGGGCTATGATGGAGGCTCTGAGGCCACTGGTCCTGGGGCAGAGCCTGGCCGGCGCCGGAGGCGGGGGCTTCCTCTACCTGCTGACCCGTGAGCCTGAACAGCGGGAGGTGGTGCTGCAGGCCCTCAACAACACACAGGTGAGGAAGGAGAGCAGCGCCATAAAACCCAACAACAACAACAACAACAACAACAACCACACTAAAGACACAAACATGAAAACACTGGAGGTAAACAGGAAGAAAAAATAGAAAATGAATATGTCATACGCAAAATTCACCACTAACTCCAGAACCATCAGTCCAAACAACAGATCGAATAATGATCGAACATTAATAAACAAAGATTTGATTATTTACTGTTTACATGTTTAGATTCCAGATATCTCTTCATGCTGATGATACAATCATTCCGAGATAATTACCTCGTTAATACTGAGATAATTAATCTCAATCTTTTCTAGATTATTATTGGGTTAATTTTGAGAAAATTATCACTTTTATTCTGAAAACCTCGTCTGTTGGAGCTGTCAATCATCTACTCTGTGGCGGTGGTGACGGCTGATGAGTCAGCGTTTTGATTTTGGTCTTTCTTTCAGGGTCTGGGAGATTTCACTGTTCACACCGTGGAGCTGGACATGGACGGGATCACAGTCCTACCCTCATCCTAAAAAACTGAAGACCGTCGATGACACCATCGTCCAAACATAACCTTTGACCCTGAACTGACTCCCGAATCCCAGACTTCTCTGTGGAGATTCGGCGCATTGAAAAACGCAGCAGAACCGCGTGTCGGCGCCGGTTTTGTGTGAAATCACATGTCAGGAATAAGAAAAGTAGTACGACCCTCGAACTGCAAACGTTTACGGCTCAATCGGTGACAGACGGGTTGGTTTCTTACGGTACGATGAATCCGGCACCCGCTCTTATATTCACCTTATCAACAAAAGTTACCTAGGTCAAATGATTTTTTTTTTGTACTATTGTACCTTTATTTATATTTTAGTCACAGTAAAAAAAACATCATAATCAATGGATGAAGAAAAAGGAACAAATTAGCCATTCTTAGATATTTGGGTTTATTACAGAGAAGAACCATACGTGAACACAATACTAGCAATAAACAATTAAAACTCAGATATTCCCACCAATATTTTTTTTTTATTGGTGGGATATCCATGATTCAAGGCTTAAGTTTGAATGATTCTGATCCAAATCTTACCCTACGATTTCTCCCAATGATTATTTCTCAAATAACATTTGTTACCCCAATGCTGGCTTCTTAAAAAATCAAATAAATGTAAAAATGATCCACAAGATCCGGCTCCCTTCAAAGAGCCGTAAATTCCATCTCTACTGTGTATGACTGTACTTGATCAATAAACAATCAATTATTATTATTACAAGGATTGATTATGGCAACAACCCCCCCCTCCCTAAAATAACTACTCACCCCACTAACCTCAACACGATCCCTCCGTTCTACCCACTCATAGCGCCTCCTCCTTCCATGGACTAACCTCAGCACCATGGGTGATCGGGCCTTCTGTTCTGCTGACCATCTGTGGAATGCCCTCCCTGACCATCTGAGGGCTCCACAGACGACTGACACATTCAAAAAAGGACTTAAAACTTTCCTTTTTATCAGAACCTATAACTTTAATTAACATTGCTGCTTTTTGGTCATGTTTATACATAGTTATTATATTTTTATTGATTAGCGTCATACATACAGTTGGATAAGATAAGTGGTTGATAATGAATAAGAAAAATTTCCTGAAGGATTTTGTTTGAGGGTTTTTAGTAAAAACTTGTAACAATATTTTAGGACTATTTTTGGGGAAGTTTGTCACCATTTTGGTGTAAAACAGTAAAAAACAATCAATTTATTTTGCTTTAAGTGGCGGAATTCTTCTTCGGGACAGTCTTATCCTGTTTTAATGCTGTCACACAAATGATGAGACATAAGTAAAAAGTAAAAAAAAAAAGCTCTCCTTGTTATACATAAACGTTTATTTTCCATCACAGATGTCCAAGCTGATATTTATTATCAATATTCTATACATATTTATTTACTTAATGTAGAAAATGTCAAACTGAGGATGAATTTCCTTCACAAAACATCATGTTTTTGTTTGTTTTCAGTTTTAACTGTAAAATATTTCATCAATTATTCCCCCAAAGGGTTCATTATTACATATCTGTTATTAAACCAGACAAATGTTATAGAGTCGATGAAGCGTGAGGATCTTCAGCGCCGCCATCAGCGGAGTTTGGGCTTCAGTCCTTATTTCCCGGCGACCACAGACAGCTGGTCCCTGATGCGTCCCAGTCCGTCCAGTATGGTGTCCAGAGACTCCCTGCTCAGCTCCACCGTCACCGTGGAAACTGACTCTACGCCCGCCGATGGATCCTCCGTCTGAAACGACGTCACAAGATTAAGTCATGATGTCAAATCTGAACACATGATCAGCAATATATGAGGACACGGACCTGCTGCATGCGGACAAACAGAACCAGAGAAGTTTGATGAAGTGTTTCTTCTGATTCCAGTCATGTGACAGCGTTTGAAGCAGATCAGCTAATGTTGGTCGTCATATCAACAATGACCCAATATTTTTAAAATACAAAGGTGCTTCAACAAAGTATTTGTTTACGGCTGTGCAAATTCATGCAACCAGTTTATTATTATTGTAGGTTCACTCCCCGCTAATAGATTTCAATTTAATTTTATAGGTTATGAATCACAATAAAGTCAATAAGCTCCTCCTCCTCCTCCTCTTTGTCGTCAGTGTCCTGCTCAAGAATCTCAACACTAACAGGTAAGTAAACACCGGCGAGGCGGCACGGATGGATGTCGGCTCGGCGTTTTACAACAACGCGCGGATAGAATCATGTTCAACCTGTTTTTATCGGGGTCATCGGAGAAACCCGACCAGATATACCTCTCCCTAAGATCACATGGACAGATGGAGGTCACGTGACCGTGTCATCATCAAACCCACCTGAAACTGAACCAGGCAGGTGGGGACGGACATCCGGCTGCTGGAGTCTGAGCTGGTCACCAAGTCCACCCTCCAGTCCAACTCCTTCAGCCGGGGGAGAGCAACTACACACACACACGGATTTGATTTTGACACATATAAATTTTCAACACACAGATTATATTTAGAAACACACACTATATTTTAACACACACATACATACACATACACACACATACGTACAGACACTCACACACATACTTGCATACAGACACACACACATAACGACATACAGACACTCAAACAGACACATACACACACGAAAACAAACATACATATACATACAGACACACAAACAGACACGCACACACATACATACACTTACACACACATACATACAGACACGCACACACATAGAGACACACACACACACACACACAGCGGCGTTGCAGGTTGTAAAGTTGCTGTGTACTCACTCTGGTCACTGAGAGCTTCTGACCTCCATGATGAACTGAAACACAACAAAGGGAGACTTGTGACGTCATTGCATTATGGGATTACATCGTACCAGAATGCATAATGAGACCAGGTTCTCCTGAAACATCAGAAGATGGTGTTGGCGTGTGGTTTGGGTTTTGGGGAGCTGACCTGTTCTCCAGCAGGATCTTGGTGATTAGGTTCTTCAGACTGGAGTGGAATGAGTCGGGGAAGAGCTGGAGGATCTGCTCCGGAGAGCCGAGGTTGAAGAAGAGGACGTGATGAGAGAGAACGTGGAGCGACTGGACCAGCTGAAGGACAAACAGTCACACATGGGAGGAGGTTCTACTGGGTCAGTCTGAAATAAATCTATCTGGCAGAAACTTCATCTTCTCTTGATTTCATTCAGACGTTTCTTTATTCACTGAAAGTTCTGTTATTTCTACTGTAAGAGAGAGACAGACAGATATACACAGTTACATATAGATGTACAGAGAGACAGGCAGTTACAGAGACAGCAAGTAACAGACGTAAAGACAGTTACGGGGAAAAGAGAGATAGACAGGTAGGGGTATGTGGAGACGGACAGAGGTATGTGGAGACGCACAGAGGTATGTGGAGACGCACAGAGGTATGTTACCTGTGCAGCCTGGGCTGTGGGGATGCTGAGGGCGGTTGCTGTGCTCTCTGCTAGCCTCCGACTCGGACCCCTGTGACTCTGAACACAAACGTCCCTCACAGCGTCTTTAGACGGAGCCTCAGGAGACACAAACAGCTCTGGGTCAATGCCAACAGCTGGAGATGCTGATCATGAGACCGAACACGAGTCTAAACATCTGCTGCTTAATTTCACTCACTTTCTTTTCTTTACTGTGCACGATGCTAGATCATATTATAATCATTGATTTTATGTCATAAGAAAAATCTCTCTCAGGGGTCAAAATCTATATCTGGTCTGGGTCCAGGTTAAAAAAAAAAATTAATTTTACATGTAAAACCAAAAAAATCCCTTTGATCAGCCGGAAAATGGCACAAGACTTTAAAGATATTCTCACAGGACCGCTACACACATTAAGAAAAATAATAATCCAAAAACATCAGATACGAGGGTTCAACGCTAACAGGGAACACTTTGCTACAAAAAAAATACTTCGTGGGGTATTTTCGCTGTAATTTTGCTAATGTAAAGGATTTCATTACATTAGATGCGGAGGCTAGTTGGTAGCTAGCGAGCAGATATTAACCTGTTTGTGAAACCACAGCGCAATTAATAAAACAACAAGAACAAAAAATAAAAGATGAAACCTAAGTCAACGATGTTGAAGTCTGAAATGTGTATTTCATTTCGATTTATACCTTCAGGAGAAGCTGTAAATTGTTGAAATGTTCACTGGAGACAGTGGTGGCCATGTTGGCGTTTAACCGTCACATGACACGTGACGCTACTGCTCATGGGAAATGTAGTATATTAAAGATTAACCGTGTCAGAAAGCTAAAAACCCGATTGCGGACAGACGACAGTCACAGAATACTATTTGATAATAAACATGAATTGACAAATCAATCAATGATACAAAAAATACGTAAATTGATAGACGAAAAACTCAGTGATGTTACCGAGGTGAACACCCAAGTATTTGTTGGTGTCCATCCGTTCAATGTCTGAACCCTGAAGGTTCTCCAGTGTGACTTGTGATCATGTTCTCCTGCAGCTTGGTCTTACTGGCGTTAAATCCCAAGATGATTCACTCAACACTCTAGATAATGTAACTGTAAAATTAAACCTGTCACTCGTGACTTTGTTGTGTTGCAGTAAAACATAAATTTCTCCCGGGAGTACAAATAAAGTTCTATAAAAACAGCTTGTTGTTATTTAGTTTCCTCTTCTTGCCGGCAGTTTGTTGCAGCAGCCTTTCATTGGTGAAGTTTCACCGCCGGTCGACAGATGGCGCAACAGCACATCGCCTCAGTTGTAATTTCCATCATTGCCTATAAACTTCCGCCGGAAGTTTGCTGGTCCTCTTCTACCAGGCCTATCCAACATGGTGGGTAAGATTATATATCGATATATGCTATCTGGAGTAATCTTGCTTCTTTAAATGTTTATATTCATCAGTTCTTAATTCTACGGCCTCCGAAGAGAGTATTCTAGGTGTTTGTGGAAATATTAATACCCGATGATACAAGCGGAGGGTTTTATTCGCCGTTTATTTTCCGGCAAACTGGAAGCGTAGCGAGCCGATTTCAAGCTGAATGAACTGAAGCTAACATTAATCGTTAATTCATTTAATTTGAGGGGGCTAAACTGGCATAAGAATTTTCGATGCATTGAGCCATCAAGCTAACTAAATAATTTAGCCTTTAATGTAGTAGTGACCACCTTTGGAGTTTAAGCCGGGAGTAGGCACCTGAGCTAACAGGGGATCTGCTGCAGTGGTTGGCTAGCGTGTTAGCATCAAAAACAATAAGTGGGTTCGGAAGAAGTAAAAAATTCACGAGAATGCCTTCAGTATAAACTGTTCTATATCCAATGTTCATCGGTTAATTTTTTTGATAGAGAAAAGGGTCATCTTTCAGGTTTAGGGTTGATCTCATAGCATATGTGTTTATGAATATTGCATTAAAACTCACACATTAATCTGTATTAGATACCCAGTCTTTATCAAATGTAACCTTTTTATAATATTGAACTCTACCTGTTATTATTTGTCACGGAATCTTGACTTGTGGTCTTGCAGGGACGAGTCAGGACCAAGACGGTAAAGAAGGCCGCAAGGGTCATCATAGAGAAATACTACACCCGACTGGGCAGCGACTTCCACACCAACAAGAGGGTGTGTGAGGAGATCGCCATCATCCCCAGCAAGAAGCTCCGCAACAAGATCGCTGGGTGAGTCAAGCTTTTGCCAGAAGTCTGTTCCGGAAATCATGTTTAGTGTAAACTCAGAATGTTAATCCGTCGGTGTTGTTCTAGTTAGTTACGATGACAAGCGCTCATCTATAATATTCAAGGAAAGAGCAGTAAAAGAATCAAAAAGGTTCTTGTTATATTGGCCTATGCCAGGTCTCGCTCCTACACTTCTGAATTCATGTTGCTCTTGTTTTTCTAAATATCTTCTGAGCACATTAAAACATCCAGCTAAAATAAAATGAAGGATAGGGACCATAGTAAGTTATTGTATCTGAGCTCCATTGATGACGGCGGTTGATTGGCCTTGTGCACAGGTTTAACTCTGATGTAACAAACTCGGAGTAAAATCAATTCCAATCTCATGCTTAATCAACTCAGATCAGGTTTAACTCTCAGGAATTTGTTAAACCTGCTTCTTGATGATTTAGTAGACTTTGTCTGATATCCTGTATCGAAAGTGATCATGGCATCCTGGTAGCCAGGTCATTGATAGTACAGGAAGATGAAACTGAGAGCATTTCCCGTGTTTGAAGGATCACCTGTTCCTCTCAGACCCTGACGCTGTCAGACACTTAAACACATGCTGTGAAGCACATGATGAATACCTAAACTAACAATTTAAACGGTCTCACTACATCATGTGTTATGATTGCTAATATTATTGGATGTTGCTGCTGCAGGTATGTGACGCATCTGATGAAGAGGATCCAGAGGGGTCCAGTCAGAGGAATCTCCATCAAACTGCAGGAGGAAGAAAGAGAGAGGAGGGACAACTACGTGCCAGAGGTCAGTATCAAAAGTCGAGTCAGCGCCTGGTCCTTAAACTGGGCCGAGTTCTGCTGTTGGGGATGAATCTGACCCCCATATGGAATTAGATTGGGTGCATTGTGCTTAGATTAAAAGAGGATACTGGAGTGACTCGTTCTGTGATGGAATCCAGGAATGTATATTGCTTTATTTATTTATTTATTTGATATGTTAGTATAGTTTAGTATCCAGTACTTTAAATGTTGTTTCTCTTTTATTATTTTTTTCCCGTTGTAAGGGATGGTACAAAGCTTTTCCAAATCTGAGGGGGGAATTTAAACACGGAGTTTGTTTTATACCCACTATATGAGGATGGGTGCACAGGAATCCTAAAACGTATTGCATCAATGTTCTGAAGCTACGATTCTTTCTTCCTAGTGTACAACTGTTTTTTTTTTTCTTCATATATTGGAGAGGGCTCTCTTGATAATCAGGGAATTTGTACTTATATAAAATAATTGAACGTTCTCAAACGGAAAATGCAAATCCCAATTGACCATCGCGACTTTATGAATGGAAAATTAAATTACATTTCTCTCTGCTCATAGTGCAAACGGCGAGATGAAATTCAATAAATCCTAATAGTAGCAGTAACTTCTCAGATTTTTACCGCCATATCTTTGATATCTGTACATAAAATTATTGTTTTGGTGACAAATTCATGTGATGTGACTGCCTTAAGGCATTCCAGGTTCTTGCTTTCTGTTGAGGTGGGGAGGTGCCACTATAGACATCAGTGTGTAGATCAAAACTTAAATAAATCAGGTTCAAATAATACTCACTGGCGACATAAGACCAAAGTTTAAGATCAGTAAGGGATTGATTATATTGTTATTGTGAAGATAAGGTGGTGCTGATTTGGCTCATCTGCTAGTGTGTATGAGAGGGTCTAACATGGATTTAATGCTCACCCCAGTCTCACTCCATCGGCTGTGATAATAATCAACAGCCTAATTCAAAATGTTCCAACTTGTGGCACCAGTTTTGAAACGGAACACACTATTTGGTCTTACGTGATTTTACACAGAAGAACTTCCTGCTGGAGGGGGGCTGTAGTATCTGCTGTGTGCTGTGTGAATGTATCCTGTATCGAAAGTGATCATGGCGTCTTTGTTGCCAGGTCATTGATAGTACAGGAAGATGAAACTGTGAGCCTTTCCCGTGTTTGAAGGATAACCGGTTCCTCTCAGACCCTGACGCTCTCAGACAAACTGATCACCTGTGAAATGTTTTTGAAATGTTCAAAACGGATTTTAAGGGCTTAACGCAATGTGTCAGAGTTTTTCATGGAGCAATTAGTGATGAAGTTATTTGTCACTCTTTGAGGAGGATGTCTTTACAGATGTGTGTTCATGGAACACAACAATCTTTTTAACTCCTGTTTGTTTGTGTTCGCCTGTGCAGGTATCTGCTCTGGACCAGGAGCTGATTGAAGTTGATCCCGATACCAAGGAGATGCTGAAGCTGCTGGTGAGTTGGTTTGATGTGAGGGGTACTTATTCTGGGGTCTACTACTTTACCTACGAAGCAACACAAATCAGGATTTTATCTGCAATATTTATTCTCCAATCAAATGGAGTTCATCTCCTCGATCAACGGTCAAACAAAAGCTACATGGACCGGGACGACTATCTCCAACACATCTACACTCAGAAACAGGCAAATTATTGTTTTCACATCAGAAAATGGAACGATATTCTTCCAGCTGCTCTCCACAGAGTCAGATAACGTGCAAAAGAAAAGTAAACATAACAGTTTCTCGCAAACAGAATACCGTGTAATTCGTTTGCTATCTCTCACTCCGTTTCCGTCAGAATGAGTTCCACTTCTGCTTTATAGATTCAGGAACAAGACTTTGAATTCCCTACAAACAGGAAAAGCCAGATTCATCAATAATACTCTTGACTCTAGAAACTCATTTAGACAGATGTTAATGTTCTTTACGTTTATTCGTTCACCTATTGACATATTATACACGTCTTTATATTCGTATCTAACCTTTGCCTGATGAGTTTGCTGGAAACAAGTGCGTCATGATCCAAGTTAACCTTCTGGGCCCCGTCAGACCGCTGGAGAAACGCCAGCTTGATGTTCAAGTTTTCTCTGGAAATGTTTGTTTGAAAGCTTCCCGTAGGCAACGATTAGTAATCGTTTCTTGGAAACTTCTATTGAACTCTGAGAAAGTCGTAATGAATCTGTTTTTATGTCCTGGTGACTCTATTATCATCCGCCCGCCACAAAGAAACCGTAGCAGAGCCCAAACGTGGCAGAACCTGTCATTCTCAAACTGAACCAGAGCAAACAAACGTTTTGGGACACTGATGGGTCAACTTCTCTTGCTGACGTCGGGTCTGGGCAGCATGTCGAGACGATAATAATCAACATTCAAAATGTTCCAGCTTGTAGCATCTCAGAATATGTCGTGGCTAAATGGTGGGAGGTCATCGCCATGGCGACTCAAATCAGCAGTTTTGAAACGGAACACACTATTTGGTCTTACGTGATTTTACACAGAAGAACTTCCTGCTGGAGGGGGGCTGTAGTATCTGCTGTGTGTGAATGTATCCTGTATCGAAAGTGATCATGGCGTCTTTGTTGCCAGGTCATTGATAGTACAGGAAGATGAAACTGTGAGCCTTTCCCGTGTTTGAAGGATAACCGGTTCCTCTCAGACCCTGATGCTCTCAGACAAACTGATCACCTGTGAAATGTTTTTCTAAATGTTCAAAACGGATGTTAAGGCCTTAAAGGAATGTTTTGGAACTTTTTTATCGAGCAATTGTTGTTGAAGTTATTTGTCACTCTTTGAGGAGGGTTGGGACGATTAACACTAGAACACATCTACAATCAGAAACGGGCAAATCATTTTTTTTTTTAATCCGAATTTGTAACGATATTCTTCCCGCTGATCTCAGCAGGGTCCGATAACGTGCAGAAGAAAAATAAATACGACAGTTTCTCGCACGAAGGGTTACTGTGTAATTCATTGGCCAACTCTTAACTCCATTTCCGTCAACCCGAGTTCAACCTCTGCTTTTTACGCTAAGACACCGTCGCAGAGAATTCAAGACCCCAGATCAGCTCAAACTGTCACTGCCTTGAATAATAAAGCTCTGAAACGGGTTCTGTGAAAGCTGCAGACTAAAATGGATTAACCTGTTTCATGTCTTCAGCGGAGCCTTTAAGACAGAGAATTTAAGCCTTTTATTCTTTTCTCAGATGTGTAATTATTTACTAGGGATGTGTTGAAGAACCCGATTGGGTTCCTGCTCATTTCAGAACAGCGACTTGACACTTCGACCTTCTGAGGTCAGAGGTCATGAAGGTGTCATCCTGAACCATCCATGTTTTTATGATTGGTTTGTTGGAAGTGCAGAAATAATTGTCATAGAGGTGATATTAAAGTTAAGGTTCATGACCTCTGACCCCAGAGGGGCTTTATTATATCAGACCCGTATGGAAAAGCTTGTGATTCCTTCCTGATGGTAGTTTGAGGATGTGAAGGAAGATGAAGCTGTGAGTCTTTCCTGTGTCTGAGATCATCGGTTCTTCTCAGATCAGGTGTTTCTCTGTACTCACCCTCGTCTCTCTGCTCTCCAGGACTTCGGCAATCTTCCAAACCTGCAGGTGACCCAGCCCACCGTCGGCATGAGCTTCAAGCAGCCCCGAGGAGTCTAGGCGTCTGTAAACTATCTTCTAATAAAACCCTTTGGGACAAAAGCTCTGCTGCGAAGGACTCCTGATTTATCAACATGCCCCCCCCCCCTCCCTGTTCTCTTTAAAACAAAAAAAAGTGCTCTCAAGATGAAGATGTAGACAATAAATGAGGAAGCTGGATCAGGAACTGTTTGTGGTGTTTCATTAAAGCACAAAGGAGGCGGTTATGTCACATTTCTTCCATCAGGTTCTCCATGCTTCTCATAAACCCACAAACCAACCTTGATTCAACCTTGCCTCATCCATTCTCCCACCTATGGACCAGAAGGTTTGACAAGAACATAGATGACCTGAAGATGGGTTTGAGGCTATTGGTAAATGAAGAGGGTGAGCCCAGTTCTCTACTGGACTGGACTGGATCTGTCCACTAGGATCAGAACCGTCAGTGTGTAGTGACTGCAGTTAGTGATCGTGATGGTGTTCACAAAAAAAGGTATGGTGAAAGCCTCCATGTTCATTTCATCCAAAAGAATCAGTTATATATACATAATAATAATACATTTAATTTATAATGCACGTTAGATATAGTGTCATCTGATTGGCCCATAAGCACTTCAGCAGGATGAAGTGGCACAGAGCTCCTGGAGGACAGTCGCACATCTTCCCGATCCGAGAGCCTTTCCTGATGGCGCACTGCTCGCCGAGGTCACACTGATGAGAGAAAACTCAGGTGTTGCTCACAGGAAGTGTAAACGGGTAGTACATACAGGTGGTGCTCACAGGAAGTGTAAACGGGTAGTACATACAGGTGGTGCTCACAGGAAGCGTAAACGGGTAGTACATACAGGTGGTGCTCACAGGAAGCGTAAACGGGTAGTACATACAGGTGGTGCTCACAGGAAGTGTAAACGGGGGTCTACACTGGAAGTACACAGAACCTCCGAGGACCTGGTGCCACAGGTCAGAATCTTTGAGATTTGATCCAAATGTAAAGTGCATTATAAATTAAATGTATTATTATTATTAACCGTCATCAACTGAACATCCTGCTATGAGCGTTTCAATCCAGTTTTAAGCAGCACCTGATGCATAGTCTGATTTATTTGGATTCTACGAACAACACATTGTAATAAAAGCTTAAGTGATAAAAATAAATACTGATACTATGAATATTATCCTTTAAACATAAATGTATTATTATTATTATTATTATAAATGCTTTCCTCTTGGATCTCCAGGAGAACCCTCCTGGCTCCAATCTGTGACCAAGTGTTAGTCTTGGACTAAGATAAGAATGTTCTGACTTACTCTTCAAGTAAGCATAATTATCCATTATAACATGAAAGTTCTGAAATATAGGACTGATCCGACCTGGTCAGTCAAAACATTAAAGCCACCTGTCTAATATTGTCACTGTATTCTAACTCCTAGATTCTCCAGCCAATCAGAGATGGAGGAGAGGTCATGTGATCAGCATGTCAATATAATCCAGAAGATTTTGAAAATTATTTCAGGAATCTAAAGTGAAGTGGGTTCACACCGAACACGACCCGAATGTTTCCTGTTCCCTCCACGGCGTAACTTTGCTAACATCGCACACAAACAGTTCCGATCACATGACCTCAGACAGATAAATTTAAGATTGGTTTAAGATTCTTCATCCAAAATGAGACATATTATAGTCTAGGCTTGCGAAAGGAATGGAGAATTTGATGTATTTAACCAGCATCTGACGCATTTCATGCATCGTCTGATTTATATACGTCACATCCTCCTGAGTGGTGTGAGGAGGATGTGACGTCAAAGATATTTTTTTTAAACTTTATGTTAGAAACGACATCCATCACAGTAAACAAAATAAACATATATATATATATATATCAGACAGTTATGTAGAAAATAAAGTCAACCAAGCAAAATGATAAACAATAACAATAATCAATAAACAATAAAATAACTACACACATCAAATAAAAGTACACATTAAAGTCCCTCAGAGGTCATCTTTCAAGATTCTATGAAGCTTATAAAACCCTGATCCATCAGAACAGACCACCTTCTTCCATTGCTCCATGGTCCAGTTCTGATGCTGACGGGGACATACTCGGAGCTTTCAGGAGTTCACAGGGGTCAGAGGTCACTCTGACCAGACATCAGTTGCAGCGCCATATACAGCACGCTACGATGTCACCGTGATGACACCGTGATGTCACCATGTGTTCTGACACTGTTCTGTCTGATCATCTCAGCGACCCAGAAGATCCCACGCACCCTCAGCTGTGAGACAAGCTCCTGTTCAACGCGGGGTTCTTCTTCTGGGGGTTGTTTTAATCCTCATCCAACATTCCTCCTCTAAGAACTCCACATCAGAGACAACAACTTTAAACTCCTTCACTGAGGAGTTGCTACGCTCAGCAAGATGGTTCGGCCCGTTTGGATCACAGTAAAGAGGCGATTATGCGTTGCTAGTGCAACGTCAAGGTGTCCCTCCATGGGACTTAAGGTTTTAAAAGAACCACTGAGGTGTCCCTCCTGAGGACTTAATATGATTAAACGCCCTCTGATGTGTCCCTCTAGAGGACTTAATATGATTAAACTCCCTCTGAGGTGTCCCTCTAGTGGTCTAAATGTAATAAGACTCCCTCTGAGGTGTCCCTCCAGAGGACTTAATATGATTAAACTCCCTCTGAGGTGTCCCTCCTGAGGACCAGACGTGATAAAACGGCCTCTGTCTTTAGTTGTTTCATTTGATTTGACAAAAAACCTACTTGTAAATCTCAACCCAAACACGGAGAATGTGGATCCGATTCAGGTCCATCAGACAGCAGGGGGCCTCAGACATCTTCACCCTGAGGGGACCAGGACGGACGTAAAGCTTCTGGTCAAGAGGTGTGAAACCACGGACCATCAGCGGTCCGATTGGAAGATTTAGTAATTATCATTTTGTATGTTCAGAGTCGGTTCAGCCACAAGCAGAAAAGTTTGTTGGACTGAAGTAAAACTCAGCATTTTGAGGACGAGGCGTCATAAGTCTTTGATGTTAGTCCAGGCTTAGATGTCCTCTCAGATGATCCAGCGGAGCTTTGAAGCTCCCTGACGGTAAGACAGCAACTCTTTAGTGCTGTTATTCCACAAAGGTCCTGTGATGACTGAGGCTAAGGAGTTCCGGTGGTCGACGGCGTTTCTATGGAAACGAGTTATTCTATAGAACAATAAGATCCAGCATCGCCACTAAAGATTTGTTTACTCATAAACACAACAGTTCATCCGTCTCTACTCTCAACCTCTGAACCCGTTGTACTAAATTAGACTTTAAAATAATTTTTCCACTTCCGAGTTACGATTTTTTAGGATCGTTACCGTCAAATATTCAGTTATTTCAGTATTTTTTACAAATATTTAATACACACAAAAAAACGCTCAGAGAGCAAAAACGTCCTCCAATGGCCCTAAAAACTAACCTCTGCACTTACTCTTAAACAGACATTGTTGCATCATTTCCTGTTCCTCTCCAGTATAAAACATCAAAGGAACAAGACACAAAAGTAGCCAAGGTTTAGGAAACACTCAAGCAGATTTCTCCATGAACGTCCGAGTTATCGCCAGCCTCTAAATCTACCGAAAACTAGATCTCTACCGACCTCTGGGTAAAATTTCACGTACATCCATCCATGAGTTTTTTACAACTTTATGAAGAATAAAAAGTCCACTTTGAACAGAACTCAAATAGACCATATCTAATATGAGGTATTATGATTTATTCTTATTTCAGTTACTCATTTTAGAGAATTCCGAACGAAAGGAATAGAAAATAGTCAAATTAGAGATAAAAACAATATCAAGTTAAACTTACAAATACGTTTATTCTTTTGTGTTTTAAATATTCTTTCTCATCCATTTCCTCCCAGGCTTCAGATTAGCCTGAAGTTTATTAGAGTGACCCGACGAACGCTGGTACCTAACAATAAAGGTGTAGAGAACTCTATCGCAGTGCATTCTGGGATTTGCAGTATCCACAGTGTTTACCGCGTTTTCCAGTAATTATCGAAATTAGATATTGTCTCGTGGGCCGGATCGGCTATTTTGGCTGTTTTTTTTACCTTCACAGACATCCCATAATTTATTGAACACGTTTCATCAGCAGTTTGATTCGAAGTGCTTTAAACACAAATAAATAAATAAAGACAACAATGCTACAGAATGCAAGAGAACATTCAGACATGATTCAAACAAATATGAAAACCACAGGAACATCTAGTTCATGTTTCAGCGCCACCTGCTGGCTCCAGCCGTGTCTGCATGCAGGAGACAATCCAGAAAGTTCTGGAGAATTCTGCAGATTATCACTTCTCCATGAGGCGCTCCTGACTCCCCGCCATCACCTCCTGCTGGCTGGTGGTCATATGGTGGTCACATGGTGGCCCAGTCTGTTTCCACGGTGATGCTCAGGGAACGTCTCAGTCCCACAGCGTCAAAGTCTACAGAAACAAAACCCTGAGTCTCCTCCCACCTCCTGTCAGCCTGCTGCCTGTCTGAGCCTCCTCAGCACCTCCTCTGGGCAGAGAGAGGAGTCCACCAGGGAGATGAGTTTGTCTCTGGACCTGGAGCCCTGCAGGAGACCGGAGGTAGAAAAAGGAATGTGAGGAGGACAGAAGAACATGTTCTGGTCCAACAGTGTGGGAGGGGCTTGATTCTCAACTCCTCCCTTTCATATCCAGTCTGAACCCGTCTTTAAAGCTGGAAAGAACCGTTCAGGGTCTGACGCGGGTTTCTGCCTTTAGGCGTTAATTCAAACTCTTCTGTGATGTTTTGGGGGGATTTCCAACAGAACCTTTCAGAGGAGCGTCTGAGGAGGTCGTCGTGAGTAACAGTTCTGATTACACAAAGTACGTTAAATCTTAGTGAGTCCCTGAGGGAACGTTCAGTACTTTTGGTTCCCAGAAGAAACGTGTCTGACTCTTATTGTACATTCAGATCTTCATTTATCTTCACACATAGATAAATAAAGAAGGCGAATAAAACAGTTCCTCAGAAACGTCACCAGAGTGAGACTCCTCTCATATGAAGATGATGAAACGCGTCTTCCTCCTTTTTATTCAGAACAGATTCAATTATTGTGAAGCAAAGAAAAAACTTTTACACATTCGGAACGTTGCTGCCGCAGAGAAGTTTTTAGCTCCATCTATCTGTAAGAACATCTTTTTAAAGGTTCAGTCTGTAAAGTTTTTAGTGTTGTTTTTTTTTTAACGTTAGCTCAGTTGTTATTGTTCTAAATAATAAGATGTGGGTTCTCCTCCCCAGAAGGAAGCGGGCCCCCTGCTTGGACTTCAACGCTACGAGGAAAAATCGGTTATATGCCATGTGACCTTCGACCTACAGCTTTAAAAACCAAATAACTAAATGCTATTTCTATGTCTATCTGTCTTGAGGACCTCGTCACATGACAGGATACCGATGACATCATTTTGACCCTTGGATGGGCAGCGTCGAGCTGAGGTTGTACTCTGTCGGTTGTAATCTGGACCCTCACCACTAGATGTCACTGAATCTCGCAGACTGGACTTTTACGGTTCTTTTACTGGTATGCGAAGCTCTTAACGGTTTGGGACGGGCTTTCATCGTAGATTCTGTCGGGAAGGTTTACTGTGAGTAAAGTCAATAGTTGTTGTGTTTCAGGAACCTTGTCGAGCGATATGCGACTCTTCTTCAGATCCAGAACCTGGGCCAGGTAGCGGAGGAGCTCGGCGTTGGCTTCTCCATCTGTCGGAGGTGCGGCGATGGAAACGCCCACTGCTTCATCGGAAACGTCTACAGCAGTAGAAACAGAAGCAGGTTCAAGTCGGCGAAGGCGTCAGGACGAGAGTCAGGTGACCATGGCGGCGGTGCGAAGGTCACCTGTGACGCCGCTGTGTTTGGAGCCGGGCTTCACGTGCACCCTGATGGTTACGGAACCGTTCTTGTCACGGCCCACCGGAGAAGATGCTTCAGCCTCTGCTGCGTCACCACCAGCCGGCTTCGCTTTCACCTGGGTCAAAGGTCAGGACGGGTTGTTCCAGGTTAAATGACAGAATACATCTTTACACTCACGAGGTCTTTAAGAGAAATAAAATGTTCTGGACAACTTCAAAAATACCAACATGATAAACAGCTGAGGACATTTTACTCTTTCCTTAACTTCACAGTCATGAGGCTCTTCAAACATCAGCGGTTCCTACCTGCAGTTACAACAGAACCTCAGTGTTCGGAAGACCAGAAGAAGGTTCGGTCCAGTAGACACTGTCTATCTCAAGAAGAGGAAGAAGAAGAAAGAGGAGGAGGATCTTGTAACTCACCGCTTTGTCCTTTCTGGGCATTTGTCTGGTTCTGGAGGGACCCGTTATCGTGTGAACACCGGACAGAGAACCGGACAGGGGAGGCAGTCTGGACCGGGACAGAACGGTCAACGGGCGGCTGAACACCGAGGTGACGTCACATAAAGAGTGTAGCGTAAATTTAACGTACAATAACGTCATAAATCTACCTGATAACGGTAAAACCAAGCGGGAAAACATCCACCTGCTACCGATTAGCTCCGACGGTTAGCCTAGCACTGCAGCGGATATACTAACGATGTAAACAATGTCATTTCCGCCTTTCAAAATAATCGCCTCTGATTTCTTTCAGAGTAAAAGCACTGATTCTAAACTGAGCTTTAAGATGAAATTTGTGGATGAATAAATACACTAATTCATCTTCAAATGTCTGGAAACACACTTTAGAGACGAAATGATCCACTTTTATCAATGATGACGTCTTTTAATTGGCGGTAATTTAATACCTTATGAGGGGGGGGGGGGGCACGCAAATGTCTGTTTCCAGTGCCAACTTTGATGTCTCTGTCCCCTATGCTGGCTTTGGTGTTTGTCAGCAGCTGTGTCTTGGATGTTCTTTGCCGTTAGTGTGTTCTTTGAAGAATTGGGCTCTCTAGAACTGTGTATTATTTCAGTTTGGGTTTTGGATAAATCTCTCGCTTTGATGTCATTCCATTTTGATCTTTGTTATTTTGTGTCAGTGGAAATATATCAACTTTCTGGTGGTGGTTCTGCGGTCTCTGTTGTGGCTGACTGTGTGTTTTTTTTGTCTGCGTGAACCAACTCCTCTCTCTTGTTTTGACTGGTCTGGTTCTGGGTGGGATTGTGGGTGTGTCCTGCCCTCCCTGAGCCGTCCCATCCTTCAAAGACGTTTATGGGCTGCAGACACACCGAGGCGCCCGCTGTGTCCTGGCAACACGTCTTAAGTAGAAGAAGTTCAGTGAGACCTCAGGGCTTGAATGGAGAACCAGAACCAGGAAGCAGAGGATGGATCGGACCTGTGGTGAGACACACTTCCTTCTACCTGTTCTTATGCAGAGAAGCCCGGTAGGATCCAGCTCCACATTCTTCCTGTGAGGGGGCAGGCTGAGACTTGGCATGGCTGGGGGGTTGGATTGTGGGGTGGGGGTGGGGGTGCAGTATGGACAGAGGAACTATGTGAAGTATTTAGATCCTTTGCATCAGTACTGGTTCTGGAACCACGCCGGACCTGAAAGTTTAGTGGGAACTCCTCAGATTTAAAAAGGATTCCTGAGTTTCAGAATCTGATCAAGAGTATGAAGGGGGCCATATGCCCCGCCCCCATTGCCAGTGTTATCCACTAGCACCGCCCACACCGCCAATGTTGTCTACTACCTGCGACGGGAGACGCTTCATCATTCCAAGAGGAACAATTTCAACACCAGTGAAAGAAGTGCTTGTTGGACGGCCAATCAGTGAAGAGGAGGAGGAGCTTATCTGAGCTGTCGATCTAATGATGACGTTTTGTCTTTCTTTTAACCTGTAGAAAAACAACGATTCAAAGGCCTAGAAACACAACATGCTAGCCTAAGGATAGCGTTCACTCATGCTGATTGGTAGCTTGTTGAAAACATCTAATGCTAACATGCTAGCCTGTTGAAAAATACTAATGCCAATATGCTGGCGTCTTAAAAACTATTCATGCTAACAGGATAGTCTATGAAAAGAGATTTAACTCATACGCTAGCCTCCTGAAAACATCTTAACGTTGGAAACTACTTCTGTCAACATCTTAGCCTGATGAAAACAACTAGCAATACAATGTTAGCCTATTTACGGCAACTAAGTCTAACATGCTTGCCTATTGAAAAGAACTCTTGCCAAATTGTCTCACTGTTGAAAACTACTAATGCTAACATGATAGCCTGTCATCATGTTAGCATTAATGGATGGACGACTAGTGGAGTGTAAGAATCTTAACGGATGTTCTCAACATGCATCAACAAGAACCTGCAGAGCTAATGGTTAGCATTAGCCTGATTAGCTTGTCCGCGCATGTTAGCTCAAAGCATCATTCGGAGCTGATGTGGACTCATGTTAGATGTTTGAATATTTCTCTCTCAGTCTTGAGGAAGACGATGGAGAATGGCGTCACCTTGAACAACAGAAACATTTAGATTGTTGTTGTTTTGTTTACAGTTTCCAGAGAACGCCGTCGCTTCGACGAAAGTGGAGGAAACGTTATGGCGGTCTGGATGGGAACAAACTGCTGGAGCCCAACAAAGAGCCAGACGTGAACGGTGCGTTTGAGTGACGCCCTGTCATTAGTGGTCTTTGAGGAATCCAACAGTGGGTGGAGCTGCTGCTCTCTAAAATAAGATATGAAAACACACACACACACACACACACACACACACACACACACACACACACACACACACACACACACACACACACACACACACACACTCAGCTCGTTTCAACACATAGAATCTGCAGCTCATCAGATGAACTCAATTTATTTACTTCTCAGTAACTAAAGCGGCTTCAGAAGAAGCGGAGAGTTTGAACAGCACCAACAGAACCCCACATGATCCCAGATGGTGAAAGAACTGTTATTTTCTACTCGAGTAGAAGTACAGTTACTTTGGTAAAAAACAAACAAACATAAAAACACTCTGGTAAAAGCAGAAGTCCATCTTTTTTTAACCCAAATACAGTGAAACGTACATCATGTGACCTCTCCTCTTCTTCAGTTGATCGAGGGATGACGGATGACAGCGAACTGATCCGGAACCAGAACCTGAACCAGAACCAGGTATCCTGTCTCAGTATCCTATTCAGGGTAGCAGAGAGTAACTGAGTATTTTAAGTAACTCATTATACAGTTTGGAAACTTGAGTCTTTTCTCTTTCTGCCTTTATTGTTTGCACAGTTTAAATAACTTGTTCCCACAGGTAAATCACATGTTCCCACAACATAACTGCATGTTCCCAAAATACGATACTTGTTCCCATAAGATTATATTATTCCCAGTTTTAATAACATGTTCCCACGGTTGAATAACTTGTCCTCAATAATATATCCCATAAAATAATACGTGTTCCCATAAAATTACTCTTGAACCTACAAGATGATAGATTGTTCCCTTAAAACGATAAATACTTTTTTAAGGATGTAGCCCCCCGGCCGGCCCCCAGGAGCCTGCTCCAGAACCACGTCCAGAAGGCAGTCCATAAGCCTGTTAGCCTCGTCAGTCCGGGACCTGCAGGTATGACTGGTGGGCCAGGTTACTAACTGTGTTTGTTAGTTTGCAATCTGAACACTTGTCATGAGTCTGTGGGCGTGTCATGAGTATACGGGGGCGTGTCATGATTGTGGGGGCGTGTCATTAGTCTATGGGCGTGTCATGAGTATGTGGGCGTGTCACGAGTATGCTGGCGGGTCATGAGTCTGTATGTGTGTCATGAGTATGGGGGCGAGTCATGAGTCTGTAGATGTCATAAGTCTGTGGGCGTGTCATGAGTCTGTATGTGTGTCATGAGTATGGGGGCGTGTCATGAGTCTGTATGTGTGTCATGAGTATGGGGGCGTGTCATGAGTCTGTAGGTGTGTCATAAGTATGTGGGCGTGTCATGAGTCTGTATGTGTGTCATGAGTATGGGGGCGTGTCATGAGTCTGTAGGTCTGTCATAACTCTGTGGGCGTGTCATTAGTATAAGGGGGCGTGTCAGTATACAGGTTGATGATATGGAATTTTTTCCAGCGGTCCAAATGTCGACCAGTAATGGCCGCCTAAAGCCTCCCCTTCCTCAGGCGGTGGTCCAGCCGGAGGACAGAGGCTCCCACCCCAGCCAGCCCTGGTCCCCTCCCCAGCAGAGTCCGTCCAAACGCAGAGCGTAAGTCCTGAGAGGTCAGAGCGGTTGTTGGTGACATGAGGCATGAGGAGAACCACTGATGGAAACCTTCTGCTTCTTCAGGGCTGCTGATGTTCTGTTTGACAGCTTCTCCTCCGACGGACGGATCAACGTCAACCAGTTCTTTGAGGTACTAGTCACCGAAACCAGAACACCTTCAGTTTTCTTCAGCCCTCTTAGTCTGCCTCAGCGGTCCGTGGTCCAAGTTCGTCCAGGTCATCTTAAATCTCTTACTCAGCTGTTCGGACCAGCGGTTAATCAGGACTGGACCCCTGTAGACCTCAACTGGAGCCACTAGATGGCGCTGTGTGACTCGGCCCGGTGAAGTGTCTGCATTCTTGTGTGTGTGTGTGTCTGTTTTCACCATCAGGCCATCTGGAGCGCCGGGCTGCACCGCGGAGACCCCCGGCTCAGAGAATGTTTCTTCCA
>JBBDHG010000199.1:282500-350000 GCA_037951165.1 Lophius americanus | reverse complement strand
TTCCTCTTTGCTCTTTACAGGGGTACCAGATCATCAACGTCCTGCTGGCAGCCTTTAGAGGAGACGTCCAGACCCTGAGGAGGTGATGATGTCACGCACACTGACACGCACACACACACACACACTCACACACACACACGCTTACGTCATCATCTACACCTGCGTCCTGTCTCCATGGCGAAATACCTACTTCCTGTCATTGTCCGCATGATGAGGTTCATGGCCGCCCAGTCCAAGAGCACCTCCGTCTGTCTGCAGGTACTTCCTGTCTGGTGTGGACGTCAACGCCGTCGACTATGACGGCAGGTCAGCTCTGCATGTAGCCGCCGCCGAAGGTCACACAGAGGTCATTCGCTTCCTGATGGAGAACGCCAGAGCCAACGCCACCCTGAAAGACAGGTGAGACTTTACCTTCTGGACCTTGATCCCGCCTCCTGTTCAGAGGGTTAGGAGCTCCTGGAAACTACTATTTGCTGCTAGCTGCTAAAAGGCCCCAACTCCTAGCTGCTAAATGCTACTAGCGAAAAAATTGTACGAACTGTTAACCGGTACTAGATGTTAACTGGTATTAAATGCTAACTGAGACTAGCTGCTCTTTGGTACTAGATATGACTGCTACAAGCTGCTAATTGCTATTGGATGCTAACTGCTACTAACCGCTAACTAGTACTGGGTGCTATCTGCTTCTAGCTGCTAACTGCTACTAGTCACTAACTGCTGTTTATTAAGTCTCGGGTCTTGTAAATTTTGATTTCTGCGTTCGTACATACGGCGCTCTGCATGATGGCGTGAATACAGCATGACCCCTCAGTCCACCGCGTGTGTCTGTGTGCAGTCACGCCCCCTCAGGTATGTCCATCACAATCTCCCCCCCCCCCCAGAACCTTGTGTTTGATGTAGTTCTGTTCTTACACCAGGTGGGGGAGTTCTCCTCTGCAGGAGGCCAGGAGGTACAGCAGAGAAGCTGCTGTCCAGGCGCTGCAGGGAGCCTTGTGACCACGACCTGACCTTTGACCTGGCCGTAAATGGTTTATTAAACTTTCTGATTTCGTATTGTTTCTGGACTCTTATCAGACCTCAGTCTGAAGACCCCCTCAGTCTGAAGACCACCTCAGTCTGAAGACCACCTCAGTCCACATCCAGGAGACATTCACTGTCGACGTGGAAGTTTGATGATTCTGATTTGACGGAAATCATTTTCTTCATTGAATCTACAGAATTAAATGACGTAAAAAAAAAATAATAATAAAAAAAACTCCTTTAAAAACATCACATTAAATGTTTTGTTGTCTTTTTCTCAAGAATAAAGATATATCTGATATTATTCTAATACTTTGGAAACATCCGGAACGAATAGAACTAGATGCATTCCTACTTACAGAAGTTTACGATGAGCCGCTTCAGCGACTCTTCTGACTTCTACTGTTTATTATTTATGATAAATAACAGAAGAAAAGTCAAAATGATGAATGAATTCGAGGTCTTCTCCACAGGAAAGGCTGGTGTTTTATTCTTTTTACAGCATTTATAGGTTGAATAATTTGACATGGCAGTGAGTTGGCGTGGAAATATGCAAACTCAGGGCTACACCCTTGTTCTACCCAAAATAGACGTTGGCTGGTCTGGAGGTTTTTATCTTTAAAAATAAATGTTTGGTTAGAACTAAAAACTTTTTATGCTTCTTCCTTCACTTGCACACATCAGACGAAGGTCGGCCTGTGGTATGACATCATCGTTCTACACATGACACCCCGAACAGAACAAGCGGTGACGGAGAATTAATGAATGATTGGATTATGAAGAAAGAAGGAGATCATGCATTTTTATTTTATTTTATTTATTTATTTAATTAATTTTATTTTAGCACTTTGAGATTTGATCCAAATGTAAAGTGGATTATAAATTAAATGTATTATTATTATTATTACATAAATGAACCTTTTGTTTTGGGTCATCTCAATTAATGATGAGATTAATAACATATTTAAAAGAACACATTAATGCATTATTGATTACATTTCATACAAAATAATTACATTATTTTATTTTGTGTTTTATTTTTGTTTGATTTAATATATATATATTTTTTGTGTTGGTAATACTAATGATTTTTCAGTTACATTTTATATGCTTACATTATTATTTCTTCCGTTGTGTGCTTTTATCGGGTTTTATGTTATTTAAAAAAAATTTGTAGGAGAGAAATTAAAATCAATTCCGGTCACTACTTTTACTTTGAAAGTACGGACAGGAAGTGTTGGTATCAGCTTGTTCAACTAAGCAGCCTGTTGAGCAGCAGAAGCTGCAGTTGGTTTCAGTACCGGTACAGACACGTGAAACTGTTTAACACCCTTTGAACGTTTAATGAGAGTAGTGACGTCGTACGCCGTAAACGATGAGTCCTGATAATGTTTAATTTGTGGCGGGAAAAGGAGCTGCTGGGGAAGATGAAGAGTTTGGTCTTCACAGACTGAAGATCAGGTGAGGTAAGTCAGCGCACCGTCCAAGGATCAGTATGAGCTCCGATCACCAGAAGTTTGATCATCAGTGTGTGACCGTGAGGTTTGATCATCAGTGTGTGATTGTGAAGTTTGATCATCAGTGTGTGATGGTGAAGTTTGATCATCAGTGTGTGACCGTGAGGTTTGATCATCAGTGTGTGATGGTGAAGTTTGATCATCAGTGTGTGATGGTGAGGTTTGATCATCAGTGTGTGATGGTGAAGTTTGATCATCAGTGTGTGATGGTGAAGTTTGATCATCAGTGTGTGATGGTGAAGTTTGATCATCAGTGTGTGATGGTGAAGTTTGATCATCAGTGTGTGATGGTGAGGTTTGATCATCAGTGTGTGATGGTGAAGTTTGATCATCAGTGTGTGATGGTGAAGTTTGATCATCAGTGTGTGATGGTGAAGTTTGATCATCAGTGTGTGATGGTGAAGTTTGATCATCAGTGTGTGATGGCGAGGTTTGATCACCAGAGTGTGATTTTGATGTTTGATCACCATAGTGTGATGATTAGGTTTGATCACCAGAGTGTGATGATTAGGTTTGATCACTAGGGTGTGATGCTTAGGTTTGATCACCAGGGTGTGATGATTAGGTTTGATCACCAGGGTGTGATGATTAGGTTTGATCACCAGGGTGTGATGATTAGGTTTGATCACTAGGGTGTGATGCTTAGGTTTGATCACCAGGGTGTGATGCTTAGGTTTGATCACTAGGGTGTGATGATTAGGTTTGATCACTAGGGTGTGATGATTAGGTTTGATCACTAGGGTGTGATGGTTAGGTTTGATCACTAGGGTGTGATGCTTAGGTTTGATCACCAGGGTGTGATGCTTAGGTTTGATCACCAGACGTTTAATGGTGAGCTTTGATCACAAGATGTTTCATGGTGAGCTTTGATCACCAGACGTTTGGTGGTGAGCTTTGATCCCCAGATTGATGGTGAGGTTTCGGTGCACTGCTACAAGCAACGCAGGTTTGGGGTTACTGAGGTTGGAGGTCCAACAGTTTTCCGTGTAGTTCACTTTGTCTGTAATCACATTAGTGAGTCTGAGTACTTTCTCATGACGGGTCTTGTGTTTTGGGATTAGATCACATACTAGAACCACCAAACACATCAGAGCGTCTGACTCTGACTGGATCTGACCACAAAGGTTCTGATGTCAGTCGGACTTCCTGTTTCAGTCTGACTGTAAGAACTACAAAAAAGCCGGGTTTGATCGCTGTGATGAGGTCCAGCAGCAGGATTACAGCTGCTTAAAGGAACCGTTCACCTGGTGGTTCGCTCCAGGGTCCAAAGAGAACGATACCGACGCCCAGAACCAGCGCTCACCATCATCACCTTTTTTTGAGTGTATAAAGAAAGCTGCCCGACGAAGAGAATCCTCACCACCGCACTGCTGTGGTCACCGCCACTTCCTGCTGTCGCCCTCGCCAACCTCCTACAGTGTCACGCAGCTGTGAAAACTCTGGATGCCGTCACCAGCAGAGAGTCGACACTTTTACCCTCACGCTTACCCAGAGTTCCACACACATCCTTCGTTCAGTTACCCAGAGTTCCACACACATCCTACGGTCAGTTACCCAGAGTTCCACACACATCCTACGGTCAGTTACCCAGAGTTCCACACACATCCTTCGGTCAGTTAACCAGAGTTCCACACACATCCTACTGTCAGTTACCCAGAGTTCCACACACATCCTTCGGTCAGTTAACCAGAGTTCCACACACATCCTACTGTCAGTTACCCAGAGTTCCACACACATCCTTCGGTCAGTTACCCAGAGTTCCACACACATCCTACTGTCAGTTACCCAGAGTTCCACACACCTCCTACTGTCAGTTACCCAGAGTTCCACACACATCCTACTGTCAGTTACCCAGAGTTCCACACACCTCCTACTGTCAGTTACCCAGAGTTCCACACACCTCCTACGGTCAGTTACCCAGAGTTCCACACACATTCTTCGGTCAGTTACCCAGAGTTCCACACACATCCCATGGTCAGTTACCCAGAGTTCCACACACATCCTACTGTCAGTTACCCAGACCTAGTATACATAGTGTTGGTTTTGACAGGTGCAACAGACCGTTTCCTGACTGGGGCTGTGATGGCGAGGGGTCACACCTCAACAAATTTGGGGCTGTGACCCCTTCTGATAGTTTCGGTGTGAATCTGATGGGTCGTCATGGTGACGGTCACAGACGATGACACCCACTTTTACGGAGCAGAAGGTAAAAGTGTGGTTAGTCATGATGGTGGGTGTGTGTGTGGTGGTGTTTACTCTAATAAAGCTACTTCCTGTGAACGCTACATCTGGCGTGGCGTGGCGTTCACACATGTTCCTCTTCCCAGGCACCTGCAGATATAAGTCCTTTCAAAGTAAAAGCCTAATATCGTGGCTATAAACTCCTTTGGCTGCCGGGCCGCCCCGTCATTGTTTGTTTACACCGAACAGAACTACTCGCAAAGATCCAGTGAGTCAACCCTCCTGAAAAGTAGAAACCGCACCACAGTAAGATTCTTCAGAACCTGGTTAACTCGGGACATGACCAGAACACATAAATCAAACCGGACTGGATAAGTGAGATTGTGACACATTTATCCTCTAGTCCATCTGGGTAGGTTCTGGACAGCTCAGCTTTGCTACAGGACTGACATGAAGAACGCAGAACCTCCACGTCTGTAGTCTTCAGACGGGTCGTGGCGGTTCCTCTCCAGAAATCTGAACCCGTCTGATTTTGGCAGGACGCGCACAAACAAACAATAGTGTGTTTGTGTGGACTGTCAGCACAAGGCCTCTCATTGGCCCAGATTAGAGGAGACGGCACAGCCAGAACCCGTGAGACACACACTCGGCATTGAGGTCCCATCAGCCACCTGGTTGTCCTGGACGGAGACCCGGATCTGGACCGTGAGCGACTCATCGTGAGATCAGAGTTATTTTTATAAATGGCTTAAGTTTCTGACATCTGAATCGATAGAGTTTCCTGAAGCGATTATGACCTATGACCTTCCTGCTGGTCTTTTATCGGGACCAGGATCAGATTCCCTGAGAACAAACATCTCAGCAGTCATGGTTCCGTCTGAAGGTCCAACAGAATGTTGACGTAAACGATGACAGACTCAAAGGTCCATCTGATGACGTCTCTCCTCACACCACGGCGCTAACTTTAGCTGTTAGCTGCTGTTAGCTGCTGTTGCTATGACAACACAACGTTGGGATCTCTGATAAAGGTTCAGATCACATCGGGGGAGTCGTGTGATCCTCTATCTGGTTCCGGCCAACAATCCTATAATCCTGGCTAACAAAGTGAAATCCCCTCAGAGCCGGTTCTCTGTCCATGTGTAATCAGATTACCTGATTTGTGTCTGCGCAGGTGTTTAACCACTGCTGTCTTCTCTCCTCAGGGTGCATGATGGGATCTTTTCGGCGTCCCAGGCCTCGGTTTATGAGCTCTCCGGTTCTGTCGGACCTCGCCCGGTTCCATGCCAGTTCTCCTTCAGTGCACATCTCCAACATCAGCGTGTGGAACAGGTGTGTGATGTCATAACGCCCCAACACGGTACTCAGGTATCATCGCCATGTGTTCAGGAGATGTCACATGACGTAAGAATCAGACCATCACAGAGGAAACCTCTGAACCTGGACCTTTTCACCGCGTGAACCTGGACTGTGTCACCGCGTGAACCTGGACTCTTTCACTGTACTGTATGTCGTTTGCGCATCAGCAGAATGGCGGCCATATTGTTTCACTGGTTGCCATGGTGAATCGCCTCCCTCACATTACATTGACGATGGCAGCTGATGATCCTCGTACACGAGTTAAATCAGCGTTAAACTCAGAGTTTATTAAACCCCCCGATTCCGTCTCTGACATCAGAAACTCAGTGCTCCACTGAGGCTCCGCCCCGTTTCCTGACAGGATGTATAAGAGGAAGTGGAGGTGGCAGCCGAGCGGCGTCCTGTCACACGCTGACCCCGTTTAGAATCTTGTTTATCAATAGCTTGAAAAAAGAAAAAAACTGCGAGTTCACAAACAACAATGTATAAAAGTAAGGCATCATAAATAAAATAGTAAAATAATAAGAGGTAGTTAAGAGAATCACGTTCGTGTGAATATTAATGAGTACTTTAAAAACTCCTTTCATGGTTGCTTGGTTTGTCGGATGAAATGACGTCCGCTTGAACGCCACGGCGGTGGCAAAGTGGCTCAGATCTACGCCATCGTCATGTTCACCACAGCAGGTTCAGACTGAGACACCACTGGACCCATAATGCACCTCTTTTCACCACATCCAGAGGTGAATGGAGGCACTATTGAGCGGGACAACCTTGTTTCCTGTAGCCATCTCCAGTCGTCCAATCAGTGGAGGTCTGAGAGACATTCAGGAGTCGGATGACATCATCAGAAGGTTGTCCGGACGACGAATAGGAGATTACTGCTGGAAACTCCCGTTAACAGGATCACGCTTTCAGACACAATATTTTGTTGTTTGATGTCTGACCCCCCCCTGTTTTTTTTAACCTCCTCAGCGTCCAATCAGCTGTGATCAAGGTGTTTCAGGGCGGAGCTCTGCAGTCCAACGAGCTGTACACGCTCAACGAGAGCATCAGGTGACCCTTCATGCTACTACCAGAGCTAGTTATGCTAAGTCATTCATGCTACTTCAGAGCTAGCTCTGCTAAGTCATTCATGCTACTTCAGAGCTAGTTCGACTAAATCCTTCATGCTACTACCAGAGCTAGTTTGGTTAAGTCCCTAATGATACTACAAGATCTATCTATGCTAAGTCATCCATGCTACTACCAGAGCTAGTTCGGTTAAGCCCCTCCTGTCATTGCAGGTGGCTCCTGAAGACGGAGATGGGAGCTTTCATAACCGACTACTTCCAGGTACTTCCATCCTGTGTTTCCTGTTTCCTGTTTCTCCATCATAAAAGCTAATGGTTCGACGGATGGGACCACGCAGTGGCTCCACTTCCTGCGTCTGCGTATTTACAGTGAATCGTCAGAGTCTGGTTCTGCTACATGTTCAAGCCCGCCTTGAACGATGGTCCCAGATCTTCCACGATCATGTTATCTGGATTAGCATAAGCACTTGGAGCTAATGGTAGCTGTTATAGCCAGAGTTAGCTAATTAAAACTATCGCAGCTACGATCTAGCAAGTTTTAACTATCGTATTTAAAGTTATTCATTCGTTATCCGTAAACGCTTATGCTCTTTGAGGTTGTGGAGGACTGGAACCGATCCCAGCTGACTTTACGGGAGAGGCAGCGTAACCTCTGGACGAGACGCCAGTTCATCACAGGGCTATGAATTGGCGAATTGTCGACCTTTCACCCTTGTACATGCAATTAAGAGTCGTCAATTCACCTATATTGCATGTTTTGCTACTTTCAAGTATCACAGCTTAAGTCGGCTCATTTCAACCGTCACCGCTAAAGTAAGCTATGTAAACTACAATAGCTTAAGCTAGCCAATTATAGCTGCGATAGCTAAAGTTAGGTCATTTCCCATATAATAGTCTAAGTAAGCAAATTTAGGTTATAGCGTAAAATTAGCTCATGTATCCAAGAGTCAAGTTTGCGCAATTCATCTATTATTGCTTGTGTCAAGTTTCCGATATTATATGTTAAGTTTAGCTAATGTCAACGATAATAGCCTTAGTTTGGTATGTCAGCTATCATCGCTAACATTAGCTAGGTTGACCTATCGTGGCAAAATGTAGCTCAATTCAGATGCAATATAGTGTATATATTTGCTAATCTCAGCTATTATAGCTAATGTTAGCACGTCCATAGGCAGAGCTGAACGCCCCATTAAAACTCGAGGCGTCAACAACTTGATGACATCGTCATGACATCATCATGTCCCTAATGAGCTTGTTGGAGATTACTTCTCTTGATATTAGCATTAGCATCAGACCAGCCGGTCACTGACTCTATCCGTAGCGCGATTTACATGAGATTTAGAAACATTCTCGCAAGCTAGCATGCTAGCGTAGTGTGATGTTTTTAGTGAGTCTGAATCCTGAGAATACTCCAGTGTCCACTCACTGTTGTCATGACAGCGACAACACAACAGACTGGCGCCGGCGCCGTTTCTTTTTCTCTGGATAAGACAGGCTAGTCGCTTCGACGGCGCGTTTGTTTGCTTTTAATGATCCAATTGGCATTTCGGTACCAGCAGCGCCCTGAGCCCGGCGGTTAGATCATCAGGGAGGGTTTGAATCCTGAGCCTGAGCAGAAAAACGTCCCGGCATGAAGCTCCGTCTAATTCAGCTAATCTGATTACCTCTGACCTCCACCGTGACTTATCATTCATGGCGGTGCTGAGATGAAGGTCAGTTTCCTGTTCACAGAGGACAGAAGAGGAAGTCCTTCCCGTCCACATCCTGTCCCTTCTCCAAAACAGCTCCTCTGAACTTTGACCTTCAGATAGAATGTTTGTGGTCACGGCGGGAGAGACGTCAGGGTTTCCTCGGGGTCACGTATTCCATCTGTTGTTCCTTTATGATGGCGTTCTGCAAAAATCAACAAAGATCAGGATGACAAATTGGAGATCTAGATCCAGATCTGGATGCTTGACTATAATCTGGATTTGGATTGTGGTCACGACTCTGGATCTGGACTATCAAATTAACTCTAGCAACAGATTATAGTGTTTATGCTACGATATGCTAACTTTTTTCCCCCTGTTGTAGTCTTTATGCCACGTCAGCTGTTTTCCTTTGTTGTAGTCGTTATGCTAAGCTAAGTTAGATGTTTCCCTTTGATTCTAGTCTCTAGACTTTAATGTCCCTAAGGGAAAACTCTTTTCCACAGCACGGCACACGTGACATCACACACACTACACACAAGTACACAATGACAGAAATACAATACAGTAAGCTAAGTTATTGTGGTTGTTCTGGTTTGATTTTTGTTTAGCTAAGCTGCTTCCTCTTGCTTTTAGTAGTTACGCTAAACTAGACACTTAATCGTTAAGCTTGTCTGTTAACCTCTGTTGTAGCCTTAATGCTAAGCTAGCTGTTTTCCCTTATTCTGGTCGTTATCCTAGGCTTATAGTTTCCCCGCTGCATACGTCTGTATGCTACGCCGAGCTAACTGAGCTGATTGGTTGATTGTGTTTCAGAACCAGCTCCTGACGCGAGGTCTGTCTGAGGTCCTGGATCAGATCCTGCCCCACTCTGGTGAGACTTCTCTGATGGTTTAGAAGCTCACTTCCTGTGTCGACTGTAAGGAGCCAATCCGATTCATTCTAAGGAAATAACACTCTGTGACATCATGGCGGAAGAGGAGTAGAAAACATTATGTTTATGTTGATAATGTGTTTCCATGGTAACCATCTGCTATGTCCCGCAGGTGAGGAGCAGCTTGTGGTCCTCGCCAACATGTGGGACCAATTTTTTAAGGAGGTCCTCCCTGCACTGCAGGCCATCTTCTATCCTGTCCAGGTACACAACTGCAGTAAGCTAATCCTTAGCTAGCTACGTATAATTCCCTGGGCTTCTGGTTTTATTCTTACCTAAACTAACCATTTCCCATTGTTGCTAGTCTTTAAGCTAATCTGTTTCCTGCTATTTTTACGCTTAATGCTATGGTTACCGTTTACCACAGATTTTTTGCTAAGCTAATTGTTTCCCACTGTTTCCTTGTCATTATGTTACGCTAATCGCTTCCCTCTGTCTCTGCTCTTAATGCTTAGCTAACTGTTTCCTGCTGTTTCTACTCTTTATGCTAAGGTAACGGTTTACCCCAGCTACTAGTCTTTATGCTAAGCTAACTATGTCCTGCGGCCTGAAGTGACTCGTTTTTTTTTTTTAAGCATCAGGGTCTGTGTGCCTTTGTGTGGTGCGTTCAGGGTCTGTCTGACTATTTGTGTGGTGCGTTCAAGGTCTCTCTGCCTGTGTGTGGTGCGTTCAAGGTCTGTCTGACTATTTGTGTGGTGCATTCAGGGCCAGGAGCTGTCGGTGAGGCAGATGGCTCTTCTGGCCTTCAGAGACCTTGTTTTGCTGAAGCTCCACTTGGAGGCGGGTCTAGGGGGCGTGGCCTGCATCCCTCCAGGTGTAACTCAGATGCTGCTGGTGCTGCAGGTAATCCTTCACTCACAGCCGCGCTCCAGAAAACTCAGTAATGGAGTAATCAGATTACTTTTACTCTGGGTTTTAGGGTATCCCTGACTCTGGCGGTCCCACCTCAGAGTACTGCCATCTGGAGCGTCTGGTCGAGAAGGTCGTGACCCCGTATCTCAGCAACGTCCTGCACGACAGAAACCACTTCCTGTCAGGTCAGTGTGAAGAACCACATCCTGTACATCAAAGACGTCTCCACAGGAAGGATGATTGGAACTTTAAAGGTGCGCCCCTTCAAACGCAACGCAAAGTTCACATGGCGAGATTTTTCAAGCGAGGTCATGAGGATCACACGAATTCCACATGCTCCCATAATGCACCACTTCAAAGAGATTAAATACATTAAAGCAACGCAGCGTCGACATCACGCTCCAGAACGGACGACATCATCGTTACAGGAAGCGGGAGATTCAGCGAGACGACTGATCAGAAATAAAAAACAGAAGAATAAATAAATAAGAATGAATAAATTAAATAAACAACAAAATAATAAGTAAATTAGTTCATGTTAATGTAAATGAATGTAGAATTAAAGAGATGAATAAATTATAAAGTAAATGGATACAGGAATAATTAAATATGTTTATAAAGGAAAAATAATTCAAGTAAATAAATAAATGTGTGAAAGAGAAATAATAAATAAACAAATTTAGAAAAATTAGTAAATGAGTGAATCATAAATAAGTGAATATATAATAATAAAATGAAAATAATACGTTTTAAATTAGCATATAAATTAAAGTGTGAGTCAATAAGTGAATAAAAAATAAATAAATATGAAAATAAATGAATAAATAATGAAAAAAACAGGTAAAAATAAAAAATAGTTGTATAGTTTAAAGTGAGTGAATAAATGATTAATGAATGAATAATAATCATAATTAAGTACAAAGAAACGTAACAGACATAAATAAATGGTAAATTATTAAAGAATACTGGTAATAAATGAAAACCTGATTCTGCGGCTGGAACTAATGAGCAGAACAATCTTCAAGGACATGAATCGGTCCAGTCAGGAAGCCCAAGGGATTGTGGGTCAGTTTCAGCTGCTTTGGTTCTGATGAAAGCGCCCCCAGGTGGACAGGAGAGGCAACAACAAGAAAAACCCAGAAAAAGGTTCCGGTTCTGCAGCTGGCGGTCACAGACCATTTCTCCTCTTCATCCTTCCTGACTGATTCTTCTCTAGTTTTGAGTTCTGGTGTCCTTGTGTCTACTGGTACCATGAAGTCGTTCCTGCAGTCCATTCAGGTGGACCGGGTAGTCCAGTTCCTCCAGGATGGAACATCCATACCAGCCGTCACTAGAGGGTTTGTTGTGTCTTCAAGAACCATCTCGGGAGTGTTAAAGGGATACCAGGAACCGGGCTGTGGGACCAGCAGAGCTGGATTGGACCGTGGAAGGACAACAGCCCGGCAGCAGGACCGGTATCTGCTCCTCAGTGTGAGGGGGACCAGGAGAAGCACTGCCAGATCCCTACAAGATGACCTCCAGCAGATACTGGTGAGATGTTTCTGACCACACTGTCAGAACCGGAACACACGAGGATGCTGTGAAGGCCCATCGTCTTCTAGTAGGACCCGTGTTCACAGCCCAGCACCGTGAAGCTGGACTGATGTTCACCGGAGAACATCAGGATGGGCAGGTTCTCCATGAGTGCCTCGTTCTCCTCACAGGTTCTCACTGAAGTCATGTGACGAACAGGAAAGAGTCTGGAAACTTAGCGGTGAAGGTTCTGCCGCCTGAAGCATCATCCAGAAGGACCGGTTTGATGGTGGGTCAGAAATGGTCTGGGGAGGCAGATCCTTAGAGGGTCTCACAGACCTGACTGTTGTTAGGTACCCTCAGACCCAGTGTCAGACCGTATACTGGTGAAGTGGACCCTTGGCTCCTGCTGGTCCAGAACAAGGCCTCTTTTGGTCAGAGTGTGTAGGAAGGTCCTGGAGGCTGAAGGTTCTGATGCCATTGAGTGGTCCTAACGTTCACCGGTCCTGAATCCACCTGAGAACCTCTGGGTCGTTACGTACCGCTGCATCAGAACCACCAGGTAGAACCAAAGACTCAGGATCCAGATCTCATCGGGAGCAGGTCCAGATGTTGTCAGGAGTGTCTTCAGGCCTGGGGGTCAAACCCCCCACTGAGACAAATTATGAGTTGCGGTGACGAAGTTCACACCGGTTGGATCAGAACCTGTGTTTAGTTTTTCCTCTTTGATTTTGTGCCTGATGAAGAATCAGGTCCTCATGACTTTGGTTTCCGTTTCCGTCATTAAAATCCGATGTGTGACTTAAATGTTCCCCTAATGCCTCTGAGCAGGGCATTATATACATTATCTGTCATGTGTTTGATCTTCCAGAGCCCCGCCCCCTGCGGTCGTTGCTAGGCGACCAGCTGGAGATCACTGTCACTCAGCACCAGAGCTCCTCTGACTCCTCGTCTCTGGCTCCGCTGGTGGAACAGGATGGCGAGGCTTACCTGGAGAAGTTGGGCGGCTTGCGGCGCCACACGGTAGCGACCGCGCATTCTGATGTCCGGCTGCTGTCGGCTTCAGGCATGATGCATGCTGGGACGGAAGACGGCGTGGGAAGAGGGGAGGGAGCGGTGGTGTTTTTGAGTCCCGAGCCGTTCTCCAGCCAACCGGACATGGCGGAGACTCCGAGGGGCGATGTCATCTGCTAGATGTCCGGCGATTGTGAGACGAGAGACATCAGAGCAGCGGGAACATGGGAGACGAGAAACGCCAAGGGTCGAAGGTCGCAGGATGATGTGATTGGAAATTAGATAGATCACATGACCAGGAAAATAGGAACAGGAAGGACTGTGAGGATCTGTTGTGGGAGGAGTCCCACACCTGGGGGAGAGTCTGTTGTGGGAGGAGTCCCACACCTGGGGGGGTCTGTTGTGGGAGGAGTCGTGACGGTGTGGACCAAACCAGATGCTAGGTTCTGGTTCTGCACTGATCACGTTCTGTTTTAGTATCATTATTAAACAATAAACAAATTCAAAAACAACCGTTAACTGTGTCTGCCTCAGTCCTGTGATGTCACTCTCATGTCGGCGTGTCACAGTGACATCACTGTGACATCACTGTGATGTTAGAGGGGACCACACCATACTACTGCAGCTCTGTATTAATGTTAAGCTAGCAATAGCTAAACAAGCTTCTGTTGATGTTCAGAGGGAGTGTGTCTGAACCATGCTAGCTGTTTACAGACTTTATGCTAAGCTAAGCTAAGCACACCCTGACTGGCTTTGTGGGAGTGCTGTGTTCATGGTACCTTGTAAATATGGTGAAATCTCCAGACTAAATGATTTTTGCTTTCATGCTTAATCAATAGATTATGACATATCGGAAAATTTGGAACGCAGCATTAAAACGGAGCGACATAACGCGGCTAAAGATTTCTTCCACATCCTGAAGAAAGGCAACGCTGTTACACACTGGGTCCTGGAAATGCTTCATGCTACTACCTCATTTTAAATGCTAGCTAGTACTAGCTGCTAACTGCTCCTAGCTGGGACTAGGTGCCCCAGATTGTCAGAAGATTATTTTGGGGGGACTTTCCCTTTTTAAAGGTTTTCTAATTAATGTTGAAAGGCCAACGGTCTCCTGATGAAACCTTCTAAAGGTCTCCTGCTGCAATGAGGGATGTAATAGCTTGACCTCTGACCCCAGTATTGAGGCCAGAGCTCAGTAATTCCTCTACTTCCAGGAGACATGTTAGTAATCAGATTACCACGCGGAGATGACGCTGCTCTGGTGCCCCCTGGTGGAGATTCGGACACTCTGGTGTCGCTGCAGGATATTCCATGTCCTCACGTCTCACATCCAGGGGTGATGAAGATGACTAGAAGATGTGTGGGGAGACGATGATGTCACACTCAGCAGAGACGCATCATGAGATTAAATGTGTTTATTTGTGATTGTTGCTTTACAAACACGATGACATCATCCCACCTCACGAGTTATGGCACACACATCAAAAAAACTTACAGACAGAATCGCCTCAGAGGGATGTAAATGTACAGGAAGCTCCACGGTGCGTTCGGGGGTTCCGTCTCTGTCTTCGTGTGGAATCTCTTAAATCCAAGCTCCGCCTCCGGCAGCAGGCGTGAACCTTCCTGACGGTTTCAAAGTACGGTCGTCTCGTCTGGCAGCTGTGATGTCATCACGTCTGACAGGTGAGGACTATCCTAACGAGCTAACGGGCGTGTTGTACGGATACATTTACATCGGTTCTGCTGCCGTCGTCCCTCCTCAGAGGTCAAAGGTTGCTCCGTCTCTCTCTCTCTACTGTGACGACTCTATGGTAACCAAGTCATGGCACGGTCAGAGCTCAGCGCTCCACAGACCTCTCACCGCTGCCCTCTAGTGGGAAGTCTATGTAAGTGCAGGTTTCTTCTTCACGTCCTGATTGGCCTCGGCGTCAGGTTCCTGTTCTCTGATTGGCCAGCCAGCAGGGCGCCTCCCCACACCTGCAAACAGAAGCATTAGGTTCCTCGCCACAGAAGACGACAGAACGCTCTGATAAACACATTCAGTCCAGGAGGGATGAAGGAATCATTAAAACACTTCCTGTGACCGTCTGCCGTTTTGGTCTCACCGTGAGTTACCGTGTGAGACGTCCCACCATGTGACAAAACGCTCCAACAATGGAGAAAGTTCCTCTTTCACTCAACATAGAAACAAAACTTCCAGCATAGAAACAAAACTTCCAGAACTACAGACACAGACCGTAAAACTACAGACACTGACCCTAAAACTACAGACACAGACCGTAAAACTACAGACACTGACCCTGAAACTACAGAAACTGACCCTAGAACTACAGACATCGACACTGAAACTAAATACAGAGATGGGTACTACTGACATGCACTCCAAAACTACAGACACCGACACTGAAACTAAGGACATGTACCCTGAAACTAAAGACCCATACCCAAAAACTACTGACAAGCAACCTAAAACTACAGACACTGACCCTAAAACTACAGACACTGACCCTAAAACTACAGAAACTGACCCTAGAACTACAGACATCGACACTGAAACTAAATACACATACCCTGAAAACAGAGATGGGTACCCCAGAACTACTGATATGCACTCCAAAACTACAGACACCGACCCAAAAACTACTGATCAGGACCCTTCAGTGTGTAAGAGTGTGTGGGTCAGAGTTTGTGTATGAGTCTAAATGTGTGTGGGTGTGTGTGTGTGTGTGCGTGTGTGTACCTGTGTGTGTGTGTGTGTGTGTGTGTGTACCTGTGTGTGTGTGTGTGTGTGTGTACCTGTGTGTCAGTTTCGGCTCCCTGCTCAAGAAGCTCAGCTGTTGCTCCAGACGATAAACTCTGAAGGTCAGATAGCAGGACGTCACGACCAGCAGGAAGACACTGATCAATCAGAGATCAATCAGAGATCAATCAAAGGGCAATCAATCAGTGATCAATCAACGACAGATCAATCAACTACACATCAATCAATCAAAGCTCGATCAATCAAAGATCGATCATGGATTAATCAAACATTCTTCATTCACAGACGGATCAATCACAAACTCAATCCTCTGGTTGAGTTTTTATTTTTTTTCTGCCCGTGGATTCTGGATCGGTTCTAGACGTTTCTTCAAATGTTTCCTGAATGATTTCACAGTTTTTACAGTTTCTTCACGTTCTCTGAGTCTTTGTGTGTTTGACTCACAGCAGGACGAAGACTTTCAACAGCTGGTTCTCCATGTGACCCAGTTCAGGTTCTGGTTCTGTCAGCAGGATCTTGTCTGTTCCCAAACTGCTGTCTAAACACACACACACACACACACAAACACACACACACACACACACTTATTGTCACAGAGACATCAGAGGAATTTTCTGTGACCACTGATTGACAGGTGGGCGGGCCTACCAGTGAGAGTGTGCGTGCTGAAGGGCGTGTCTGTGATGAGGCCGGGGGAGGAGTTTCCCAGCAGGTCAGGGAGTGACGAGGAGACGGCGGGAAGTGACGGCTTCCTCCTCCACTTCAACACCTCAGGATACTCATCCTGATGAAGAGACGAACGACAGAGTATTCATCTGCTCTCCATTAAAACACATCAGTCAGGCATAACTAATCAATAGGTAATCAGTCAGCCATAACTAATCAATATCTAATCAGTCAGCCATAACTAATCAATATCTAATCAGTCAGCCATAACTAATCAATATCTAATCAGTCAGCCATAACTAATCAATATCTAATCAGTCAGGCATAAGTAATCAATATCTAATCAGTCAGCCATAACTAATCAATATCTAATCAGACAGCCATAACTAATCAATATCTAATCAGTCAGCCATAACTAATCAATATCTAATCAGTCAGCCGTAACTAATCAATATCTAATCAGAGTTGTGTTTTTAGATGTTCCTCAGGGTGTTTTTAGATGTTCTTCAGGGTGTTTGTAGATGTTCCTCAGGGTGTTTGTAGATGTTCTTCAGGATGTTTGTAGATGTTCTTCAGGGTGTTCTTAGATGTTCTTCAGGGTGTTCTTAGATGTTCCTCAGGGTGTTTTTAGAAGTTCTTTAGGGTGTTTGAGATGTTCTTCCAGATATTTTTAGATGTTATTTGTGTTGTTTTATATACTTTCAGGAAGGTTCCTCTCCATCCTTCTCATTCCTGTTTCAGTCCAGAGGATTTGATCTGTGAGGAAAGAAAGCAGGGAGAAGTTCTCCTGCTGATGGACCTTACCATAGACAGAGAGATGGGCTCCTCCAGGAACTGCTTCACGCTCAGACTCTTCCCGTCCACCTGCAACCAGAACAGGATCAGAACATGTGGTACCAGCTCTTGTATTCTGTCGGTGATGACATCAGAACTTGGATCCTCAGACCTGCAAGTGGGTGCAGATCCTCCTCAGGACATCGTAGACACTATCTCTGGACAGCAGGGACACGAATACGTACTGGAGATGGAAAGGAACCAGAAGATCGGGAGACACCAGGTGTGAACAGGTTCTAAACAGTCCCCAGAACTGATGTGCCCATAAAAGGTCTTACCTTCTGCCCGGTATCCATGGTGATAGCCAGGCCGTTTGGTACCAAGCCGGCGGTCTTGTGTTTCTTCACCAGCCTGACGGAGACCACCGGTAAACAGACCTACAAAACAAACACTTTATTGTGAAGGTCAGAGGAAAGACATCCTCTTTCATAGACGGGTGGAACCACAATCTGGATTTAGACCAGAGATTAGACCATCAGGACCTCCGCAAACTTCCACTAGATGATTCTTGCAGTCTCAACTATGACTGCTCAAATTGATGGTTGCACTGTTTCTTTAAGGGGGTCCGACTCACCTTGACGTCTTTCCCGAACAGGTTGGTGTAGAAGCAGAGCCAGTTCCTGGAGATGTAGAGACGTCCCTGCAGCAGGATGTCCCTCAGCAGTGCACAGGAATAAACTACAAAAGAAGAAGAGTCTGTGGGTGAAGCATGTTCTGGATCCAGATCAAACTGGTGGTTCTGGTTCGGGACGGCAGGTACCTTTCATCAGGATCTCCTCTGTAGGAACCGTCTGGAAGAGCTTGTGGTAATGAGAGTTGTACTTGCTGACGGTCTGTGGAGGCAGCATTAGATTCAACCATCCATTCATCGTGTCATGTGACGTCATTGTAGTCGAGTTATAAATGATGTCGTCGCAACTTCAGGGAGAAGCTGGTTGGTCGATTGGTCGACGCTATGATTGAGAGATTATGGTGGTGACATTATGGTGATGGTTATGACCCTGTGATGATGGTGGTAATGGGGAAGTGACGGCCTGTGGAAACTGCTGAAGCTGGTGACAGCATGGTGACAGCGTGGTGACAGTGTGGTGACAGTGTGGTGATGGTGGTGACAACATGGTGACAGCGTGGTGATGGTGTTGATGGCGGTGACAGCATGGTGACAGCGTGGTGATGGTGTGGTGATGGTGGGGACAGCGTGGTGATGGTGGTGACAATGTGGTGACAGCTTGGTGATGGTGGTGACAATGTGGTGACAGCTTGGTGACAGCGTGGTGATGGTGTTGATGGCGGTGACAGCATGGTGACAGCGTGGTAACAGTGTGGTGATGGTGGGGACAGCGTGGTGACAGCGTGGTGATGGTGGTGACAACATGGTGACACCATGGTCATCGTGATGGCGGGGACAGCATGGTGGCAGCATCGTGATGGTGGTGACAGCGTGGTGACAGCATCGTGATGGTGGTGACAGCGTGGTGATGGCGGTGACAACGTGGTGACAGCATGGTGACAGCATCGTGATGGTGGTGACAGCGTGGTGATGGCGGTGACAACGTGGTGACAGCATGGTGACAGCGTGGTGATGGTGGTGACAGCGTGGTGATGGCGGTGACAGCATGGTGATGGCGGTGACAGCATGGTGACAGTGTGGTGATGGTGGTGACAGCATGGTGACAGCGTGGTGATGGTGGTGACAACATGGTGACAGCGTGGTGATGGTGGTGACAACATGGTGACAGCGTGGTGATGGTGGTGACAACATGGTGACAGCGTGGTGATGGTGGTGACAACATGGTGACAGCGTGGTGATGGTGGTGACAGCGTGGTGATGGTGGTGACAACATGGTGACAGCGTGGTGACAGCATGGGGACAGCGTGGTGATAGCATGGTGATGGCGGTGACAGCATGGTGATGGCGGTGACAATGTGGTGACAGCGTGGTGATGGTGGTGACAACATGGTGACAGCGTGGTGATGGTGGTGACAACATGGTGACAGCGTGGTGATGGTGGTGACAGCATGGTGATGGTGGTGACAACATGGTGACAGCGTGGTGATGGTGGTGACAGCCTGGTGATGGCGGTGACAACATGGTGACAGCGTGGTGATGGTGGTGACAACATGGTGACAGCAGGGTCATGGTGGTGACAGCATGGTGACAGCATCGTGATGGTGGTGACAGTGTGGTGATGGTGGTGACAGCACAATGATGGTGGTGACAAGGCAGTTACGTCATGGCGGTAGTGGAGACAGCATGGTGACAGCGTGGTGATGGCGGTGACAGCATGGTGACAGTGTGGTGATGGTGGTGACAGCACAATCATGGTGGTGACAAGGCAGTTACGTCATGGCGGTAGTGGAGACAGCATGGTGACAGCGTGGTGATGGCGAAGCAATGTTGGTGACACGTTGCCGAATTGCAGGTGTTCTGTGGTTGTGGTTCTGGTCGTGTTTTAGTGTGAAGAACTCACTGATCCTCTGTAACACTTCTTCACGTCTTCATAGGACAGGTCATCAATCAGCTGCAGCCTGCAGGAGATCACATGACCTCATGACATCACAGCGAAGACACAATTTCCAGTTTCTGTCAGCTCCGTGAAAATGATGCAATTTGACTCATCTAAATCTAAAGAGTCCAGAATTTTCTCCTCAAATCCAGAACCTCTCAGATCCTAATGAAACCAGAACCTATCACACCCTGATCACAGCCTCTCAGATCCTTAGGTGCTGAGACTGACATTAGCATGTTAGCAGGGTGCTAGTACAGGTTAGCATCTTGCCATGAACTGGTTATTCTCAGTGTCCGCTCCTTCCCGTAAGTATGACATCATCGTTTACGGTTTTACTGCACCAATGGAAATAACACTTTATTTCAGAATAGCACATTAGCATTAGCTGTTCTCATCAGGCTAGCATGGTAGCATTTTATGTGTTTGACAGGCTAGCATGTATAGCATTAGTTGTTTTAAGTAAAGTTAGCAAACATTAGCAAACATAAAAGATTCAATGTTTTGGCAGGCTAGCATGTTAGCATTAGTTGTTTTCAAGTAAATTTAGCATGGTGGCATTCAATGTTTTGGCAGGCTAGCATGTTAGCATAAGTCGTTAACAAACGGCCAGTACATTAGTGTTACTTGTTTACAAAAGGCTAGTACGTTTACATTAGCTGTTTTCATCTTGCTAGCCTGTTACCGTTAGCTATTTTCGTCAGACTAGAGCATTAGCTGTTTTTATCTTGCAAGCATGTTTTGAATTAGATTGTTTCAACAAGCTAGCACATTGGGATAAGTAGTTTTAATCAAGCTAGCATGTTAGCATTAGGGTTGTTGTCATCAGAGTAGCTCGTTGGGTCGGTTCAGATATTTTAATCTGCGTCAAAAATCTCAGCCGTTTCATTTTCGCAGTGAATGATGGAGGAGATTTAAAATGTTTGCAAATGATGAGACGAGAAGAGAATAGTGAGAATGGGGTGAACTTTCCCATCATGCCTCTGGTTTTATCCTGGTGCACTGGAGCGTGTCGAGTGTGTGAAAGAAGGGATTGTCCAGTTTTCTCTCAGATAAAAGAAGTGATTATGCAACGAGGCTGCAGTGGAGAAACACACACACTTGTACCCACACTCCCACACACTGACACACACGTTCATGTGCACGTACACGTGCGCGCCCCCACACACACACACACACACACACCGACATCGAGACCGCTATGGATCCTCACCAGAGCTACTAGATGGTTCCTGCAGTCTTGACCGGATCTTTCCGCTGAGGGTCGGATCAATGTACTCAGATTACTTACTGCTTAGAATAGAACGCTAGTACCTCACCTGAAGGGCAGAGGGCAGTGTCCGTCCTCTTGCCCAGGGGGCTCCATGTCGTGGGGGGGTAGGAAGCTGATATCATCACTCTGCTCCAAAGTCTCTGACATCATCATTATGGGTCTGGAGGGCAGAAATACATTTTAAGAATTTAAAGGCTGTTTGAAAGGAAGGTTCGTCTTTCACAGCTAACGTTTGTTGCAGACCCGCTAATGCTAGCAGCAGATGTGCTATGGTTAGCTGCAGAAGTGTTAAGGTTAGCTGTAGACGTGCTAATGTTAGCTGCAGTAGACAAAGCAACATTGCCTATTGCCGCCGCAGACAAGCTAACGCTAGCTGTAACTCCTGCAGACGTGCTAAGGTTAGCTGCAGCTGTTGCTGACGTGGCAACATTACCTGTCTCTGCTGCAGATGTGCTAACAATAGCCGCAGCTGATGCAAACCTGCAAGCATTAGCTGTAGCTGCTGCAGATGTGATTGTATTAGCTGCAGACATGCTATAATTAGCTACAGATGAGCTAACATTAACTGTAGCTGCTGTAGATGTGCTAAGATTAGCTGTAGAATGCTAAAATTGGCTGCAGAATGCTAAAATTATCTACAGAAATACTAACGTTATCTGAAAATGTGCCAATGCTGGCAGCAGACATGTTCCCGTTAGCGGCACACGTTAGCTGCAAAGGTGCTAAGATCAGCTGAAAACTATTAGCATTAGCTGAAGAGTGCTAACATTAGCTACGGACGAGATAACATTAGCTGCAGACGTGCAAATGTTAGCTGAAGATGAGCCAATGTTACTAGCAGACATGTTAACGTTAGCTCCAGACGTGCTAATCTTAGCTGCAAACATGGTAAAATTAGCCGCTGCAGATATCCGGGAGGTTCCTTTGCTGCAGCCCCCCCTTGTGGCATCAAGAGGAAAAACATTGTGACTAAATATGAGAGAATAAATAATAACTTGTTTGAATTAACACACAATATTTACAATTTGAGAGTAATCTGATTACTTAAATGCCGTTCTGCCGTTACTCCTAGAGCTACAATTATTACAGGCTATAGTAACTGCATTACATGCTGCTGCATGACGTCATCATCTCGTGCCCTCATCACTCACAGGTAAAGAACAGACGGCAGTGTGTCGCGGGGTCTTCGATCAGGTCCGCTGAAGGCTATCCGGCGGCAGACGGACAGATCCGACCCGCTGCAGGTCCAGATTCGAACCAGATGGGTCAAGTTCAACAATGACCATACAGGAAGCGGGGGTAAATGGGCTTCAAAATAAAAGCATGACTGATAATGTAATGAATTGGACTTATACCTTTACAAATATCAAAATCAACAACACCAATCACCCACAACATTCTAAGCAGTGACAGGTGAAGTTGGGATGACAATGAATATCTGGTTACCATGGTTACCTGTCAGTGGGAGGGACCTATTTCACAGCAGACAAACATTTTTTCCTGAAGTTGGAGGTAGGAAAAAGGGATAAGGGTAAGAAAATTTACCTTCTATTCTACTCTTATAATCTACATTTATTTTGTGCCATTATGTATTACTCTCTGAATAATAAATGTTATTCTTTGAATGATAAATACTAAATAACACGGATTATAAATTCTGTCGTTTAGAAAAAAAAATGTGAAATACAGATTTTGGTTTCGGTCATTCAACAAAAGAGGTTTCAAGAGTTGTCCTTCATCCAGGCTCCTGAGGCGGGATGATAATGGAGGTTTGGGTCAGAGAGCCTCTCAGCTGCTGCTTCCATAGGGCAGCTGGTTCTGATTGCTAACATTCAGTCGTTCTGAGTCATTCACCCTCCTCCTGCTGACGGAGAGGAGGGTGATGAAGGTGAAAACAAACACCTGTCAAAATGATTCACCTGCTCTCATGTTTGTTTGAAAACTTAATCTGTGAATATACATATTATTTATATTAAATGTTTTCACGCAGGAGTTTAACTTCATACTAATGTAATAACACTGTTATTACTCGATACTCTTTAGCTTTGAAGGTTCCTCTAAGTTTTACACATTAATTTGAATCATATAATTATTATGTAACTTGAAGTCCGTTAAATCCTTAATTTTAACCCGGGATCCCAAGATAAAGATCTAGAACCGGTTCATCTCCAATCCAGGTTTACTGCATCCATGGGGAAAACCGCCGACATTTTATTTTGAAGGGATTCCTCGGCAGAGGGAGATGCAGATGTTCCTCAGTGGATGCAGACAGACTGGAGCGGTTCCGTCTCTCCACGGGTCTTAATCCTCTTCAGACAGGAGTGATGATATTCGAAACATTTGTTTAGTCGTTTTCCTGTTGGCTCATAAAAAAATACTACCCCCCTTTGACCACTAGAGGGACTTACGTCCAGAAGCCCGATTATGGGCCTTCAGGCGAGAAGTAAGTTCTTTAATCATTGAAAGTGAAAACTCTGTTTTTGTTTTAGATGAGGATATATATAGACACATAATCCCGGTTGCTGAGATCAGGATCTGATGTTTGCATCCAAAACACAGACTTTGTTCCGAGCCCCGCCCCCCTGGTGTCACATGACCGATTCAAATATGAGTGACTGAAGGATGATGTTCAAAAACACATTTCGTGTCATTCTGTCGTAACATTTGCTTTCCTCTGGTGTTTTTGATCTACTGTGTGGTGAATGAATGAGGAGGCGGAGCTTGGCTGTTGTGGTCCACCAGCTACATGTTTAATATCAGATCAACAACAGTAGAAAAACAGAGGCGGCGAGCGAGCAGACAGAACGAGAGTAGGAAACAGGCTCTTTAAAATAAATCCTCTGTACAGTATTTACACACGCACACACACACACGCACGCACACACAGTACAGCTACACACTGGGGGGGAGGAGTCTGACGCCGCCGCTCAGTCTGAGGATGCTGCCCTCTGATTGGTCCGTCCTCCGTCTGCAGCATCTTTACGAATGCGTGACATCGTTGCTCCATGACGCAGAACCCAAGGCTCAGGAAACAGGAAGCTCTGTTTTTTCCAGAAGACCACGGCTGCCAGCCAGAACCATCTGACCTGCCCGCCTATAAATCAGAACCTCAACATGTTTCCGCCCACCAGGTCATCTCCGGCCTCAGTCTGTGAGCCTAAACCCCTGCTGCCGCCACGGCGCTGTCTGGGATTACCAGAAGTGGACCCAGACGGACCAGCGGGACCAGTAGAGCCGGCACCGAGCTTCCCGATGTCTCAGTGGTCCAGTGAGGGGGCGAAGCAGCTGACGGGAACCGCTGAAGTGATGTTTAAACAGAACCGCTTCCTTGTGTGAGCCGGTCACATGACTCTGGGTGGGGTGGAGTTCAGCCAATCAGGTGTGCCTGCAGGAGAGAGGACACCCAGGGGTCAACCAAAAAATATTTAACCCTCCAAACCTTCTTTAAGTCTTGTCGTGAATGACATCGTCATGACGACATCATGTGTCGTGAATTACATCGTCACGACGACATCTTGTGTCGTGAATGACATCGTCACGACGACATCTTGTGTCGTGAATGACATCGTCATGACGTCACATCGTGTGTTTTGAATGACATTATCATGATGACATCATGTGTTTTGAATGACATTGTCATGATGACATCATGTGTTTTGAATGACATTGTCATGATGACATCATGTGTTTTGAATGACATTGTCATGATGACATGTGTTTTGAATGACATTGTCATGATGACATCATGTGTTTTGAATGACATTGTCATGATGACATCACCTTAGGCCGAATCGATTCTGGTAGTAATGGACTCACAGGAAGCCGTTAGCATGCATTAGCATGACAGCATTAACTTTACAGAGTTGGGTTTCATTTAACCCTCCGTGTGTGTGAGAGAGAGACTGTGTGTGTGTTTGTGTGTGCGAGGGGGTGAGAGGGGGGTCTTACCGTTCTCACCTCCGTGGGGGGGGATACATGGACGGGGCAGACGCCTGCTGACTGGCGACGATGGCTGAGGAGGAGAGGCCTAAGACACAAACACATCAATCAAACCACATGAGTCTTAAAGACTGACAGCTGGGTCCAGCCGAGATCCAGGATCAGCTAAACCTGATCAGCTAAACCTGACTTGTTGCAGTGAGCTGTGAGCAGCACCACCAACAGACCACTGTTGAAGTGGAGGCGGAGCTTATTGTAGCCACCTGACTCCGCCTTAACATAATGTTGTGAACTCAGAGACGGCGGCGATTTGTGATGGATGTGAACTGGTGGTTCAACGGATCAAAAAACTCATGATTTTTCAGATCAGCCAAAAAAAAAAAAAGCCTGAACAACAAATGGAATAAATATAATATAGGTGATATAAATGTAATGTAATGTAATAAGGGCTAATATTAAAAATGATGTCATCATTATCTGGGGTCCAATGGGATCCCAGAGGATCCGGTCCGGCTTCTATCTCAGCACGTACTGGTTATTAACTGCATGGTACCCCCCCCACCCGGTAGTGGCTCATTAGCCCCTCCCCTTTAATGTATTACAGCCCAGGTGTTTGTCGTTGTGATTGACAGCTGCCCAGGTGGGCGGGCTCACCTGAGGCGTAGGACATGTCATACTGTCCTGACAGCAGCGGGTATCCCAGGTGATGATGAGACGGGATGAGGCGTTGGGAGGGTGAGGTCCGCGGCCGGTCCCCCTCTCTCTCCCTCTCCCGGTCGTGGGCCGCCTTGTTGTCCTGCATGGACGGGGACTTGCGATGGTACTGGCTGGCGTGCTGCTGGAGCAGGTCCAGAGCTTTTGCCTCGCTGGGCGGCTTCACGTTAGGACTGGACCTGGATGGCCTGTCCCCCTCGTCCCCCGCCGCCTTCCCCCCGTATGCGGGGAAGGAGTAACCGGGAGGCAGGTAGCCTGGGGGCGGAGACAAACATTATGTGACCCTGAAGAAAAAACACTGAGATCCAAAGGTGACACGACGCGTTCGGAAATGATTATTCTCTGGAGTCGAGTTTGGGTTTGGGTCCGGTTCTACTGTGTGGATCGGAAAAACATTTACCGACCGGAGTCGAATCTGGTTTGGAGCGTTTACACTGTATAAGAGCAGAAAATTCAGGCCAGAACCGGAAAATGGAACCGGTTAGAGACTTGGGGGCGGGGTTACATCGAGGGGCGGGGTTATCGCAACAAACCAAAGCTTCTCGCCACTAAAGCGTTGATGAAAACAGAGTCAAACAAGTGTCAAAGTAGAAAAAACGTCTACATTCGCCCGTTAAAAGTTTAAAAATCATAATGAATGCTGTATTTTAAATGCTCTTATTCTGAAGGATTACATGTGACTATTACTGTTTAGTTCTTCTGATTGCTTCAATGTTCCGTTAGGGGTGGAGCTGGTGGCTCAGTGGGTTGATCGGAGACGCTGAAGTGGAATGCGCAGGAGATGACCTGCTAGAGTATTTGGGAGATACTGACAGAGTTTGTTGGAGTCGTCTGTAGATTTACAGGATGGCAATAACTCGGACAAAAATCCTTGTGGGTTGAATCCAGAGCAACTGAACCTGTCCCAGCACAGGATCCAGTTCATCAGAACCAGAACATGTCCCAGCACAGGATCCAGTTCATCAGAACCAGAACATGTCCCAGCACAGGAGCCAGCTCATCAGAACCAGAACATGGCCCAGCACAGGATCCAGTTCATCAGAACCAGAACCTGTCCCAGCACAGGATCCAGTTCATCAGAACCAGAACATGTCCCAGCACAGGATCCAGTTCATCAGAACCAGTACATGTCCGAGCACAGGAGCCAGCTCATCAGAACCAGAACATGTCCCAGCACAGGAGCCAGCTCATCAGAACCAGAACATGTCCTAGCACAGGAGCCAGTTCATCAGAACCAGAACATGTCCCAGCACAGGATCCAGCTCATCAGAACCAGAACATGTCCCAGCACAGGGGCCAGCTCATCAGAACCAGAACATGTCCCAGCACAGGATCCAGCTCATCAGAACCAGAACATGTCCCAGCACAGGATCCAGCTCATCAGAACATGTCCCAGCACAGGAGCCAGCTCATCAGAACCAGAACATGGTTCTGGACTACCAGGACCTGTATGAATGAGAATCTACACAGACGACTCAGACGTTAATTACATTTTTCTAAACCTAAGGTGCTGTTGTGCCTGGCAGAGGTTTTAGTGCCTGTGATGTAATGACCGGGCTGTAGTGTCTTTGTGATTGTGATGTCATGGTGGGGCTGTGGTTTCTCTCTGATGTAAAGACAGGGCTGTAGTGTCTTTGTGATTGTGATGTCATGGTGGGGCTGTGGTTTCTCTCTGATGTAAAGACAGGACTGTAGTGTCTTTGTGATTGTGATGTCATGGTGGGACTGTGGTTTCTCTCTGATGTAATGACAGGGCTGTAGTGTCTTTGTGATTGTGATGTCATGGTGGGGCTGTGGTTTCCCTCCAATGTAAAGACAGGGCTGTCGTGTCTTTGTGATTGTGATGTCATGGTGGGGCTGTGGTTTCTCTCTGATGTAAAGACAGGGCTGTAGTGTCTTTGTGATTGTGACGTCATGGTGGGGCTGTGGTTTCTCTCTGATGTAATGACAGGACTGTAGTGTCTTTGTGATTGTGATGTCATGGTGGGGCTGTGGTTTCTCTCTGATGTAATGACAGGGCTGTAGTGTCTTTGTGATTGTGATGTCATGGTGGGGCTGTGGTTTCTCTCTGATGTAATGACCGGGCTGTAGTGTCTTTGTGATTGTGATGTCATGGTGGGGCTGTGGTTTCTCTCTGATGTAATGACCGGGCTGTAGTGTCTTTGTGATTGTGATGTCATGGTGGGACTGTGGTTTCTCTCTGATGTAATGACCGGGCTGTAGTGACCCCCTTACCGGGGTAGTTTTGCATCATGACCGAGGGAACTCCTCTGTATCCGGGGTGGCTGGGCTCGTAGCCATGGCTGTAGGCATATGGTCCGTGCATGTAGGGCATGTAGCCCTGGTGCTGGGCCAGAGAGGAGGAGAACTGCATATGGGGGGGGCGGGCCTCCTTCCCACCCCCCCGGTGCTCCTCTGGTGGCGGTTGAGTCCTTCCATCTGCCACCTCCTTCGCCTCCTCTCTATGGAAGCCTTCCTTTGCCCGCTGCCTCTCCTCCTTTCCCTTCCTGTCGCGCTCTCTGTCCCGGTCCTCCTTCCAGCGCTCCTCCTCTTGTGGTTTTGGGGCGTCGGGGTATTTGTTGGGGTAGACGTAGGGCCACAGCCTCGAGTCCGGTTCCTGCACAGAACAACAAATTCAGGTCTTTTAAAACCTACATTTATACGATGTAATCACTTTCATCGATAAGTTGCTTTATTTACATTTAGCTGTAGACATGCTAACGCCAACGGCAGACGTGCTAATGCCAACTATAGACGTGCTAATGCCAACTACAGACGTGCTAACATTAACTGGAGACGTGCTAAGATAAACAGTAGACATGCTAATATTAATTGGAGACATGCTAACATTAACGGCAGACGTGCTAACACCGACGGCAAACGTGCTAACACCAACGGCAGACGTGCTAACACCAACTGCAGATGCGCTAACAATAACTGGAGACGCGCTAACAATAACTGGAGACGCGCTAACAATAACTGGAGTCATGCTAAGATAAACAGTAGACATGCTAACATTAACGGCCGATGTGCCAACATTAACGGCAGACATGCTAACATTAACGGCAGACATGCTAACATTAACGGCAGACATGCTAACATTGACGGCAGACATGCTAACATTAACGGCAGACATGCTATCATTAACGGCAGACATGCTATCATTAACGGCAGACATGCTATCATTAACGGCGGACATGCACATGCCCCGCCTCCACGGACCCTACTGCGTGTGTTTACCTGTCGGTACCACATGGCGGGCTCAACAACCACCGGCCGTCCCGACTCCCCACCTGACTTGGCCTCCTCTTTCACATGATGCCCTGCTTCACTTAACTTCATCTTCAGACCTTCAGGCTGGATGTTGGGGGGCTTGGGGTCCTCCCCCTTAGACATGATGACAGACTTTGTCTGTTCTGAAGGCGGTGGGGGTTCTTTGGACTTTGTTGGGTTCAGCGACCCCTTTGACTGTAGGTCTGTGAGGCTTGGAGCTCTGGACAGGGTGGGGGGGACTGAGACTTTCTGCTTCCACTCCTCTTTCCCAGAAGCGTCCCGCTCTTTAGCCTCAGCCTTCTTATCGGCGTGCCGCTGCCGCTCCTCGTACTGCTGGCGGTAGGCAGGGTTGGAGGCCAGCAGGTGGGCGTGGTAGGCCTGGTCCGGAGAGTAGGAGTAGGGGGGGACGTAGTACTGGTTGTAGTACAGAGGCTGGGCGTACATGTTGGAGCGCTGTTGGATGACCGACGGCTGCTGAGGACCCGGTTCTATCTTCCTCTCCTCCGGAGGTTCCACTTTCAGTTTGCCCTCCTCCCCCACCTCCGGTTGCTCCTCCTCCTTCTTCACCTGAGTCGCCTCCAGGTGGGGGGTTACTGCCGGCACCGCTCCTGGACTGGGGTTGGTGTAGCCTGGAGAGTAGTAAGAGTCGTAGTTGGTGTAGTAAGGCGACTCCTTACTGGGGGGCCGAGGGGGAAACAAAGTCTTCTTTGCTCCTTCCCGAGGGACCTGGTCTGGATCCGGTTTGACTTTCACCCCATCTGCCCTCCCTTCTCCATCCTCCCCAGCATCAGAGATGTCTGAGTAGGCGGGGCTTCCTGTTTTGACAGATGCGTTATCAGCCCCGTTTTGGTTGAGGTGGAGCGGGGTCACGAGACCCCCCTCTACCCTGCCGGCCGCACCGATGGAGGGGCTGGGGGCGTTGTCGGAGAAACTATAGACCTTGTCGGCTTCAGCCTTGATGCTGGCCAGCCGGCTTTGATGGGCTTCTGAGGAGCCGTTGAGCAAAGCATCGGTTGCCTCGGAGTACGGACTCCTTCCCTCCTCTGGCCTCCCTCCCTTACCAATCGATTTGGGACTGTCCCCCTCCTTCCCCCCCTCCCTCTTCTTCTTGTCCTTCTTCTTCTTGTCCTTGCTGGGGGTGGGGCTTGAGGTGGGGTCGGCCAGCGGCGGTGGTTTGGGTTGGGTGCTCTTCAGCTGGGGGCTCTTGGGGATGGGCTGGACCACCGAGCCCAGAACGGGGGACGGCGTCTGCAGGTTGTAGGGTGAGGGGGCACTAGGGGCAGCGGGGGAAATATGTCGGGCGGGCTTCAAGCATTTCTGGGTAACTTTGTCAGATTTTCCGCCTGCCGCCATCTTCTTGGCCTTCCTGTCATCCATCCCGTCGTTACTGGCCTCGTCGGTCAGACACGCCCCCTCCTCGCCACCGTCAGTCGCCTCGGGCTCCGCCTCACCCTTTTTCCTCCCCTTTGACATAAGCACCCCTGGCGAGAGAGATGGGGCATCAAACCCCCGTCCTTTGGGTGTGGCAGAGCGGGCGGGGGAGACTGCAGAACCGTTGCATGTGGTAGGGTCGGGGTGGGGGGCGAGGTCATCGCCATATTCACTGTCGCCGTCCTGGTCCAATCGGACGTCGTGGTCATTATGGGCCCGGGCCTGGTGGTACTTGAGTCCGTTGATGTGCTTGTACTTCTTGTTGCAGTTGGGATGAGGGCAGTCGATGAGGACGGGGGAGGGGCATGTTCGGTCCGGCTGATGCGGGGGCAGGGGGTCAGCCATCCCACCGAGGGGAAGTGCAGCGCCGGTGGAGTTCGTTCTCATTCGCTTTGACGCCTTGGTGTCCTCAGAGCTAGAGGTGGGCTCCATATCAGAGGCAGGCTTGGTCTTCCTCTTCGCAGAAGACGGGCTGGCCTTGACGTCCTCGGCGATGATGGCCGTCTGGCTGCCTCGCCGACCTTTGCTGCTTGCGGCGACGGCACCGCGCGTCTTGCTGCTGCCGCTTCCTTTGTTGTCTGAGGAGTTGCTGTTTTCGTTCAACGGCGTGTTGCTGCTGGGACGCATCCTCTTTCCCCGACCGCGTCCACTCCGCATCTCCACGTCACTAGTGGGGGAGTCACAGAACCTGGAAGCACAGGAAGTTAGTGGGTGGAGCACAAGAGACGTCTGTGGATCTTCAAATAATAATAATGATAATAATAATATCTATTAATAATAGATATAATAAACTTTGGCGTAAACGGGGGGACATGTGCGTTCTTATGGTTCCTTGGGGGGTAGTGCCAGAAGTACACAAGCAGTACACTATGTGGGTATTCGTGCCCCACATGGCAACCCATTGGTCACAAAAGGGTAAGCGTACCCCTCGCAGTACCCAATAGGACCCATAGGGATACGCGTACGGCCATTTGTGAGGCACTGAAGTGAACATTTGAAGAAAGGGGTTCACCTTGGGGGGGCCCAGTCATGTCTGGTGCAGTCCAGCAGGGTCCCGACGTAGGTCTTGTTCCTCCAGGTGACGTTAACAACCAGCATGCCTACGGACAGACAGTTGAGGTCAGATCTCAGAATGTGCCGACGACTATTTGTAACATCATGTGACCTTGCAGCTCACACACACACACACACACACACACACACACACACACACACACACACACACACACACACACACACACACACACACACACACACACACACACACACACACACACACACACACACACACACGGCGCTGGAGATAAACAAATGTAATGAGTGAGAGGTCGGAGGCACAGAGTTTAAACTCATCGAACGGGTTCAGGTCTCACCGTCCTCCGTCTCCTGCCACACGATGCCCTCCAGGTTGACGCTGGTTCCCGGTTCACATGGTCCCAGGCACTCCGGCTCCGTCGCCAGGGCAGCGTCCGCTGTGTTCACCGCTATGGACCGCGTGCGAACCATGATTTGCTCACATTGAGACGAGATGTCGCTGTTGGCAAGAGGAGCGAGGAGGTGCAGAGGGGGAGGAGCCGGGGTGGAGACCGGAGACTCCATCTAGAGGAGGAGGAGAGACACAGTTAAGGAAACAAGAAACGATAAAACAGCAACTATTGGAGAAACCATCTTCTGATAGATCGACCGGAAACAACTCGCGTGGCCGAGCGTGTGTGACACTGCACAGAGGATTACGATGTCACTTCCTGTGTCCACGAGGTAGTGCTGAAGAACATCCAGTACATGTCCATCTTCCTCCCTCATAACAGGGATGTTGCATGTTGTGATGCCACAAAAGGCTTTACTTCCTGTTAGCATCAGGTGGCGTTATGATAGCACAGGGCTCTTAACCATCACCTAAAGTTTGGCAAAGAACCACAGAACCACTCTCTCAGTCAGAACCACTTCGCGTTTCCTGGTTAATAATCTATCTTCACCACGCCTCAAGTTACTTGAAGACCTTTTTAAGATTTTTCATCCTTATGGCGTCATGATTGTTCTAAACAGTCTTTGAGGTGTAATCTGTGGGAGGAGCTTCTTTAAGTAAAATGCAGGAAAGCGGTGAAAAATACACAATTCAAAGTGGCCGACCTCCTGCTGGTCGAGGTTTGATATCTTCTATCTCATAGTTCTGGTTGAAACCCATGGCGGGGGCTACTTCTAAAAAAAGATTTAGGGCACTAGAGTCATTTAACCACGAATTACCTCATTAAGCAGAGCTGTCAATCACACACTGATGGACAGACGGCGCTGTATCTCAGGAGGGCATTGGTCAGCCTGCATGATTGACACCTTTATGGCACAATCAGAGCCAATTGAAGAAAGTGGGAGGATCCAAATCTATGGCAGAACCGCCATTTACCAATCACAGGGAACTGAAGGCGACTGTCTCAGAAACTGTAGCCCCGCCTACTCAAGGGAGGATGTCTTGAATTCTGTTTGATTTTGTTATTATGGGTTGTCGTGTAGATCGATGGTGAAAAATTTTTTTTAGCATGAAGCTTCAACATAACATGTAAAGGGGTTTGAATGTATTCTGAATGACCTGTACACATATCAGCCATAACATTGTAACCACCAGCCTCATATTGTAGAGGCCCCCTCCCCTCAGTAGAGGGAGGGACTCCACAAGACCTCAGGGGGACATCAGTGAACTTTACGATTTTTACGATTCTACGTGTAGAAATTAACCGTATCCTAGAGAGAAGTTTGCGCCTGACATCAAACCAAGTCAACACGTCTCATCTGCATTACTGACCGGTCAATAAATCCACGCCATTAAGCAAAAGCGTCTCCTCTCTGCGTCTCCCAGCTTCCTGTGACGGCAGACTAAACACAAGTAAACATTTTTTGTTCGTTGTTGATTTACGGAAAAAAAAGAATCAAGAATGTTTGTATATACTAGGTTGTTGTTAGTGGTTAGCAGCTAGAAGCAGTCAGCAGGTAATGTTAGCGGTTGTTAGTAGCTAGTAGCAGTTAGCAGCTGTTGGGGCAAAGTTGAGCATTTTATTTTGTGAAGTGGGCGGAGTTATCTCATCAATATTCATGAGGAATGATTTATTTCATGTTTCAGCAAATCAGCAAACTGTATCCATCAATAATGAGGTCATAACTGCGAGCATGGCGCGTAGCTTTGGCTCAATTCCGGCCAATCAGGTTTTTCCATCTTTTACTTCCTAATCTGTTTATTTTAATAATATTCTGATGTTCCTGTCTAACATTTAGAAAAGGAGAGGGGCCAATGAGAGGAGTGTGATGATAGATTTATCATGTGCCCGTCAGGAAGGGTCCAGCTGGAGGAGGAGGTTCTCTTACCTTCACACTCACTTTCTTCAGATTCCGACATTCACTGTCCCCGTCTTCCTGCTCTGTTGTCATGGCGACGGGCGGTCCAATTACTACAGAGTCCAGTGCCATGTTCCCGAGCAGCTCGGCAGCTGCTGACTCAGAGTTCTGTTGACCGTCATAGGGGCCACTACGAGGGACCCCTACCGGCAGCATGGGGGCGTTACCCTCTTTCTCAGTGATGACCACTCCCGTGGCCCCCGCCTCCATTTTGTCCTTCTTGGTTTTGACCGACACCCCGTCCTTCTCTTTTTTCACAGCGGGGAGGCTGCGGGAGGGCTTGCTACTCTTGTCTGTTCCCTTACTGGGGGCAGAGTTGGGGTTGGGTGGTGGAGGGTCCCCCGGGGGCCGACCCTGAACCTCCTTCTTGGCCCCGTCAGGGACGGGGGCCTTCCCGCTCTCCTTAGAGTTTTTACTGCGTTTTGATTTGGATTTGCCTTCTTTGCCCTGCGCGGCGGCTGCAGGACTAACAAACTTTATATTCTCAGGTAGAGCAGCCACAGCGCCGGGGTTGGCCGCCATGGCCCCTCCCTCCTTACTGCTCGACATCTCTAGTTTGTCCTTCTCCAAGTCTGCGTCCAGGTCAATGATCAGATTGCCCACACCGATGTCCCACTCATCGCCGCTGTCGTACGTGTCCACTGCGCTGGAGTCCACTCCTTTCCCGCCTGCAGGGCCGCTGCTGAGGGACATCTTAGTAAGAGCGTCCCGGAGCGCCGCAGGAGGGCCGCAGGGGGGCCACGCTCCTCCCAGCTGCAGGACGCCTCCTCAGGGCTGGACCCCGCGCCTCCTCCCAGCTCCCCACATCGCCGCCTGCAGGTGGGAAGAAGAAACACATCAAACTCAGGTTTTTTTTTTTATATCCTCCATCTCTAATGATTATTTATTGATTTATCTTTAAGTTACGGCTCCATCACTTCCTTCATATGACCTACAGACGCCTGTGGGTGGCACCACATCTGATTCAGATTTAGAGGACAGCAAGTCTCATATGCTCTTTAATCGATGCGCTCTTTCATGCTAGTTAGCATGTTGCTACAGAGGTTCGGTCGTGCCGACGCATCTTCTGACAGGTTCAACATCGGCTCCGTCATCACCTCTGAAACCCGGAGGTGAAACCCGGCTTACTATTTAGACAAAAAGAACTAACGTGCCACCGTCACAACGCTGCTTTGGTCAGTGTGCACAAACACAGGCACCTGAGAAAGGTCTTCATTGAGGACCTACGTCTGAACCTTTTGATCATGACAGAGTTCTGTTTTAAAATGTTCTATAACTGTCTACCACAACATATGAAGGCATTAACCTGAGGTGCTAACTATTAGCATCTTAGCTCTGAGCACAGATCTCCAAACTCGTGATGCTCGTACGGATGCACCGCTAATAAAACGCAGTAATGCCTAACTCTATCCTTCTGTTCAGACCCAGTGGGCTGACCTTCGACCCCCCGTGGCAGGAGAATTACTTAACACACAAACCGCTCTGTCACGGCCAATCAGGTGTTGAGCCTGCGTCTGAGAGGCCAGATGGTCTGACTAGAAGAGGGGTGGCTTTAATCCTGTAGGACAGCGAATGCAGCGATGACACGGCGCCAACAATTATCAATAACAACAATAATTGCATTTCAGAATTATTACTTTCTTCATGACAGCATCTTTATGGTCCAAAACAAATTCCGGTGGTTCAACCTCCTCCTGCGTGACTCTTTTCTGGACATTAACCCGGGAAAGACACAACGCACTTTTTTTTCTCCATCATCAAATATAAGATAGTAGTGTTGCCATGGAGACGCATCTCTGCGCCATGTTTGGAAGTTCAACCTCAGATAGTAGTTAGAGTTCCTCAAGCTAAGAAGGCGTGATGTATAAGAAGGTAGCGTCCAGCGACAGAGTCACATGATAACAACAGTTCACCTTTCTGGTTACCATGACGGCGGGTCTCGTCCTCTTACCGCAACTAGCTACTTGCTGCTGAGATCTGATCCCAGCCCACTTTTCCTGCTGTACTAAATTGAAAGTGGCGGCACCCACCCACCCACCCCCCCACCCACTGGCTGTCCGCTCCCCTCAGCTAGCGTTAGCATGTTTGTATCCAGCAGTGAAGCTCATGTTAGTACATCGTCCGACACCATCGTTTCCTGTCCTGTGTCACAGTGGGGCCACAGAATCCCGGTTCTCCCATCAGTGCAAAGATTAAGTTCATACTGATGCTGATATTTTGACCTGGAAGAGACGCCGGATCCAAACGTGTCACCATCTGTAGCGCTGGTGGAAACGAAAGGTAAATGTAAATTTATATACTTTTGGAAAAATGATTCTGTGCTTTCTGTAGCTTTTACAAAGTATCTTTTAAAGTACCAGAACCAGTCAGTTTAACCCATTCGGATTAGTGACCTCACAATGATGCTTTTGCTGCCTGTGATTCCATTGACGTTTCTTTAAGGGGGGAGCTGGAGGCTCAGTGGGCTGAACGGAGACGCTGAAGTGGAAGGTGCAGTAGACAGTCAGCTAGTACAAGAGAGATTCATACTTTAAGAGTTTTGTTCGAGTTGTCAGTAAATAAAAAGGTTGGCAATAACTCCCTTCAAAGTGATGGAGGAACTTAATACAGCTATAAATCTAATGGATGTGTAAACAGTTTACTAGGTTTAGTACGGCAACATGTTTGTTTGAGTGTATTTGGTTTAGACTCACTTACAATTTGTTTGTTTTTCATCCAACACAGTCGTTCCGGTCGGTTGTGATTCATGAAGAGAGATTGGTGTAGGAAGTGTGGCGCACTATTGCATAAATCTGAATATTTTCTATCTGTCTGAACACCGTCTTCTGACGTGAAATCCTACACACTGTTTTATAAATGAGGCCCCTGGTCCTCAACAGAAGCATGACAGGAAGTGAATCTTGTGGGGAGAACCACAGGGTCAAAACGGGGGTCTGTGCATCCGCTCAGCAAGAATGACGTGGTGATTGTTCACCTAACATTCGCGTAAGAATGATTATAGCCCCGCCCCCTCACAGAGCAGCGGCTGCACTCAGCGACAGAAGCCACAAGCGCCACAGTCAGAATCGGTCCCGTCTGCATCCCACCCAGCACCATTCACCAGCTGATGGGAGCAGCAGGTCCAAATTGTTTCTACATAAAATGGGACAATTAGTGAATTTGTTCATAAGAAAATGTTCACCGGCAGGAGATTCAGCAGAGAACACACAAGCGCGGCGAGCAGTCGACGATTGACGGAACCAACGAGATTCCTGTAATGGCGCCCTGAGCTACTTTGCTCAACCTCGGAAAAGCAGAAGCTGCTTTCTGGCCGAAAATGCAAAGCATCTAAACAGCGAGTGACGCCACCTGGAGCCGTGTGACACGCGAGGCCCCGATCCACTCATTAACAATGAATGTTCCCGGGCTGAACCTGCTGTGACCCGCTCAGACAAACACCTACAGGTCCAAACACCGCATTTAAAAGTGATGGCGCCAAGTGGCCTCACGCTGTCACGCGTTAATGAATGAATGAGACCGACTGTCATGATGGATTCATGAGCATGACCATTATGACATCACACAGAGACCTGGCACGTTAAGAAAATTCTAGAAAAATCTGATGTGTACCCGGTGGTTCGGTTATAATACCTGCAGGAGCCTTTAAAGTTTCACAACGCGAGTTTGAAGTAACTGCTACGTTGCCATGGCTACATGCTGCAATGATTAGTAGTAGTAGAAATATTAGTATTCTTTGAGTACTTTGAGAATCGCCAGGGTTACGGATTCACACAACATGAATGAATCATCTGAACTAACGACTGGTCTCCACCTTCATCAACAGCACTGTGAGGTTATTGATTAATGAGTCCTTATCAGCGCCAGAGGTTCTTCCCGTCCCAGATCTAAGTAACATAAAGGATCAGGGAGTCTTGCAATCTAGACTAATAGATTGGCAGTGTCACAGAAACTGAGTAGTTTGGAAAACCCAGTACACGGATTTAGACAAGACCCCTCTGTGGTGAAGTTTCAGGCGATTGTAGATATTTCAAAATTCATCTATACAAAGCTGAAATCATTTTTAACAAAAGGAAATGACTGCAGCTAGTCGTGTGATTTGTACTGCTACAGACTAACTACTGTTAGCTGTAGACTAGCTACCATCAAGTACAGTCAAGCTAACATTAGCTACTGTCTAGCAGCCATTAACCACAGATAAGCTGCTGTTAACTGTACAGACTAGTTACTTTGAGCTGTAGACTAACTACCCATGGCAGTAGACTAGTTATCAATGGCTACAGTCCAGCTAGCTTTATATTAGATTTACAACCATTAGCTGCACACTTGCTACCGTTGGCTACAGAATAGCTACTGTTGACTACAGACAAGTATCCTTATTTGTAGACTAGCTACCGCTGGTCAGAGACTAGTTACCAGTGGCTCTAGTATAACAACCCTTAGATGTGGATTGACAACCACTAGCTGTACACTAGCTACCGGGGGTTACAGAAAATCTATCATTGGCTACTGACCAATTATTATTAACTGTTGACTCCCTACGATTAGCTTTAGACTAGCTGCGGTTAGCTACAAATTCGTTGCTGTTAGCTGTAGACTAACTGTTTTGGCTACAAACGATCCCTCGTTGCCTGTAGATTTGAGGCTTTTAGCTGCAATTGGCAGTTATCAGCTTTTCTCTAGCTGATGTTAATGTCAGACTAGCTACTGTTAGCTAACTATGAGCCCTGGGTGTCACTGTTAGCTTTAAGCTACAACGACAACAGTGACATCCTGGACCGACGGTAGCTGAATAATGTCACCTTAGACTCCCGTCATGACGTTTATTTGTAGCCCAAACAAAGGCTAACAAGAAGGAATGCGTTTAAACTGCAGTTCGCGGCCTAAGGCCTGCAGCGGCCCGCTACCATGCTAACGAGATCCATTATCGGACGATCGCTGCTTCTGCTGGATCGGCATAATTTCAGTCTTCTAAACCAAACAGGTTTACATATATGGCAGTTAAAGAAGGGACTAAAAACTCTGACGATAAACACCAAAACAAACTGCTGACATTAACTAGTGTACGGTTGAATATGTCGTCTGACGGGACAATCGGTGCTACTGCAGCCTCCCTGTCAAATCCAGAGACCCATTATCGGACGCTGCTTCTCATTTCCTTCCCGTTCTCGTTAATTAAACACTTGTTCCGTGACAGCCGGGGTGTGTGCTCCCAAATACGAGGACGGTTGGATCCGTGTGGTACCGTCAGTGAACAGAGAGTGGGGGTACCTATTCAGACATATTGGGACCAAATGAAACAGAGATAGGAGGGTGATCTGTCCGATAATGGACGCATAGCAGTTAGCTCTCCGGTCGTTGCAGACAAAGGCAAAGGCTAGCCCACTGAGCTAGCTAGCAGGCTATCCCGCGTTTCTAAGAACTGGATCCATGGGAGCCCCCGTTCTGCGAGTCCACTTACCCCGTTTGAAATCTCTATCCGACCAGGGTTCATGTGCATTCCCTAGATCCAGATAGTCCGAGTAAAAGCGTCCAGACCAGATCCAGAAGAGGCGGAACAGCCAACGTGCTCCCGGTTCACTGGACCGCAGCCGAAACACGGTCACATCCCGGTCCAGACCGGAACATGTTGGAGTCTGACCCCCAGTCCAAATCAGAGGAAAACCACGCTGTCCATGCCTTGATGTTTTATTCCTGAAGTCTTCAGATTAGGGTTCTCCCGGTTAGCAGACACACAGACAGGAACAGACAGACAGCTTTGGAGACCCACAACAACCAAAACATGGACTGGATAAGCAGATCACTGGATCCGGACCCAGTCCCCTATGTCTGTAGAAGCATAGTAAACAAAACGTGGACTGCATTTCAATATAACTGGATCTGGACTCAATGGACCATCATCTCAGACAGGACCTGGAAAATCATTTTATAAAACTGTGCAAAAATCAGCATGGTACAGCATATAAGTGCGTTTACTTTTTTCGATTGTACTGTGCTTGTGCAATAGAATATTGTACTTGTAAAGTACATTTAAAAGTGGGGGGGAAATATTCTATTTTATACTCATAACATGTCTTACATCAGGAGATAAAGTATTTAGATTACATCAACGTTACACAGCTGAAGCAGCAACATAGGACTACACATTCATGCAGCACGGATGCATCCCTGAATAAGGACATAGCGTCTTTCTATTTGTCCCTTGGAAACCTAATGTTTACTGTCCCGGTCCAGTAGATGGCGGAAGTCCACCTCCATGCTAATGGCTGACCCCCGTTTAACCCAGGGGAAGCGAGGCTGACTGGATTCATCCTCCCGTCTCTGGGAGGTACAATAGTTTGAGATTATCTTAATTTCCAGTGAATAACATTTAGTGGCATCTCAACCTCAAGCAACCTCAGCTCACGCCTCCAAATCCCAGAATCTACACCGGCCTTCAAAGGTCAAAACGATGTCAATGAGTCTGTGAGGACGAGGTTCTTCTACTTTTCTACACGGGCCGCTACTCAGTAAACCTCTTCTTCTTCTTGTCCATTTGTCGCCGTCTGTCTACTCTCACGGCGTTTACAGCGTTATACACATTAAACAACAAAATATGCGGATAAATAAAGAGAATTCACTCAATTGTCAGTGCAAAAATACTTTTATTACTATTATTTCTACCGCTTTTATTCACACAGCAAGACAGTCCAGGTTCATACGGAGAAACAGTCCAGGTTCACACAGTTAAACGGTCCAGGTTCATACGGAGAAACAGTCCAGGTTCACACAGTTAAACGGTCCAGGTTCATACGGAGAAACAGTCCAGGTTCACACAGTTAAACAGTCCTGATTCATACACTTTCTTCAATTATAACTAGAGATGCATTGATTGCCATTTCCTTGGCCGATCGCTGATCCAACAATTTTTATAAAATATGATTGGCCGATATTGATTTATTGATGAGTAATGTATTTTATATGCTCTTATTTTGAAGGATTACAGTGGAAGTGAGGAGGCGGGTCTGTCATGTATGTGTTTGCAGTCTGACCTATTGACCTTCGTCCTTAAACCAATTATTTGACATTTTAAAGTGATAATAAGACTTTGTACGCCTCTTTCAGTCTGTTAGATGTTCTATGTTGACTTTGTTCTAGGACCTCTGCACTCACGGCTGACTCTGAGCTCCCGCTAGCTTTAGCCGCTCTGCTAACGTTAACTTTTAAACCTCTTGTTCCACGGGGGGATTCATTTTTGAAGTGTGCGATCAAGTTCGTTTTGCCGAACCGGCCAGCAGGTGGCGACATTTATCCCGTCTGTCTTATAGACTTAAGGGGAAGACCGTTTGACCAGAAAATGTTTCCTGATTGGACCTGACGTTGTTACCGCCACGGAAAGCATCTTTATATTTTTTTCAGTTTATTGAAGGTCATAAGGGTCAGAATAGATGTGTGTGCGTGTTACTTTGTTATTGTTCTCCTGTCAGTCACCTCATTTAATACTTTCTTCCACAGGCAGAGGGCGCTGTGCACCTCTTTATTAGTTGCTCCTTTTAAAACCTCTCATAAGGCCGTCCTTCGTCACAGGACCTCCTCCTCTCTTTGATCTTTCTCTCCCTTTATTTTTTTTTTATCATACTCATTTTAATCATATTTTTTTTAATTTTTACGACGATTATAGTTGGTTTGATTATTTCAACATTTGGGTTAGGAAGAGGCGTGTCTGGAGTAGTTGAGGGCCTGGTAGCGCCGCGACCCGACCCTGACGTCCACGAGATAGAGAGAGAGAGAGCGAGAGAGAGAGAGAGAGAGAGAGATAGAGAGCGAGAGAGATAGAGAGCGAGAGAGAGAGAGAGAGAGAGCGAGAGAGAGAGAGCGAGAGAGAAAGAGAGAGATACTCTTTAACGGTAGGTCAACAGCCGGGCTGACCCAGACCATTTTCGGGCCCATAACCTTTTATGGACATTTGTTTTGAGCACATTGGTATCAGACTGCTGATCAGAACTTCTCCAAAGAATGCTGAGCAGGAAGTGTTTTCGGGTCATCTGCCCGGTTGGCGATTCCGACTGACAAGGAGCCCGATGGAGCATGTTGTGAATACTGAGTGGAACTTTATGGATTCTTCATCTTCATCGTCGTCTTTCAGCAGTTAGCTCTGCTGGCTAACTTTACCTGACGGTATTTGTTGACCCGGACCAAAACCGATCCGGTTTGGAAATCAGCTTTGTGTTCCGCATACGGCTTTAGCACATGTTTTAACGCCGATTGCCCTTCCTGGACTACCTGGTATTATTAATTACAAAGGAGGGGCGGGGCTTGACAAGAACAGTCTTTGATGTGTGAGTTCTGACTTAAGTTTTTTGGATGAAATCTGCTTTGATCCTTTGATCAAATCTACTTTGATCCTTTGATCTGGGATATCGTCTAAGCGGGATGCGCGTCTATAAAACAGATGGAACGCACCCCGTCACTGCTGACACTGCTAGTTTTTACAACAGTTTGACTGCAGTGTGAAGCCAAAAAAATAACTTACAAAAGCTAAAGTAAAATAACTAACAGGAAGTCTTAGACGACGCCGCTAACGGTAGAGCAAAAGTTGCGATGAAAAGGACAGAAGGTTCACAAATAGAGGTCGGAGTGAAGACGGTCACCCCGCTGGTGGTATCGTTTTTCGACTGGTTGTCGGTGGAACAGTGGGTATTGTTAAAATCGGGAGATCCCGATTACGCCACACGAATGAAGCTGGCGGAAATGTTTTTGGATATGATAATAATTCCGTGCAAAGATTTGATTAAAGCCATTGGCAAGAAAGATTATGTGTTTGAGAAGCATGTTCTGTCCAGTTTCAGAGATGCGCTACCCCAAAGTTTCCGACAGGCTCTGAACCTCCCGAAGAAAATCCAGAGTTTTCACTGCCAACGTTTGATAACGTCGACGACCGCGGAGATCAAACACTACATCGACTTCTTCGCCAAGGAGGGCCACGGGCGCGCCGCCCTCTTCACGACGCTTTCGGCTATAGTTGCTCACGCAATCAAAATGTTGAAGGAAATAATGCCCGACACTTTGGCTACCCTTCGGATCCCAAGGAAGAGACACCAATTAGCCCACCAGGAATACGAGGAAAGTGATCCGACGTGTTTAGTGGTCCACAAAGAACTGGAGAAGCAGTCCAAGATCGTCATGGACCCCATTTTGGACGAGCTGTCGGACTCTTCTTTCCAGTTGCTGGAGTTTGAAATCGCTCAGGATCTGAAGTTCGTCACAAAGGACGTCGCTAAGGCAATTGAGAAAAAGGACAAAAAACTCGTCAAGAACAAGATCAAGTCTTTTCTCATACAGTGTTTCGCCAAAGCGTGGGAGTACCGCACATGTGAACAGCTGGACTGCAAAGCTGTGCTCTTCAAATTTGGCGAGGAAGGGGATAAAAAGTATCGATCGGTGGAGACGATCGAGGACCTCCTGAAACCAGGTAAAAACGTACACTCCAAAATGTTGAGGGTGGAAGACCCCGAGAAGTACGATGTGTTCCGGGAGAAAATATGGGTTTTCTTTTCGCTGATGAAGTGGTGGTGGTTGGGTCAGCTCGAGGACCAGAGTCAAAGGACGGCGCTCGCTTTGATGAAACTCACTCGAACGCATGACAGCAAGGCCACCACGAGTTCACACCACACCGGTTACTGGTTGTACCAGAATCCGACCTTGTCTCCGCTCTGGCAGGTCATGTCGAAAGTCTTCAGAGGCCGACACACGGACGACGAGTGTCCTCTGCTTAACGTTGGGGTCTCCAACATTTAGTCTGGATTCGCTTGACTGATAGCCTTTAGCTAGTTCAGACGGGGTTTACTCCGGGTGCTCCGGTTTGCCCCCAATCTTAAAAAGACCTCAACTGGACCATTTCTGACGGACCCGTAAGGGAAATGGGGCTGAGGTGGTACCGGATACGTAGAATAGAGAGGGAGTGAGGCGGAACAAGGGCGAGGGCGGTTTACTCCGGATGTTCCAGTTCGCCAACTTTCTCAACGTCGAGATGAGAGGGAGGAGGTGTTGGGGTCCTGTTAGGGGGGCAGCTGCTCTTCCGAATCAGTCCAAGAACTTGGTGAAGGTTCTTTTAGGAAGTTGCACAGGATCCGCTAACGTTCGTTCAAAAAACTGTAGGGGGCGCACCGCCTCGAGGAACTGGACCTTGTTCCCGGGTCCCTGTAGCAGGTTGTACTCTTACAGCGCCGGAACCAGAGGTCCTACAAAAACATTTACAGATTCCACGGCTGCTGTAAATATCAGACCCCCCTCCTGGTGCTGGATTCTTCTGTGTGGCCAAAAAGGCGAAGACCCTTCGCCTCTGCGTGAGGGCCGAGTGACATCATCACCATAGAGAACCGGGGCCCCCCCCATCGAGGAGCGGAAGGGGAATAAGATTTTACCAGATTGGTTCAAAAACGTGGCCCAGGTCTGATTATTTTTTTCTCAAGTGTGAATCTTTGATGTCAGTGTGAACGGAACCAACCAGATCCAATCTGATTCTTTGCTACTTCCGATTTGGGCCACTTCCTTACATGGTCCTAAATCAGACCGGTCGGACTTTATGCCGTGTGACCCGAGCCTGAACCGTCAGATCGGAATTCATTCAAAATAAGAGTCGCTTTTCACTTGAAAACATCACTATAAAAACTATAAACATCGCTATAAAAACTATAAACATCACTATAAATCATATAAACATCACTATAAAAACTATAAACATCATTATAACGATATAAACATCACTATAAAAACTATAAACATCACTATAACGATATAAACATCACTATTAAAAACTATAAACATCACTATAAACGATATAAACATCACTATAAAAACTATAAACATCACTATAAATGATATAAACATCACTATAAAAACTATAAACATCACTATAAATGATATAAACATCACTATAAAAACTATAAACATCACTATAACGATATAAACATCACTATAAAAACTATAAACATCACTTTTAAAACTATAAACATCACTATAAACGATATAAACATCACTATTAAAACTATAAACATCACTATAAACGATATAAACATCACTATAAAAACTATAAACATCACTATAAACGATATAAACATCACTATAAAAACTATAAACATCACTATAAACACTATAAACATCATAATAAACATTATAAACATCACATCACCTTATCTGGATAAATAAATCCAGATAATGAAATTCTACGAGGTATTAAATTGATATCCTTATGTAGCAGAAGTTGTGTGTTATTCAAGACGCGGTTGATGATTATGGGATATTACCGTGGAAACTGACCGTTTGTCGGTTTACTCCGTGTTTACGATGACGTCACCTCGCGAGGTCATGACGTAACGTCAGCAAAATGTAACAAACTCTAGGTTATGGCAAACAAACTCATTTAAAAATGTTTTTGTTGTTTTTCTGTAATCTTACAAACAAACAAATAGACAAAGGGAAAAACAAAACATGTTGTGGCGTCTTCTGCTCTTAAGCAATGTTTACAGTTTTTGATTTCTGTTCAAATGTAACACAAGCAATACCAAAATGTATCTTTTGATAAATCTAGAGTTACACGGATGTTTTCTTTTGATCTTAATTGGTTTATTATGTGAATTCTTGGCGTTTCCATGGCAACAATTTGGCGTTTGTTTTGACCTCCAAAGAGCTTAAGGGTCATTGCTGGACCATTTCTGATGACATGTCCCCCCCACCATGTCCACCATGTCCCCCTCTAGTGGCAGATTATTGTTTACCAACAAGATACAAATGCATTTGTAATAAATATCCTCCGTCCGGCTGTCGGAGACGCCGCCATGAAAGAAGAACATTTCTACGTGGATCTTATGAATGAGAGCTCAGTAATAATTAACAGGACTTTTGTCTGGATGTATCGACGGGCTCCGTCTCCATGGTAACCCCACTCCTACACACACACACACACACACACACACACACACACACACACACACACACACACACACACACACACACACACACACACACACACGCACGCACACACACACACACACACACACACACACACACACACACACACGCGCACACACACACACACACACACACACACACACACACACACACGCACACACATACACACACTGCTGCTGGGTCGGGTGATGTGGTGACTGGGTGAATGCGGGTCGGCCGTCGGAGGAGCAGGATGCACCGGTCCTACCAGCCGTTAAAGCCCGTCACCAACCGCTACCTGCAGCAGCGATGGGACCAGAACCACCACGAGGACCACCGCAGGAAGGTAGGAGGAGGAATGTTCCGGGTCCACGTTGTTGAAGGAGTAACAGAGTACAGGTGGTGTGGAGGCGGAGGGTGGGAGGAAATAGTTCTGGTGTTGGCGTGATGGTTGATGACGGACCGGCCAGGAGGTGATGAAGAATTGGATCTATGTTAGGATTAGGATGTTCAGGTTGAGAAGTTCAGAAGGTCGACTCTTTTGCCGACGATGCGCTTCTGTTTGCTTCATCAGTCAGTGTGAAGTTATGAGTCAGGACCTCCAAGTCTCAGCTCAATCGATCTGGACCTCTACAGACCACCAGAACCAGAACCGACTCTCTTACAGGCTGTGATCTAGACGTTCGTTGATGAACACAGTGAAGTCGGACAAACGAGGACGTCTCCTCTCCGTTGTTCTGAACATTGTGATGTCATCTGGTCTTTTAGCTTACCGGGTTCTGCACGCCCCCCTTTAGAACTTTTCTTGATAGCTGGGGACCCTAACCCTAACACGGACACGGTTGACCTGAACCTGATCTTTCCTGTCCAGGTGGTCTTGGCCCTGCCAGTGGTGGACACCAAGGGTCTGAAGACCCCTCCTCACATCCAGCTCAAACTGAAAGCAAAGCAGGTCAGCGGACCTTCATGTGGACTCAAACGTCCTTCGCCGTGACGAAGACTCAAGGTTCAGTTTTCCATCGATCCACGTTCAGCCTGGTTTTCCTTTTATCTTTCAGCGGCAGGACGAGCGCCTGTCAATCATCAGTAGGGACAACCGCCTTCTGGCCGCGAAGCTAGCAGACATCGTGTCCTCCAAAGGCCTGGTGGACCACCGAAACCAGTACCACCTGAGGAGGTTTGTCTCTGTATATTTGTATACTTATACTTACGCTATCTCTCACTTTCATTCCACCGACGCTTTTCCCATGTTTTCGGAGCTCCTTGAGGGTCATGAGGTCATCGACGAGGAGTTTTTATTCTCCGACGCTCCTTAACCTTAAATAATGGATGGGAGCGTTCCAGATCTGTTACCAGTCCTGAATTATTGATTATTGATCCGGATGTGAGGCAGGATTCTTCTCTCCGTTCTTCTCTTTCATTCTGAGGAGAGAGAGAAGAACGTCAACGTCAACAAAACGTCAACGTCAACAAAACGTCAACGTCAACAAAACGTCAACGTCAACAAAACGTCAACGTCAACAAAAAGAAGGACAGGAGTTACTGAAAACACTTGTAAAGTGATGAGTCATGCCTACAGTCGCCGCGGCAACCAGACAATCATCAAGTCTTCTTCAATGCGTAGGGGTATAGTTACTCAAGTACAAGTACAGTTACTCAAGTACAAGTACAGCTACTCAAGTACATGTACAGTTACTCAAGTACAAGTACAGTTACTCAAGTACAAGTACAGCTACTCAAGTACAAGTACAGTTACTCAAGTACAAGTACAGTAAAGTACTAATTTTTAGAAGTTAAAAAAACACAAAAAACCCCGGATCCCTTTAGGTTGATGACCTTTGACCCGATCATGACTTTAATCAGGAACTCTTTTCTTTTCTCTTCAGTCTAAACGCTGACAGGAGGAGGGAGGAGCTTCACCTGGTCAGCCATCAGAATCACGCCATGTATCAGCGAATCACGTCTCGCCAGTCAGAGTACCGCCGCCAGCTGTGGTTGGACGACTGGCAGGGGGCGGAGCGTCGCCTGGAAAACGTGACCAGGTATCCGCGAGGGCCGACAGAAAAAGAAAAACTCGTGAGTACAAACAAACAAACAAACAAATAAACAAACAAACGAACAAATGAACAAATGTGATGAAAAGAATAATTTATTTCTACGAGTAAACATTTCAGCTTTGGTACAAAATGTGAAGAAGATCTCAAGATGTTTCTTTGTTGAAGAGCAACTCCTTCAAAATCACATCTTCATCCTGATGGTTTGATTTAAGGTTTTGATGTTTATAAGATATGATTTACTTTTAATTTCCCTCAATGGAACGTGTCTCTAGTGTCTCTGTGATGTCATGACGTGTCTCTAGTGTATCTGTGATGTCATGACGTGTCTCTAGTGTCTCTGTGATGTCATGACGTGTCTCTAGTGTCTCTGTGATGTCATGACGTGTCTCTAGTGTATCTGTGATGTCATGACGTGTCTCTAGTGTCTCTGGGATGTCATGACCTGTCTCTAGTGTCTCTGTGATGTCATGACGTGTCTCTGGTGTCTCTGTGATGTCATGACCTGTCTCTAGTGTCTCTGGGATGTCATGACCTGTCTCTAGTGTCTCTGTGATGTCATGACGTGTCTCTAGTGTCTCTGTGATGTCATGACCTGTCTCTAGTGTCTCTGGGATGTCATGACCTGTCTCTAGTGTCTCTGTGATGTCATGACGTGTCTCCAGTGTCTCTGTGATGTCAAGACGTGTCTCTAGTGTATCTGTGATGTCATGACCTGTCTCTAGTGTCTCTGTGATGTCATGACCTGTCTCTAGTGTCTCTGTGATGTCATGACGTGTCTCTGGTGTCTCTGTGATGTCATGACGTGTCTCTAGTGTCTCTGTGATGTCATGACCTGTCTCTAGTGTCTCTGTGATGTCATGACGTGTCTCTAGTGTCTCTGTGATGTCATGACGTGTCTCTATTGTCTCTGTGATGTCATGACGTGACTCTATTGTCTCTGTGATGTCATGACGTGACTCTATTGTCTCTGTGATGTCATGACGTGTCTCTGGTGTCTCTGTGATGTCATGACCTGTCTCTAGTGTCTCTGTGATGTCATGACGTGTCTCTATTGTCTCTGTGATGTCATGACGTGACTCTATTGTCTCTGTGATGTCATGACGTGACTCTATTGTCTCTGTGATGTCATGACGTGTCTCTGGTGTCTCTGTGATGTCATGACCTGTCTCTAGTGTCTCTGTGATGTCATCACCTGTCTCTAGTGTCTCTGTGATGTCATGGCGTGACTCTAGTGTCTCTGTGATGTCATGACGTGTCTCTAGTGTCTCTGTGATGTCATGACGTGACTCTATTGTCTCTGTGATGTCATGACGTGACTCTATTGTCTCTGTGATGTTATGACGTGACTCTATTGTCTCTGTGATGTCATGACGTGTCTCTGGTGTCTCTGTGATGTCATGACCTGTCTCTAGTGTCTCTGTGATGTCATCACCTGTCTCTAGTGTCTCTGTGATGTCATGACGTGGCTCTAGTTAAATACATGTTTAAGTGAGAGTCAAACTTAGCTAAAGACTCATTACCCATAATCCTCCGTCAATAAAGTTACAGGCAGCAGCCGGAGGTCGTGACCTCTGTTGTGATTGTGTCCGCAGAGGTCATACAGAAAGGTCAAATTTGCCGCCGAGGGCTTCGATGAGCCGTCGACCAGCTGCAGCAACACCGACACGGACCAGACGGTCAGAGGAACCGGAACCAGAACCACACCAACAAAACGCCACACTCGGCAATGTTAAAACAGAGTTTACCTTTGAGGGGGGAGGGGCCTAACAGACACGCCCCTTCTGGACACACACACAGTTCCATAATGTCTGCTAACGCACAAACATGTGAAATAAATCATGTGCAGTGAAAACCGTCTGTGAGGTTTTCTTTGTTCCTCATGGAGAGATTTTAATCCTCAAGGTTTACTTGAACGCATCAGAACAAGTTGTAAATAATACACTAACACACACATATATATACACACAACACACACACACACACATATATATATACACACAACACACACACACACACACATATATATATACACACAACACACACACACACACACACACATATATATACACACAACACACACACACACATATATATACACACAACACACACACACGCAACTCACACATATATATATACACACAACACACACACACACACATATATATATACACACAACACACACACACACACACATATATATATACACACAACACACACACACACACATATATATATACACACAACACACACACACACACATATATATATACACACAACACACACACACACACACATATATATATACACACAACACACACACACACACATATATATATACACACAACACACACACACACACATATATATATACACACAACACACACACACACACATATATATATATACACACAACACACACACAAACACATATATATATACACAACACACACACAAACACATATATATATACACACAACACACACACAAACACATATATATACACACAACACACACACACACATATATATACACACAACACACACATATATATACACACAACACACACACACACACACATATATATATACACACAACACACACACACACACACATATATATACACACACACGCAACACACACATATATATATACACACAACACACACACACACATATATATACACACACACGCAACACACATATATATATACACACAACACACACACACACACACACACAGATATATATACACACAACACACACACACATATATATACACACAACACACACACACACACATATATATATACACACAACACTCACACACACACATATATATATACACACAACCCACACACAAACACATATATATATACACACAACACACACACACACATATATATACACACAACACACACACACACACACACATATATATATACACACAACACACACACAAACACATATATATATACACACAACACACACACACACACATATATATATACACACAACACACACACAAACACATATATATATACACACAACACACACACACACACATATATATACACACAACACACATACACACACACACACACATATATATATACACACAACACACACACACACACATATATATACACACACACGCAACACACACATATATATACACACAACACACACACACACACATATATATACACACAACACACACACACACACATATATATATACACACAACACACACACACACACATATATATACACACACACGCAACACACACATATATATATACACACAACACACACACACACACATATATATACACACACACGCAACACACACATATATATATACACACAACACACACACACACACATATATATACATACACACGCAACACACACATATATATATACACACAACACACACACACACACATATATATACATACACGCGCAACACACACATATATATATACACACAACACACACACACACACACACACATATATATACACACACACACAAATATATATACACACAACACACACACACACACATATATATACACACAACACACACACACACACAAATATATATACACACAACCCACACACACACATATATATATACACACAACACACACACACATATATATACACACAACACACACACAAACATATATACACACAACACACACACACACACACATATATATATACACACAACACAAACACACACACATATATATATACACACACATATATATATACACACAACACACACACACACACACACATATATACACACACAACACACACACATATATATACACACAACACATATATACTTAACAAACACACATACATACACACATATATACTCACACAACACACACAACACACACACATACATATACACTAACACACACAACACACACACATATAAACACAACAAACACACACACACATATATACACACAACAAACACACACACACATATATATATACACACAACACACACACACACATATATATACAACACACACACATATAAACACAACAAACACACACACACATATATACACACAACAAACACACACACACATATATATATACACACACAACACACACACATACATATACACTAACACACACAACACACACACATATACACACAACAAACACACACACACATATATATGTATTTAAATCCAATAATAATCTCCCGGTTCAACCTCTGTCACCATCATCATCATCATTACTCAGAGGAATAAAAACAAGTTTGTGCTCCACCTGAAGAAGACATGAGTAGAAGAGACCTCTCACCTGTCAGCAGGGGCTTCACTGGTTTCTCCACCAGGGGGCACCACCTCCACGTCTCTGTTGTTAACAGCTGACTGGACAGAAGATCAGAACCGGTCCTCCTGTGGTGGAAGATCATCATCCCAGCCTCTGATGATGAGGCAGGAGGTGAACCTGGACTGTTTCACTGTGTGAACCTGGACTGTTTCACTGTGTGAACCTGGACTGTTTCACTGTGTGAACCTGGACTGTTTCACTGTATGAACCTGGACTGTTTCACTGTATGAACCTGGACTGTTTTACTGTATGAACCTGGACGGTTTCACTGAGTGAACCTGGATTGTTTCACTGTGTGAACCTGGACTGTTTTACTGTATGAACCTGGACTGTTTCACTGTGTGAACCTGGACTGTTTCACTGTGTGAACCTAGACTGTTTCACTGAGTGAACCTGGACTGTTTCTCTGTATTAACCTGGACTGTTTCACTGAGTGAACCTGGACTGTTTCACTGTATGAACCTGGACTGTTTCACTGTATGAACCTGGACGGTTTCACTGAGTGAACCTGGACTGTTTCACTGTGTGAACCTGGACTGTTTCACTGAGTGAACCTGGACTGTTTCACTGTGTGAACCTGGACTGTTTCACTGTGTGAACCTGGACTGTTTCACTGTATGAACCTGGACTGTTTCACTGTATGAACCTGGACTGTTTCACTGTGTGATCCTGGACTGTTTCACTGAGTGAACCTGGACTGTTTCTCTGTATTAACCTGGACTGTTTCACTGAGTGAACCTGGACTGTTTCTCTGTATTAACCTGGACTGTTTCACTGAGTGAACCTGGACTGTTTCAGTGTATGAACCTGGACTGTTTCACTGAGTGAACCTGGACTGTTTCTCTGTATTAACCTGGACTGTTTCACTGAGTGAACCTGGATTGTTTCAGTGTATGAACCTGGACTGTTTCACTGAGTGAACCTGGACTGTTTCACTGTATGAACCTGGACTGTTTCTCTGTATTAACCTGGACTGTTTCACTGTATGAACCTGGACGGTTTCACTGAGTGAACCTGGACTGTTTCACTGTGTGAACCTGGACTGTTTCACCGCGTGAACCTGGACTGTTTCACTGCGTGAACCTGGACTGTTTCACTGTGTGAACCTGGACTGTTTCACTGCGTGAACCTGGACTGTTTCACTGTGTGAACCTGGACTGTTTCACTGCGTGAACCTGTGTGCAGTAGTGATATTTGCAGTGGAATAGCCCTTTAATGTCTTCAGGCTGGGACATCTGGGACCTGTTATGGAGCTGCGCCAGTAACCGTCACAGCAGCTTTGCTGGTTTTACTGGAGAGCTTCCTGTTTTATACGCTCCACTTTATTAAGATCAGAGGAATGGCGCTCAGACAAGCTCCGCCTCCTCTATGAGTGTCCTTGACTGCAGGAATCCAACGCAGTCGGCGAGGAACCGCCATCATTCCAACACGAGGTTTTGAACGCGCCAAAGAAACATCAATCGTTTTTACTTCCTGTCGGTCGGAAAAAAACAACACGTGATATATAAACAAAGAACTTTGATGTCACAGAGCTGTGATGTCACAGAGCTGTGATGTCACAGAGATTTGATGTCATGTCATGTGACACGTTTAACAGGGGAATTGAACCTGACTAGGATCCTGATCGTTTCTCGTGGCTCTAGTGTCTCTGTGATGTCATGACGTGTCTCTAGTGTCTCTGTGATGTCATGACGTGACTCTGGTGTCTCTGTGATGTCATGATGTGACTCTAGTGTCTCTGTGATGTCATGACGTGACTCTAGTGTCTCTGTGATGTCATGACGTGACTCTGGTGTCTCTGTGATGTCATGATGTGACTCTAGTGTCTCTGTGATGTCATGACGTGACTCTGGTGTCTCTGTGATGTCATGACGTGACTCTAGTGTCTCTGTGATGTCAACGCGAGGCTCCAGTGTCTCTGTGATGTCATGACGTGACTCTACTGTCTCTGTGATGTCATGACGAGGCTCCAGTGTCTCTGTGATGTCATGACGTGTCTCTAGTGTCTCTGTGATGTCATGATGTGGCTCTAGTGTCTCTGTGATGTCATGACGTGGCTCTAGTGTCTCTGTGATGTCATGACGTGGCTCTAGTGTCTCTGTGATGTCATGACCTGTCTCTAGTGTCTCTGTGATGTCATGATAAGGGCTCCAGTGTCTCTGTGATGTCATGATGTGGCTCTAGTGTCTCTGTGATGTCATGACGTGGCTCTAGTGTCTCTGTGATGTCATGACGTGACTCTAGTGTCTCTGTGATGTCATGACGTGACTCTAGTGTCTCTGTGATGTCAACGCGAGGCTCCAGTGTCTCTGTGATGTCATGACGTGGCTCTAGTGTCTCTGTGATGTCATGACGTGACTCTAGTGTCTCTGTGATGTCAACGCGAGGCTCCAGTGTCTCTGTGATGTCATGACGTGGCTCTAGTGTCTCTGTGATGTCATGACGTGACTCTAGTGTCTCTGTGATGTCATGACGTGACTCTAGTGTCTCTGTGATGTCAACGCGAGGCTCCAGTGTCTCTGTGATGTCATGACGTGGCTCTAGTGTCTCTGTGATGTCATGATAAGGGCTCCAGTACCCCTGTGGGTCCATTTGTCCATTAGAATGTGGTCCTTTGGTTCTGTGTGTCCGTGGCTCTGTGGTTGGGAAGATCTGTGGTTCTGTAGTTCTGTGGTTCTGTGGGTCTGTGGTTCTGTGGGTCTGTGGGTCTGTGGTTCTGTGGGTCTGTGGGTCTGTGGTTCTGTGGGTCTGTTGCTCTGGGCCTGTCTGGGTTCAGGATCCTGTTGGACCCACGGGCTCCTGTTTGAGCGTCTGTTTCGCTTTAACTCCGAGTTTCCATTTGTTATTTCCAGCATCTGCTGCCGTCCAGAACTATATTGAGGTGTGTGTGTGTGTGTGTGTGTGTGTGTGTGTGTGTGTGTGTGTGTGTGTGTGTGTGTGTGTGTGTGTGTGTGTGTGTGTGTGTGTGTGTGTGTGTGTGTGTGGCACCACTCCACATTTTGAAAAGTGTCCCATTTAAATGAAGAAGTGAAAGGAAATGTATATTCTGATGGATCCAGCTTCAACAGATCCAAAGTTCCGTGAGACTGAACGAGCCAAAATGAAAGCAGATAATAACACACACACACACACACACGCACACACACACACACACACACACACACACACACACACACACACACACACACACACACACACACACACACACACACCACCAGAATCATTAATCTGTCTGCTCGGAGTGACTCATGCAGGAATTCCACCAAACCTCAAAAATCTTCTGATTCTGAATCTTAAATATTTTCTCAGGTATAAAATAAAAGATTATTATTTTCTTTGGGACATTTTTTTACTTTCGCCTGAATCCGTTTTCCGATAATTTGATCGTTTGATTGGCAAATCCGTTTTGACCTCAGATCTGGAAATATGTTAATAACTCACTGAGTAAATAAGATTTATCCTCAGAAAACGTTGAGGACAAAAATTTGAAACGGAAACTTTTGGATTGAGCAGCAGTTTTGGTCCGTTTGAAAGATCCAGAACTCCAGAACTCCAGAACTCCAGAACTACAGAACTCCAGAACTCTCAAATCTATATTTGATGGTTATGGAACTGCAGGACTGATGTTAGTTTAAAAAATGTCCATGGAAGAAAATGATTCCAAACTCTAATATTTGTCATCGGTTGAAAGAAGAAGTTCGTATGTCGTCTGAGAGGAAGAGTAAGGTCTGATGAAGAATGAAGAAATCATTTCAGAACATATTAAAGATTTTATTAATGACCTTAAAGCGACTCTGAATCTGAAGAAGTCAGACCTTCACTGCGTTCACATTTTATTAGACACACACCTGTCTACACAAGGTCACACACCTGTCTACACAGGGTCACACACCTGTCTATATGAGGTCACACACCTGTCTACACAAGGTCACACACCTGTCTACACACCTGTCTACATAAGGTCACACACCCGTCTACATAAAGTCACACACCTGTCTTCATAAGGTTGCACACCTGTCTGTATGAGGTCGCACACCTGTCTATATGAGGTCGCACACCTGTCTATATGAGGTCACACACCTGTCTACACAAGGTCACACACCTGTCTACACACCTGTCTACATAAGGTCACACACCTGTCTATATGATGTCACACACCTGTCTATATGAGGTTACACACCTATCTACACAAGGTCACACACCTGTCTACATAAGTTCACACACCTTTCTTCATAAGGTCACACAAATGTCTGTATGAGGTCGCCCACCTGTCTATGAGGTCACACACCTGTCCATATGAGGTCACACTAATGTCTATATGAGGTCACACACCTGTCTATATGAGGTCACACACCTGTCTATGAGGTCACACACCTGTCTATATGAGGTCACACACCTGTCTATATGAGGTCACACACCTGTCTATATGAGGTCACACACCTGTCTATATGAGGTCACACACCTGTCTATATGAGGTCACACACCTGTCTATGAGGTCACACACCTGTCTATGAGGTCACAGACCTGTCTATATGAGGTCACACACCTGTCTATATGAGGTCACACACCTGTGTATATGAGGTCACACACCTGTCCATATGAGGTCACACTAATGTCTATATGAGGTCACACACCTGTCTATATGAGGTTACAGACCTGTCTATATGAGGTCACACACCTGTCTATGAGGTCACACACCTGTCTATATGAGGTCACACACCTGTCTATATGAGGTCACACACCTGTCTATATGAGGTTACAGACCTGTCTATATGAGGTCACACACCTGTCTATGAGGTCACACACCTGTCTATATGAGGTCACACACCTGTCTATATGAGGTCACACACCTGTGTATATGAGGTCACACACCTGTCTATATGAGGTCACACACCTGTCTATATGAGGTCACACACCTGTCTATATGAGGTCACACACCTGTCTATGAGGTATTTCTGTATTTACTGTACACAAAGTGTAATCAAGAGTTTATATTATTATTCGTCCGGTCCAGATCTAAATCATATAGTACAACGGTCATAATTCATAAACTCTGTAAGCTGATAAATTGTATAATTATATTATATATAAGCAGTTATCAGTATTTCATTAATAAAATAAATATATATAAATAAGTATATTTTATTGTCCTGATCAGCTCTTTGAACTCTTCCTCCGTGACTTTCTCTCCGGTCTAACCGGACGGACGAGAAGATCTGCTGACAAGGCAGATCTTCTCGTGAGGCATTTCCTGTTTGTGCACCAACTTGGACAACAAAGCTCCTGTTTGGAGGAGGGGGTGAAGTAAAAGGTTCTTTCAAAGCCAGAGATAGGCAGGAGGAGGAGGAGGTAGGTTTACTCTGCTCTACCTCCTCCTCCTCCTCCTCCTCCTCCTCCTCCTCCTCCTCCTCCTCCTCTCTTCATCAGCGTCAACCCACCAACACACACACTCACACACTCAGTCTTCTTGTTTCTCCGTCTGACACACTCATGGATTATCACCTTCTACTTCTGCTGCTGCTGTCCACCTGCAGCCTCCTGCCAGGTGAGTGAGAGAGAGCACCACACACACACACACACGCGCACACACGCACACACACACACACACACACACGCGCGCGCACACGCACACACACACACACACACGCACACACGCACACACGCACACACACAAACACACACACAAACACATACACGCACACACATACAAACACATACACGCACACACATACAAACACACAGACACAGACACACGCACACACACACACACACACGCACACACACACAAACACGCACACACAGACACACACAGACACACAAACACACACACACAGACACACAGACACAGACACAGACACACACATACATACAATTAAACACACACACACACACACACACACACATACAAACACACACACACACACAAACACACACACACACACAAACACATACACGCAAACACACACTCACACACACACACGCACCCACACACACAAACACACACAGACACACAGGCACAAACACACACACAAACACACACACAAGCAAAAACACACACACACGCACACATCTGTATTAGTGCTGTTTAACGGTATCCGCTGGTTGTCATGGCAACAGATTGATGACAGTTTGGAGAGTAAAGGTTATGAATGTTATTAATGTCCAGAGTCCTGGGTAGAGATGGGTGGATGGATGAATGAATGGATGATGGATGGATGATGGATGAATGAATGGATGATGGATGGATGATGGATGAATGAATGGATGAATGGATGGATGAATGAATGGATGGATGAATGGATGGATGAATGGATGGATGAATGGATGGAGGAATGAATGGATGATGGATGGATGATGGATGAATGAATGGATGATGGATGGATGATGGATGAATGAATGGATGAATGGATGGATGAATGAATGGATGGATGAATGGATGGATGAATGGATGGATGAATGGATGGAGGAATGAATGGATGATGGATGGATGAATGGATGGATGAATGAATGGATTGAGGGATGAATGAATGGACCGGTGGATGGATTATGGATGGATGAATGAATGGATGATGGATGGATGATGGATGGATGAATGGATGGATGAATGAATGGATTGAGGGATGAATGAATGGACCGGTGGATGGATGATGGATGGATGATGGATGGATGAATGGATGAATGGATGGATGGATGAATGGATGGATGAATGGATGGAGGAATGAATGGATGATGGATGGATGATGGATGAATGAATGGATGATGGATGGATGATGGATGAATGAATGGATGAATGGATGGATGAATGGATGGATGAATGGATGGATGAATGGATGGATGAATGGATGGATGAATGGATGGAGGAATGAATGGATGATGGATGGATGAATGGATGGATGAATGAATGGATTGAGGGATGAATGAATGGACCGGTGGATGGATTATGGATGGATGAATGAATGGATGATGGATGGATGATGGATGGATGAATGGATGGATGAATGAATGGATTGAGGGATGAATGAATGGACCGGTGGATGGATGATGGATGGATGATGGATGGATGAATGGATGAATGGATGGATGAATGAATGGATTGAGGGATGAATGAATGGACCGGTGGATGGATGATGGATGGATGATGGATGGATGATGGATGGATGAATGGACCGGTGTAAATAAACTGACAGAGAGAAGAGAAGGATGAACCACCTTCTGAATCTCTGAACAAACATCTGGATCTCCGGCTGCAGCCGGTTGAAACCGACCAATCAGCGTTCAGTATTCCGGCGGCGGGGGAGGACCGTCGCCTCCCCCTCAGATCGGATGTAATCCCCAAGTATGGCTGCTGGAGCATTACGACGCCTTCAAAGTGGATTTGTTTGGTGTGATGTTTGAGGGTGTGATGATGGTTCCCCTGAGGTTCAGACGGTTGGACCTGACGGGCGGTTCCGTCAGGAACTCACAGGCTGGACTGGGTTTTACGGTCGGCGGTGGCTTTTAGGCAGATCGTTAAACACATCAGTCATGATGATGTTGTTGTTGCTCGTCAGGTTGCGGTGGGGAACACCACACAGGAAGTCAGCTTCTGCCTGCTCTTCAGACGAGACGCCATGGTTCTCCTCGGGTTCTCCTTGATGTGTCCCACAGGTGGGCTTCATTAGGAGCGAGAGCTCCAGAATCCTGAATCCGGCTCCAGTGTCTCTGAACGGGCTCCGGACCAGACAGACAGCAGGAGCTCTGCTCCAGGCAGGAACCTTTAATCTGAGACAATTAAAAAAAAAAACCCTGAAAGGTTCTTGGTTCCACAGAGGGGCTTCTGCATGAGGGTCCGGACGAAACAGCGTTTATGCTCCCAGCAGGTCCAGCACAAAATAAACGTCCTCATTCACAGCCAGTAAAACGTCACCTCGGACCTCACTGGCACCAGAAACAAATATCATGTGTTCCATGTTGTCAACGGTTTCAAAACGGTTTCATTTTGTTTTTGTCTTTGTTGGTATGGAGGCCAAAAAACGACCATGACAGCAGATATTTATAAAATATTATGGAAGCGTCATCGCAGCCGCAGCCGCAGCCGCAGCCGCAGCCGCAGCCGCATCTGCATCTACAGCCGCATCCGCAGCCCTGACAGCCGCCGCAGATCCCCGATAACTCCTCAACCGTCAGTCCGATTTAGTCCAGATTAGGTGCGTTTGAATCGTCCGGAGGAGATCCATCTTCTATTTATAGTGTTTTATTTTCATAGTTCATATTTTACTCACTAGGGGGAGCACTTTTCACCAAAAACACTGCTGGTGGAAAAACATTTTAAACTGATTCATAGATCATTTTTAGATTTTATACCCACATAGATATCGGTGTGAGGTAGAACTGGGTTGATTTTTTTTGGAACGGTCAGTTCTACATTTTGGACACTAGGGGGATTTTTTTATCGGCAAACGATTTGTGGCCATAATTTCTCAACTTTTTGTCCGATTTAGTTCCAATTTTATGCAAATCTTTAAACGTAGACGCCGAGATTTACTTTAATAGTTTGTATTTAACTCGCTTTGGGGAACGAGGTACCGGTCCAAAAAGATTGCATCAGATTCTACTTCGATGACGGTTCAACTCCCGTAGAAACCATTTGAGTGTTATCCCCCGGTGTTACCGGGGCGACACCAGAGGTCAGCTGATGCCCCTAGTTTATCCGCGTGACTACGAGCTTCACAAAACTTTAACAATGTCAGACCGGCGATTATTGGATGTCGTCATTGGAGGTGGGATATTGAGCAGATGACCGGTTTCATTCTGCAGCATCCGCTCTGGATGTCAGGGTAGTGACCTTTGACCTTTGCTGTGTTGATCTGGTCAGAGTCTGTGGAGGAAGAGGTCAGGGGTTTTAATCTTTTGGCTGAATTGCCCTCTTGTTGTTGCCGTAGCTGCTGAGGTTCACCTGCTTCCAATAAGACATCTGGAAAAACCGACGACGCAGAAACTGATCCTCCACGGCTGAAGGATTTGAAAAATCTGTGCTCAGTGCCAGAGGGGATCAGTGGACTGGATCCCGATCCGGATCAGGTCTCTGTCGTAATCCATCAGCAACTTCCTGTGAGCTGCTGGGAAACTTACCTCAGAACCAATCCATGCGTCCCTTTGACTTCTGTCCACAGCAGCAGACGGAGGACAAAACGACTCGGCTCAAAAAGGTCAAAGGTCGTCGTCAAGGTCACATCCACAAGGTGGTGGGAACCGAACGCCAGGCTCAAGGTCACCGACACCGGGAAAAAAGTGGGAAACCTGAAGCTGAAACTCATCAGAACAAAAGTTTCTAACTTCCTTCGATGAGTCTGGAAGACAGACGTATAAAAACGTGTCATCTGCATCCAAACAACCCGAAATATTAGAAGTTTAGTTTCAAGCAGTGACATTACTGTTTATTTATACTGATATCGCACTTTGAAATCAGAATTATTTAACAAATATATATATATATATATATTTATATTTACAGCGCCGTTTTCGTTTCCATAGAGATGAAGGCTGAAAAGTTTTTTTTTAATTTTTTACAGTAAATAAATATAAATCACCAGAATTATATGGTTTCTTTTACGGTGACCAAAAGGTTATTTTTACAGTAAAATCATGTTCTTCACATATTGCTATTGATTTAGTGTCATTTTTTTTGTCAAGTATTTATTTGTACAAGCATTTAAAAACGTTTTTTTTTTTTTTTTTTTTTTTTTTTTTTACAGTGCAGAACCCGGGCCGGCGGTTCTTGGGTCTCCATAGATGCTTAACTTCACCTTATAGTAAACCATAAATCCAGATAACAGATGTCAGACGGAGGCGGCTGGTGTTTTTCCGCAGCTGCTCCTAGTTCCGTAGAAAAAACAAACCCCCCTCTTCTTCTTCTGTGGAATCGTCTTCGTCTTTAATGTGACGCATTAATAAAGTGGTTGTAATGATGTGGTTCGGCAGGAATGTTCTCCTCTCATCCTTTATGCAATATTTTCATCCCGGGTCCAAGACGTCTGCTGACGTTGGTTCTTCCTCCCTCCAGACAGTTCCAGGGGAAAATAGATTTAAAGGGCAGTGACGCAGTTTTTTTTTATCACCCCTCATTATCCCACTAGACTCACTCTGAGGGGCGTCACCCCCTGTCACTCAAACCCAGCATCCCACTATGACGAAACTTTATTGTTCCCTGTAATTCATTCATTACTTCATCACCTGTAACGTATTACTTTACCTGTTCAGGATCACCTGCAGCCTCTCCGTTATCATAGTAGATTTATGAAGCAGCATCATTTTAAATGTAATCTCAAATACGTATAAATAAAGTTTTTTTTTTTCTGTTTTATACATAAATTGATTCAGTATTTTCTATTCTTGGTAAAAGTAAAAATAACGTAACCCAGACAACGTGGCTCTGAATGTGTCTCCCTCGGTGCCCCGCCTCTAAACATGTCACTTGGGATAGGCTCCACCCCTTCGATGGATGGAGGTCATCTAGACTGGTTGAACTGGTCCGGGTCGCGTAGTGAACGGGTCTTTTTCTGTCTTTCAGATCTTCAGCTCTGCTTCAACTTCGACAACAAGAACTTCAAGATCTTCACTGGTTCCAGAGAAAACCAGTTTGGTTACACGGTCCAGCAACACGAGGCCGGAGGACGCCAGTGGTGAGAAGCCCGGTTCCCTGTGAACCCACAGAACCACAAACCAGTCTGTGCCCGTCTGTCCACATCTACAGAAACCAGTCTGTACCCGTCTGTCCACATCTACAGAAACCAGTCTGTACCCGTCTGTCCACATCTACAGAAACCAGTCTGTACCCGTCTGTCCACATCTACAGAAACCAGTCTGTACCCGTCTGTCCACATCTACAGACTGGTGGACAGACCAGTCTGGTTTCTACAGAACAGACTGGCTTCTACAGAAACCAGTCTGTGCTGGTAGATCTATACTTATACAAATCCGGTCTGTATTCGTCTGTCCACATCTATAGAAACCGGTCTGTACTGGTCTGTCCACATCTATAGAAACCGGTCTGTACTGGTCTGTCCACATCTATAGAAACTGGTCAGAAACCATTCAGTGCTGATAGGTCTATGTACCTGTAGAAACCGGTCTGTACCCGTCTGTCCACATCTACAGAAACCGGTCTGTACTCCTCAATCTTCACTGTTTCATGGCGTCAGGAGCCTCTGAGATCATCTGGACTTGGACTCTGTTAGTCTGCTGCTCTGGTTCTGGTTCCAGGTGGGATGAATTCCTCACAGCCTTCTGGTAAATAAGTGGAAAGTTTTGTCTGGCGACCCGCTTCCCTCTCATCCCGCAGCAGGAGGGCGTTCTGGAAACTTTATGTTGTGGTTTTTCCTCGGCCCCCCTCTGGGAAGCCATCACTCCTCTTAAGCTTGTTTTTAACTGGGGGGGCGGGGCTTTGGGGGGATATTCCGTGGCTCCTCTGGGGGTCCAGTGATCTCTGACCCTTATCAGAACTCGTAATGACTTAATTTGTCTGTTAAGGTCTCCGGTGTTGTTTGACCACTCTGGACTCTGGACCACAGACACATGGAGGCGTCCAGTTGTGTGCGGTGATTATCGGGGTCAATCCTGTTGACCTCTGTTGACCTCTGAGGTCAGACCTGCTTTTAAACTCCACCTGATAAATCCCGGATCGACCGTCCTGGTTGGTTCTTCTGGGTTTTGACGGATCTTTGATGTCGGACTCAAGATGAGGAGAATTTCCTGCAAAAGGAAATGTTTTTATTTTTTTAGTCATATTTAGTTACATGAGTCACTTTAAGAAATACATGGCAGTTATAATTAGCTAACATTAGCTGTGAGACCTTAAGTTAGCAAGCAGTTGCATTAAGATCTTAAATTAGCTTAAATTAGCAATGTGATTTTAAAAATTTGCTAATATTATCTACAAGAGCTCAAATTAGCTCATTTTAGCTACAAGAGCTTGAATTAGCTAACATTAGCTATGAGACCTTAAGTTAGCAAGCAGTTGCATTAAGATCTTAAATTAGCTTAAATTAGCAATGTGATTTTAAAAATTTGCTAATATTATCTACAAGAGCTCAAGTTAGCTCATTTTAGCTACAAGAGCTTGAATTAGCTAACATTAGCTATGAGACCTTAAGTTAGCAAGCAGTTGCATTAAGATCTTAAATTAGCTTAAATTAGCAATGTGATTTTAAAAATTTGCTAATATTATCTACAAGAGCTCAAATTAGCTAACATGAGTGACGAGAGCTCAAATTAGCTCATTTTAGCTACAAGAGCTTGAATTAGCTAATATTAGCTATAAGACCGTAACTTGGCTAAGATTTGCAAAATGATCTTAAATTTGCTAAAATTAGTGATATGATCTTAAAAATTAGCTAACATTATCAACAAGATCTTAAATTAGCAAATTTTAGCTACAAGAGCTTAGATAGGCTAATATAAGCTACAAGACCTTAAATTAGCTAACATTTGCAAAATGATCGTAAATTAGCTAACATTTGTTATACGATCTTAAATTAGCTTGTAATAAAAATGAGAGCTTAAATTAGCTAATATTAGCAACAAGACCTTGAATTAGCTAACATTTGCAAGATGATCTTAAATGAGGTAAAATTAGCAATAAGACTTCAAGATTAGCGAACCTTACCAATAATTCATTATCTGCTCTTACTCATCCATCGGCTCCTCCCATTAAAACCTTGAGGTAGCTAATATTAGCTATCAGAGATAGACCGTAGCTTTAATCGCTGAAATGAATATCCAGACGTTATTCAACAGGGTCTCCTCACAGACTCAGACCAAGCTGCTGGACATAAACATATGTGCCCAAAGGCACACTGGCAGCACCAGACCATAGGATTTGGACCACATTGGCACCACAACAGCAGCAACCATTTAAAGTCAGCAACAATGAGGAGATGTTTTAACAGGGATTCACATAAATCTGATATTCCGCCCGGAGACAGCGGCGGAGACAGCTGATTGGTTAAAACAGAGCTCTGAGTTCTAAGAGTTCCCTGGAAGCAGGACGGGTATTTAAAATGAAAACAACATTAACAGACTGAGGAGAACAAACTAGTCAATAACATGTGGTAGAAATCCAGATGTTAAAGATTTACAATTCTTCTCAGTCTGCTGGTCTTATTATTCTGGTGTGGTGGCGGGAAACTGGACGGCCTCAGGCGAACCAGAGAAGAAGAAAAGCGTCCAACAGCTGCAGGGAAACCAAACTCCGCCTTAATTAGTCTCCATCTTTCATGAAAGCCACCGCCAGGTGATGGCGGTCGACGGTTTCTGGTTGCTCCCAAAGGAAGTGTTTGGGATGTGGTTTGACGGCGCCACGGCGAGCTCCGTTTGATGTGGATGCAAACACAGGTTGGCGGTTAGCGGCGTCTCCTCTGGTGTGTGAGTCAGCCTCTTCCCAGAACCGCCGCCGGGACCACATGAGGTGGTGTTTACCAGTTAGCACTAACAACCCGCTAGCCTCACGGCAACCGCCGCCGATAAACCATATCTGAGGGCTGAGCGCAGGAGGGAGCGGTGGAACGGCGACGGCGGGCAGCAGCAGGAAGTGGCAGAAAAGTGGTGTCCGACTGGTTGAAGATGTTTAGTTGTTTGATGGGCAGCAGGAGGTCCTCATGTGCGTCTCCTGAACATCTGCTGCAGGTTGCTGGTTGGAGCGCCGTTCGAATCCACCGGGGGGCAGCAGACTGGCGACGTGTTCAGGTGTCCGCTGGACAGCAGGAACTATGCAAACTGCACCCGCCTCCAACTGGGTGAGCAACGCGGCCGTCGTACGGCGTGATGAGTCACAACTGATGTTGATTGATTATTTGTTTGTCAATCAGGTAAAGTTTCGCTGAAGAACGTCTCTGAGAGGAAAGACCAGATGAGGCTGGGGATGACGCTGACCTCTAACCCCAGAGACGGCAGCTTCGTGGTGAGTCCGACACCTGAGCGCTGGAAAAACACGTCAAAAAATGTGTAAAGATTCAAATATTAAAAAAATTCAGAAATGAAAACGACAAGAATATTATAAATATTATGAATATTCAAACAATCGAAATTTTTATAAATCTATTCAAATATTGAAAACAATTAAAACTTAAAAACTTATTAAAAACATATTAAAAACATACTAAAAACAGTTCAAGTAAAAGAATATTAAACATTTAGCAAAATATTAAAGTCAACAAAAACATTAAAACCTAACTTTTTAAACTTAAACTTAAGTCTAATATACTTCATTAAATGGACTATATTCAAAATATTTTTTAAAATTAAATATTTTAAAAAACTATATAAAAATCACAAGAATATTAGAAATAAAAAATAATTTTTCTTTTTAGAATAACATTTTAAAAAACAACGTTTGAAAAACAATTAAATCTTAAAAACATATTAAGTATAAGAATATTAAAAATATCCAAATTATTAAAATCATCAAAGACATAAAAATATATTAATAACAATAAAATTTAAAAAAAAATTTAAAACACTATATAATAAAAAATAAATAAAAATACAAAAACAATAAGCATATTATATATATTAAAAACAATCAAAAAAATTAACAATGAAAATATTTAGAAAATAAACGTTTGAAAAAATATTAAAACTTTTTAAAAACTAATATAACTGTAAAAAATGTTTTTAAAAGTTATAGTATAAGAATAGAAAAAATATCCAATTTAAAATGAATTAAATTAAGTTAAAACCAGCAAAAACATTTAAACAATTAAAATATAAAGAAAATATTAAAACACATTAAACATCAGAACATTATGACCATCAGCATCCTAACCTGTAGCGAATGAAATGTGTTTACTTCCTGTTTTTTGTGGGTGTGTCCTCAGACCTGTGGGCCGCTCTGGTCACATGAGTGTGGAAGCTTCCTGTACAGCACCGGAATCTGTTCCAGAGTCAGCAGGAACTTCAGAATGTCCCACACCATCAGCCCCGCACTGCAGAGTAACCATCTCCCTCCATCCATCCATCCATCCATCCATTCATGTATCCACCAATCCATCCATCCATGCATCATTTATCAATCCATCCATCCATCCATTTACTCATCCATCCATGTATCCACCAATCCATTCATCCATCCATCCATTCATGTATCCACCAATCCATCCATCCATCCATCCATTCATGTATCCACCAATCCATCCATCCATCCATCAATCCATCCATCCATCCATCCATTTACTCATCCATCCATGTATCC
>JBBDHG010000199.1:257500-277500 GCA_037951165.1 Lophius americanus | reverse complement strand
AGAACCACGCGGCGTATCTGGGTAACCAAACGCAACGATGAAGGAGGCCAGTCCGTCAAATGTCACGTGTGACATGGTCATGTGACCCAGATCACGTCACCTTTGTTCTCTTTCTGTTTCAGGTTACTCCGTGGGTTCCCTCATCTCGTCCCGGGGTTCTCAGCTCTATGTGGCCGGAGCTCCGAGGTTCAACCACACCGGGAAGGTCATTGTCTTCACCCTGAAGACCTCCGGGACCCTGAGGATCCTGAAGGCACTGATGGGAGAGCAGGTCATTCCTTCTCACTGGGACACGTAGATCGGGTCCTCCGAAACCTGAAAACTCTCCAGCTCATCCCGGAGGTGGTACCGGGTCAGACGAGATACATAGTTCCTCCAGAGAGTTCTGGGTCTACCCCGGCCCGCCTTGGTTCCTGAACCGCCTCGACTGGCTCTGTTCAACGTCAAAGAGCAGCGGTTCTACCCCCGAGCTCCTCCCCCTATCTCAAACGTCCAACCCCTCCCACTCACAAAGCAGGTTCTCTTCCGCCTCATGACCCTGTTCAGCATCATCGTCACTTCAGGAGACCATCATCAGAAGCAGGAAGTTGGTAGTTCCCATCAGAAGCACATTATGCCAAAATTAAAGGAAATTCCAGACAGAGATTGAACCCGGTCAGTTGTGGGAGGGTCCCGAAGCAAAGGCTTTACCCCCAACCTCTATCCCTGGAGGTGGAGGTGGAGGTGGAGATCTGAAGTCCTGAGCTCTGACTAGTGACCAAAAGAATGAGGTCATGGATACTAGCGGCTGAAACCAACGTCCTTCATGGGGGTCAGACTTAATAAACGGGGCAGGACCTCGGGGGTCCGGGGGAGATAGCTCGGAGTAGAGCTTCTGCTCCGTTTTTGCATTGGAAGGACCAAGTTCAGGTGGTCCAACATCTGGTCTGGATGCCTTGGGTAGATCCAGAACTCTCCGGAGGGATAATATAACTCATCTGGTCTGGGAACACCTCAGGATCTTCCAGGAGGAGCTTTAGAGGATGTACCTCTGACGTCTCTCTGACACCTGAGACCACCTGAGACCACCTGAGGAATGTTTCTTTCCTTCTCTTCTTCAGATCGGTTCATATTTCGGCAGCCAGCTGTTGTCGATGGACGTAGACGGCGACGGACGGACGGACATCCTCCTGGTGGCGGCCCCCATGTTCTACAGTCAGGGCTGGGAGAGAGGGAAAGTCTACGTCTACGGTGTCACGCCACAGGTACCGTCACGCAGGTACGCCTCATCAACTGCTGCAAGCCTGATCTCCAACCTAAACTCACCCTCCTCCTCCAGACCTCCTTCATCCTGCAGGGGGTGCTGCAGGATTCGGACCGCTTTCAGAACTCTCGCTTCGGTTCTTCATTGACGGAGATACCGGACATGAACGGCGACGGGTTTAAGGAGTTGGTGGTGGGCGCACCTTTGGAGGACGGCCACCAAGGGGCAGTCTATGTGTTCTACGGAGAAGACAGAACCATCCAACACCAGTACAGACAGGTAACGGATGCTGGGACCAGTCCAATCCCTACGAGAAGAATCTGAGAAGAACATAATCACTCTGATGTCCTCTCACAGCGCCTGACGGCGTCTGGCGTCTCGGCAGGTCTACGGTACTTTGGTCAAAGTCTTCACGGCGTTATGGACGTCAATGGAGACGGGCTGGTCGACCTCGCCGTGGGAGCGCTGGGAGCTGCCGTCATCATCTGGTCAGAACCATCGGGTTTTCAGTCGTCTACGAACGGTTCTGTCACTCTGTTGGTCCGCCATTGTCTCCTTTCAACATGCTAACATACCAGCAATGAGTGTGTTCAACGGGCTAGCGTGTTAGCATTGTTTGTGTTCAACAGTTTAGCATGTGGTATAAGTATACGGTATTATTAATATTATTATAATAGCGATTAAACTGAGTAAAAGGAAATACTGGATACCAGTACCGGTTCAAAGGTGAACGGTACCCCACCCTCAACGTAAACTGCCAGGGGTCTCGACCTAAGTTTTACCCGCTTCATAGCTTACTTTGCTTAGCTTTACTCACGTTTTCTAAATGGCGTTCCTCCAGGTCCCGTGGCGTGGTGCGGATTCAGACCAAGCTGACGTTTGAACCCGAGAAGGTCAACATCTTTAACAAGGAATGTTGGCGAGGCGGGAAGGAGGTCACCTGCATGTCCATTAACGTCTGTCTGAGTCTGGACTCCAGGACCAAGACTTGGACAAAGACCAGAGCAGATGTTGGTGAGTGGGGGGCGAACACAGCAGTGGATTTATTTATCAACAAACAAATACTCTCTGTTTGAAGTCCTCCGTGTTTCTCCTCGTTGGTGGTGGCTTTCTTTTTTGGGACCATAAACCTTCCTAGGAAGGACAAGGTTCCACAAACATGTCGTGAATGTCTGGTCATCGCTTCCACATCCTGACTTTAGCTGTAGCCTGATCTTTAAAAGAGGAACCACAACACTCTGGTAGTTCTCATGGATCCATCACGCTGACGAGGATCTACGAGGGTGACAAGGATCCATGAAGGTGACAAGGATGTACGAGGGTGACAAGGATCCATGAAGTTGACAAGGATCCAAGAAGGTGACAAGGATTCATGAAGGAGACTAGGATCTATCAAGGTGACAAGGATCCATCCATCACCCCGGTTCTTCATTCTCTCATTGGCTTCCCATCTCCACCAGGATTGACTATAAGATCTCCAGCCATGGCAACGCAACCCCCTCCCTAAAAGAACTACTCACCCCACTGACCTCAACACCACCTCCTCCTCCAACCCACTGACCTCAACACCACCTCCTCCTCCACCCCACTGACCTCAACCCAATCCCTCCGTTCTACCCACTCATACCGCCTCCTCCTTCCCCGGACTAAGCTCAGCACCACGGGTGATCGGGTCTTCTGTTCTGCTGCCCCTCCTCTGTGGGATGCCTTCCCTGACCATCTGAGGGCTCCACAGACGACTGAGACTTAAAACTTTCCTTTTCAGCAGAACTTATATTGAAGTTGGGAGATAATTTATACAAAAAGCAAAAATGCGTCGGTTCTGAAAAGTCAGACGGTCGACAGGAAACCAGTCCGAGGGTTAGACGGGACGGTCCTGGAGGGACAGACACGGTTAATGTCTAACGTCCTTCGAGAACGTATAACGTTTCAGTCTGATGCTCCAGTTGACCTTCTCCTCCTCCTCCTCCTCCTCCTCCTCCTCCTCCTCCTCCTCCTCCTTTCAGCGGTTTGGTTCAGTCTGCTGCTGGACGAGAAGCGTTTTCCACCTCGGGCGGTTCTGGATGAGTCGGACCGACAGCAGCCCAGGAGTCTGTCTCTGCAGACAGGAAGTCAGATCTGCACCCGTGTCGGCTTCTCCGTCCAGGTCAGAATCCATCGCCTGTCCGAAAAAACCGATCAAACCCGTCCCTGAACACACCGCCGTCACTCATCGCATTCTTTGAACAGGACACCGCGGATTACGGACGTCCCATCACGGTTGTCCTGGAGACGGGCCTACAGAGCCCAGACAAGGGGCCGGTGTTGGACCCGGACTGGCCCAGCATCCTGAGGGTTGAGGTGAGGGTTTGATGATGTCACATGGGTCTCTGTATCAGTGATGCGGATCGGGTTTATGATTGGAACACAAAACACTAAAGAAAACATGTATTTATTATTTATTTATTTATTTAAAGTTCTGATATTGAAGACGAGGGTTTATGGCTAACCTTCACTCGACCACCTCACACCGAAACATCTCCATGACGACCAGCGCCTCAGTAGTTCTGTAGGTGATGGTCTTGGACCAACAACATTCCTATCAGCCTCAGCTAACATGCTAGATGCTAACCACATTAGCATATTAGCATTTAGCCGTGTTGGTCCGCAGAGCTCCTAGCATCACCGTCGCCTCATTGGCTCTTAATGCAGAACTGAAATGATACTTGTCTCTCGCCGTAGCTTCCCTTCTGGAACGGCTGTGAGCAGGAGGACACCTGCGTCCCGGACCTCGTCCTCGTCGGGCACACGGACCTCATGGGCGTCCAGTGAGTAACGCCGAGTCAGCAAAAAGGTGCGTCTCATCACCGTCAGGTAACGGGTGTCTGTGCTCCACTTGAAGGCGGTTCTGCAGCTCGACGGACCGGGCCGTCAAGTCTCTGTGCAGCCACCGGGGGGAGCCAGAGGGCTACGTGGTGGAGAGCGGCCGGAAGAGGGTGGTGGTGTTGGCCCGGCTGGAGAACCAAGGAGAGAACGCTTACGGAGCTTCCATTCAGATCTTCACCTCCGCCAACCTCCACTTCTCCAGCCTCATAGTCAAGGTGACAGAACCACCTTGACCGACCGACAGTAAACGCACCACCTTGACCGACCGACAGTAAACGCACCATCATAACCGGGACCCGCAGTCCGTCCTCTCAGACAGTCACGCCGTCTCCAGTATGTTATAAAAAAAGGAAAAGGAATTATTTCAGCTGGTAAAACTCAATTAAATTAAATATGTACGACTTAAATCGGTAAGTTAGACTCAAAAATACTCAGTTAAGGTAACTAGCTGAGGTAGTTTCTTTACTCATCAACAATTTTCTTTTTACAGCGCATGATTGGTTCCCAAAAGAATGAAAATTAAGTATTTCCAACTTAAAGTTTAGACTCAACAATATATACATTTTTTTTTTACAATGTATTTACATTATTTTAAAACTCAGGGATTTTACTTCACAATGAGTTTTTAAGTTCATTTTTCGGATAATACTTTGATACTGTTACTTACGTAAGGTTTTAATTCCACCATATTAACTTGTACTGCAGCATTTTCATAGTGTGGGATTAGAACTCAATCTTTTCTCCTCCACCTTCCACTTCGGCGTCTCTGCTCAGCCCACTGAGCCCACAGCTCAATCCCCAAAGGAACATCTAAGGAACTCCTGAAAGAGCCATAGCCAAAGAAACGTTTAATGAATCAAAAGAACAAAAGCAGCAAAATTGTGACGTCACTTCTCCAAACGGCGCATTTCTTTTTTAGGTAATAACAAAGATCTTAAAACACACAGAGGTCCCACTTCTACGACAACTGTGGATCGCGTGAGTCTGTGGATCTGCACTTCGACCACAAGGGGCACTAGAGCTCTCTAGGACCGACATGTCAAATTATTTCTTCTTATCACTGGAGCCTGGAGGTGAAGGTGAATTATAGACGCAATCTCAAACTTCACCACTAGATGTCACTGAATCCTACGGAGTAGAGTTCTGAGTTAGTCTAATTTCATTTTGTGAATCTATGATATTTCCTATTTATGTCTTTATCTAAGAGAATTATTTTGGAGTGTCTTTGACTCAGTAGGCTCCTCCCCCTTTTCCACAGGACCAATCAGACATTCAGATTGAGTGTGACTCCGAGGACAGACTGCCCAATCGGAGGAGATGCAACATCAGCGCTCCTTTCATGAGGTCTTTGTCACAGGTAAGGTTATAGATTACACGTTACCATGGCAACGGAACATGCAGACGGCGATGACAACGTCGCTGCTCATGCGGCATAACAAGTATGCGTGACATAGTGACACAGTGACATAGTGACACAGTGACACAGTGACACAGTGACACAGTGACATAGTGACACAGTGACACAGTGACACTGTGTCACAGTGACATACAAGCAGCAGAGGTCACGTTTGATAAGGCCGCCAGATTCCACAAGACCTCACGTCACAGCGACATTTGAGCCCTCGAGGTCAGATGTTACGGAGACATAAAAGCCATCTAGCTCATATGTCAATGACATAAAAGCCTTTGATGATATATGTTACAAAGACATAAAATAAACCAGGACATAAAAGCCACCAAGATAACGTGTCGCAGTGACATTTGAACCATCAGGGTCACGTGACATCAAATAAAGGGAATATATAAATGACACCAAAGCCGTGAATATTACATGTCGCAAAAACAAAAAAACAAATCAAGTTCCAATATGGTAGGGACATCAAAGGCATCAATATCACATGTCACATTGACAGCCTTGAAGGTCACATGTCAAAAAAACAGTCAACAAGGTCATTTGCCAGTGACATAAAAGCAACCATGGTCACATGTGATAAAGACATCAGAGGCATGACGGTTAAATGTCACCAAGACATCAAAGTCATATGAGACAGGTTTGGCGAAAAAGTAAACTGATTAGAAGAGGAAGAGGAGAAGCTTACAAAGTTCATGCAAGTTATCTGAATCCAGTCCAAGATCCAGTTGAAGGGCTTCTCCTCAGTCACATGACCAACCATCCTATGAAGCTTCATAAAAGCCCTACGGTAGTTTCGTCTGATCCTGCTAACAGACAAACGTTGGCGGATCAAAGGCGACTTCCTCGTCTGAGGTTTTTCATTTGAGTGTCTATTCATTTCTGTCGACCATAAAACGCCTCCGTCTGCCGTCAGACATGTGTTTCAGTCCCACTAACGACTGCCATCAGCCTAATGACCATCCCGTAAACATGATCACGTCCCCGCCCCTCACCCTCAGGCCCCTGAGGGCCCGGTTCCCAGATCCCAGACTGAATCAAGGCGGGTTTATTGGTCCAGGCTGTGGCAACGGAGAGACGCCAGACTGGCAGGATCTGAAAAACCACAACAACTCCTCCAGATTTGACTGTGAGTCAAGAGAATCATTACTGACGCAAACCTCCGACGGTCTCACCCCGCACAGAATGCTGCGGCTCCCGTCCCCAGCAGAGGGCGCCACATCAGCTCTCTGGTCCCGGTCATTCAGCCTGGGGCCCGTGTAGAACCTCGTGTCTTTTTAAAAGGGTCTTAGCAGCTTGAAACAAAATTACACGGTAGCTCAGAGTTAGCTACTACTTAGCGGATAGCTCAGGGCTAGTAGCTAGCTAAAACTTAGCTTTGAGCTAAGAAATAGCTGTAAAGTTCACAGTAAGTGGCTAACACAGAGTAATCAGCAAGCTTAGCGTACGCAGCCAATTCAGAGTTTCTAGATAGCAGCTAGCAAAGAGTTAGCAGCTAGCTCAGAGGTAACGGCAAGCTCAAAGTTGCTTGTGGTTAGCTCAGGGTTAGTGGTTAACACAGAATTAGCAGCCAGCTCAGAGATAGTGGGTAGCTCCTAGTTAACAGCGAGCTCAGAGTAAGCAGCCAATCCAGAGTTAGCGAGAAGCTGCTAGTCAGTTGCTGGCTCAGAGATAGTTGCTAGCTCAGGGTTAGTCGCAAGCTCAGACTAAGCAGCCAACTCAGAGTTAGCTGGCAGCCCTCAGTCAGCGGCTGAAACAGAGTTATCGCCTGAATCGGATTTAGCAGCTAACTAAGAATTACTGGCTAACTAAAAGTCAGTTGCTAACTCAGAGTTAGCGGCTAACTCAGAGCAAGAACAAGAATTCAACGACCGCTAACGAGCCGCCATTGAATCCCTTTTATTTTGAAATGGGACCTGCTGTCTTTCCTGTCCAGGTGTCGTTTCGGGTGGAGTTTGAGCTCAGCCCCTCGGACTTCCTGGACCACCTACAGATCACCATGACGACCAGCAGGTAGGACCTCAGAGGAAAATACACTAACTCTATATATATATGATGTATCATAAGCTAGAGAAGAAGCTCCGTGAAAGACCCGAAGATCTCACCAGTAGCACACTATTCCAGAACCAACAGAAATTCTAGAAGACGATTGACGTCCAAAGCTGTTTCTAAGGTTCCAGAACTCCACAGAACCACACTGGGACTGTTTGTCTACAAAAGGAGAAGACCTGAAACCACAAAGAACCGTCACAGAAGTGGACCACCTTCCTCAAAGAGCACGATGAAGACTCATTCAGGATCTCACAGAAGATCAGAAAAAAAACATGCAGGCCAATCTCACCTCAGTAAAGGTCAGAGGTCATGGCTCCACTATTCCAAAGACCCAGATGGAGGGTTGAGGAGAAAGCCACCGCTGACCCAGAAGAACATTAGGGTTGTTCGGAATTTACCCACAACGCACCTTGATGATCCTAAGAGGTTCTGGGAGAATATTCTCTGGACCGATGAGAGTAAAGTTGATCTGTTTGAAGATGGGGGTCCCGTTCATTGGGGGTCCAACATGGAGGTGGCAGTGGAATGTTTTGGAGATGATCTGCTGCTTCTGGACCTGGACCCCACTGAGATGCTGTGGTGGGACCTGAGAAGATCAGTTCATTCCCACAAACCCTCTGAAAGAAGAGGGGGAACCTCTAGACTCCAGATGTTTCCACTCTAGATCTAAGACCAGTGAAAACTTCAAACTTCACATTCCTGATTCGGATTTGAGAGAAACGTTTATGGAAAGTAACACCTGTGTGTGTGTGTGTGTGTGTGTGTGTGTGTGTGTGTGTGTGTGTGTGTGTGTGTGTGTGTGTGTGTGTCAGTGAGGGAGAGGAGGGGTATCCCGATGACAACATCAACAACATCTTCCTCCCACTGAGGTACCAAACGGACCTCCTCTTCACCAGGTGAGTGACGGACAGATGAGGGACCAGAGGAACCGTCAGGTTCTAAAGACTAAGTCGTGTTTTGGGTGGAATGGTCCTTTAAAGATGTTTAACAACACCAGAACCCCTCCTCTCTCCTCAGAGACCCCAACCCCCCTCGCTTTGAGATCAGGGCCCACCACTCCCCCCCCGCCCCCTGGGAGCAACCAGAGTCTTTTGCTTTCAACCTGACCTATCACGTGAGTCCAGAGTCCGGCTACAGAACCGGCTGAGACCAGCTACCTGGACCCACCAGAAAGTCCAGGTTCATACAGTGAAACAGTCCAGGTTCATACAGTGAAACAGTCCAGGTTCATACAGTGAAACAGTCCAGGTTCACACAGTGAAACAGTCCAGGTTCGTACAGTGAAACAGTCCAGGTTCATAAAGTGAGACAGTCCAGGTTCACACAGTGAAACAGTCCAGGTTCACACAGTGAGACAGTCCAGGTTCATAAAGTGAGAAAGTCCAGGTTCATACAGTGAAACGGTCCAGGTTCATACAGTGAAACAGTCCAGGTTCATCCAGTGAAACAGTCCAGGTTCATCCAGTGACACAGTCCAGGTTCATAAAGTGACACAGTCCAGGTTCATAAAGTGAAACAGTCCAGGTTCATAAAGTGAGACAGTCCAGGTTCACACAGTGACACAGTCCAGGTTCATACAGTGAAACAGTCCAGGTTCATACAGTGAAACAGTCCAGGCTCATACAGTGACACAGTCCAGGTTCATACAGTGAAAAAGTCCAGGTTCATAAAGTGAGACAGTCCAGGTTCATACGGTGAAACAGTCCAGGTTCACACAGTGAAACAGTCCAGGTTCACACAGTGAAACAGTCCAGGTTCATACAGTGTGAACCTGAACACAGTCCAGGTTCACACAGTGAAATAGTCCAGGTTCATGTTTTGACCACGCCCATATTTACTGTCTTCATTGACCTCAGATCCAGAACCTGGCCTGGTTACCGGTGCAGAACCTCCTGCTCAGGGTCGACATCTGGGCCGTGACTCTGAAGGGGAACCAGCTGGTGAACATCACCGACTTCATCATAGAGCGGGTACGAGGAGAAACCTCATCTTCGTCCTCTTCCTCTGAGCAGGAAGGTGGTTCTCACTGCACACTGCCTCCGCCCACATCCTCACATCATGTGACAGCGGAGGACCTGTCTCACCTGTCCCAGCTGGTAAGACCAAACAGGAAGTCACGAGGAACCAGATGAACGGGCAGGAATCAGTCTTCTTCTTCATCATCTTCTTCTTCTTCTCGTGTGCAGAACCACAGTAACGGTCTGAGCGTGGTGGTCCAGTGCCGGCTGAAGATGGTGGTCTCCAGAGAGATGAAGGTGGCGCTCAGAGGAAGACTTCAGCTTCCTGCTTTGCTCGCTGTGAGGAACCTCATTTGTAGAGTATCTCCTCCAGAAGGTTCTGGATGTTCTCCTAACCCTCAGACCACCTGTTTCAGGTAACCTTCAAGTCGCTGGAGTTACTGACCACCGCCTCCATCCAGCTGGAGGCGTCCAGTCCAATGTTCCTGCAGGAGGACACACCTGTCCGACAGGTGAGACCCTCGCTGCCCCCACCAACTCCTCAAACATCACCTGTGAAGTAATGACATCACTCCAGTGACTCTGTGACGTCATGACTGGAATAGATGGATTTAGACAGGACTGAGATTAATCTCTGCTGCCACCTGCTGTCAGGAGCTGGTATTGCAGCTAGAACTACAATTAAAATGGTATTAATATATGTAAAAAATAAAATTATTATTATCGTTTTACTTTGGTCATTTATTTCCTGTTAATTTAGAACTAATAAACAGCTTTGACTCAGGAATCTTTTTAAAATAAATAAAAACAAAAATATTTCTTAGCCATTTAGATTATTTTTCATAGGAGAAAATATTTTCAAATTAGACAAATTGGGAAATTATCTGTTTACGGCAGCAGCAGGTTGAAAAACACAAAAGTAAAAAAATAGATATAATTTAATAAGTTTATAAATAGAATTATATTTCAGAATAGAAGTGTAAACATTAAGGTTTTTAAAAAAAAAAATTGAATCAGTAGAAAATTTTTATTTTGTGGTCGTTCATTAGGAATTAATGTTTAAAAAAAAATTTCTAGTATTTATCACAATAATTATTAATTATTATTAATTTGTTTTTACGATTTTTTTTTTTTTGACTTTTAAAATGTATTTTGAGGGTCTAGTGATTTTCACCCGTGATGATGACGATGTCATCCGTCTGCAGATCCTCCTGGAGCTGAGGAAGGACGGGGATCCCGTCATTTCCGTCTGGATCATACTGGGCAGCTCGCTGGGAGGCCTGCTGCTGCTGGCCTTACTGGTATTGGCTATGTGGAAGGTAAACACACAAAGCATTGTGGGTAGAGGATGCTAACATCACTCTAAGACACGAAGGAGGAAAATAGAAGCCCATTAGCATGTTAGCATCCTGAGCTCTGAACAGGCTAAGATATTAGCATCAGTATATAGACTGTATTCTAGCATTAACTCGTTCAAATAAGCTAATGTCCAAGCACTAAAAATAATAATAATACGTTTTATTCATTACACACTTTACGATTAAGATCAATATCTTGCGTTTACATTAATAATTTTTTAGCTTCAGTTTTTTTCAACACTAATAATTTTTAACAGGCTAATATGTTAGTATTATTTGCTAACAACAGCCCAACACTTTAGCATTAGTTTCTAACAAATGGCTAACGCACTAGCAATAGTTGCTATCAACTGGCTAACACGTTAACATTATTTTTATTGAACTGGCTAACATGTTAGCAATATTTGCTATCAACTAGCTAAGACTTTAGCATTAGTTGCTATCAACTGGCTCATACATTAGCATGAGTTGCTATCAACTGGCTAACACATTAGCATGAGTTGCCATCAACTGGCTCACACGTTAGCATTAGTTGCTATCAACAGGCTCGGTCTGATTCTGTGTTTGTTCTCAGCTCGGCTTCTTCAACAGACAGAGGAGACAGGAAGAGGAGGAGCCTGTAGCCAAGGTGAAGGCAGCGGAGGAGGAGCTATAATGGGTGGGCGTGTCCTTTTCAGCCTACAAAGTCGCAAAATCACTTTAATGTTTCAGCTGTTGGATTATTTTCTTAGTCTAACCAGGTCCTCATGTTCAAATTCTTTAAGTTACGAATTGATTAAGACCTGAACGCATCATGAGCCTCCACCTGTCACTCAGGGACCCTAATGCCCCGCCCCCAGCTAATAAAAACACTATGTATCACACATGAGCCAATCGGCTACCCCAGTGATGACATCACACACGATGACAGGGTTGCGTTTAAATCAAACGGTTCCCTGTTTGATTGACAGCAGAACATTGGTGACAACAGACATACTGGCCCCGCCTCCTCACAAGGAAAAATCAGAACTCTGAAGTAAAGGAATTAAGCACTTTTTCCAATAATCAGCTTTGAGACTTTCTGACAGAGGTTAAGACTTCCTGTTGGATCCTTTGAAACCTGCATGGGTATTATTGGATGTTTGCAGTCAGCTGGTTGCGCACAATGTGACAGGAAGCAGCAAGCTTTTCCCATCAACCACAGGATTAACGCCGTTACCTAAACCACTGGTTCACGCGTGTTTTATGTTAGAGGGAGGACTTAGCCTCAAAGCTAACCGTGAAGGTTAATGACAGGTACAGGAAACTGGTGTGACGTCATGATGATGTCATGTAAGTTATTAAAATGTACTCCAAGAAAATTAAATTAAACTCAAAATACATTTTAAGTACTAAATGAACTATGAAATGAGAAAGCTACGAAGTTAGTTCGCTATAATAATAAGATGAGATGCAATGTTTGTAAACTGGGCGTGGTTTAGGTAAGGTGCTAAAACCTGTGTGACCCAGATGAATCACATGATGATGATGTCATCATGATGTTTGATGTTGAATCGCTCCACAACGATGAAGATGATTAAATTAGGGTGAAACAGTTCAGATAAATGAATATTTGATTTTTACCATGTGACCTAACGGCATTTGAAAAGAAACCATTAAAGGTCACGACCCCGAGGGCGATAGAATGGAAACAAGTGAAACAACACGAGACTACCTACAAATGCTAGTTTTTTAATTTTATACCAACAGAAACATGTATTGTTTATTATTTGATATATCTGATGCACTTTTGTTCTATAAACTTGAACATTTTGTAAATAAACATGTATGAATTCATGAGGGCCATGTTTGATAAGATGTTTGTACTGATGCCTCAATTTGATACGATTAAATGTTTGACAAATAAAGACTTAAAGTTTTTAAAGTTAAAGTTTCCATCAAAATTCTCAACCTACTTTGGAATTTTCCCAAACTAATTCGGGTAGTAGCATGAAGGACTTAGCCATACTAGCTCTGGTAGTAGCATGAAGGACTTAGCCATACTAGCTCTGGTAGTAGCATGAAGGACTTAGCCATACTAGCTCTGGTAGTAGCATCACGAACTTAGCCAAACTAGCTCTGGTAGTAGCATGAAGGATTTAGCCATACTAGCTCTGGTAGTAGCATGAAGGACTTAGCCATACTAGCTCTAGTAGTACCATCACGAACTTAGCCAAACTAGCTCTGGTAGCATGAAGAACTTAGCCAAACTTGCTTAAATGGAAACATGAAGGAAGCCATTATTAGTCATGGCGTCGCCATGGCAACAGAACTGTTAATTTTATTATGAGTGTCTGATTATAAGAAAATGGGACGTCTCAGAGTCAACGGCTGGTGTCCCTGCAGCTGGAAAATCAAATGTCTTCTGTCGTGTTCCGCCACTTTTTTCTTCAAATATAGCCTCCAGAGTTCTGAATTGAGACACAGTGAGTCTGAGACACAGGTGAACCGCTTCAGCATACAGGTGTTCAACGAACAAAACAAAACACGCAGAGATTACAGAGAAGGAAGAAGCTGGAGACCAACGCCGGACTGAGAGGTGGACAGGAACCCTCAGAACTCAGAGGATAATAAGACACAGGTGAAATCAATGGGAGCGGTACCAACATTCACTGCAGGTGGAGACACAGGAAGCAGGAGACGGGTCAGTGAGTCAAAGGTGAGACCGAATGTAAACACAGAGGAACGACAGGGAATCAGAGACAAGAAGTGTAAATAAGACACCGCAGGGAAATAACGTAAAAACAAAACATTCTTTAGACGCGTTCAAACAAAGTCCAACATCAATCTCCTCGTTGTGGACTTTGTCCCTCAGCTCCGGGTTGATCAATCCAAATCCTGATTTGTTCCAGAACAGCTGATCTCAGTTGGACCAATTATCTACGAGGTTGTTATGGAGGGAAATTAGACGCCTTCGTCGATGGAGCTACGATGCTGATTCTGTAACGCTGTGCTCGTCTTCTTCACGCCGATGAAGAGTAAGAGATGCGTTCAGGACGTCTGAAAGTTCTGATTCAGGCTCAGAAGAAGAAGTAAGGAACAAACTCAGGCTTTGTTGAAGTTTATAGAGTTAGTTACCATGGTAACAGACTTAAGAGGTTAACTTACTTTGCTTTCTGCAAGGCAATACCCAGAGTTTCCTTAAGCTCAAGTTCAACTAACTCAGAGTTTCAACTTAACCCGCTTCCTGATACACACTGCAGGACTGTTTCACTGTGTAAACCTGGACCATCACTGTACGAACCTCGACTGATCCACTGTATGAACCTGAACCGATCCACGGTATGAACCTGAACTGATCCACGGTATGAACCTGGACCGTTTCACTGTATGAACCTGGACCGTTTCACTGTATGAACCTGGACCGTTTCACTGTATGAACCTGGACCGTTTCACTGTATGAACCTGGACAGTGTAAACCTTCTGCTGTTAACATGAAAGTAGAAACTGATGACATCATCATCTACATCAGTGACACCACTGTTTATTAAAAATAACATTCTTTTAACTTAAAATGGCAGTTTCAAAATAAAAGCATGCATGAGCATCGACAGAATCAGACAGTCCCACGTTAAGAAAATATCACAGCCAAAAGTTTACGGACACCCAAACTTTGACTCAGATAGGTGGTCAAACATGCGGATGACATCATAACGAGGCTCTGCTATGTCCATAACTTCCATTCATCGGACTTGTGCGTCTTTTATCACCTTTTTGTTGTGAAATGCTCCGTAGCCTTTTCTTTTTAAGTGTCGAAGGATCAGCGTTGAACTCAATCACAGCATAAAAAGTTTGGCGAGAAGGTTCGACAGAAGTTTGTGGCCACATAAGTCGTTTTCAGTGAAACAGGCCAAAATAAAAAAAAAAAGTTAAAGATCATACCCTTTTAAACAATTGTCACAAATAATCAACCAAAGACCTGATTGCTAGATCACATGACCTCGCTTGTTTTTCCCGCCACCGTTGCAACAGTTCAAACTAAACATGACCATGTGACGGCGCATCTGCTGGCGTCTTTTCCCCCTCAGGTTCACAGCAACATGGCCAAGATGGCGCCTCCTCGGCGAGGAGATAAGGCAGAATATGAAGCAGCGCGCTGATGTCACTGCTGCCCTGTGATGTCATCACAGAGGTAGAAAGGACTTTAATAAAAACGGTTCTTCTCCGAGTCGCCAGATCCTTTGGATGCATGAGGAAGAAGGGGGCGGTCCTTCTTCAGTGGAACTCCACAAACTCCTCCAGTGTTTTGGGGATCTGGTTGCGGTAGGTGATCTGGTGCTGGCGGACGGCGCGCGCCGCCAGGCACTTTAGGCTCATCTTCATCTGTGTCTTCAGGAGGATCTCGGAAACGCCCGTGGTGCTTTTGTCCAGCGGCGTCTTCTTCTGTTTGTTGGTGCGGTCCGTGTGCGCGCCGGCCTCCACCAGGTTGATGATGATGGCGTGCAGCGTCAGGAAATCGCTGATTGGCCGGTTGTACTGGACGATGACATGCAGCGGCGTGTTGCCCTCGTTGTCCACGGCGTTGACCGGCGCGCCGCAGTCCAACAGCAGTTTGGTGACCTGGGCGCTTGGGAAGCTGCAGACGTCGTTGGTGTGGAAGTCATCCACCGGCGTGCTGGAGCTGATGGCCAGGTGGAGCAGGGTGGAGCCTTCACGGGAACGCGGGTCCAGCTGGATCAGGTTGTAGATGTGCTTGTTGATGCGGGCGCGCTCCTCGTCACCGCAGCTGGTTTTGGTGGAGATGCAGGCGAGGTACAAGAAGGTGAAGACGTTAGACTCGTAGTTGTCCATCGCCTGAGGAAGCTCCGACTCGTCAGCCGCCTCCGCCCGCACCATGCTCCGCTGGATCTCCACCACGCTGCAGCTCAGCACCTGCTCCACTGCAGAGGCCAGAACCTGCTCCTTCAGGTGGACCATCTGGGAGAACACCTGGGCAAAGCGCAGCAGGTCCTTGTGGGTGTTGCGGTTTCCTTTCAGCCTCAGTCGGAGCGCGTGGAGCCACAGCTTGATGCACTGGTCAAAATCCATGTTGTCTGCGTAGACGGCGCCGCGGTAGATGATGGGGTGCGACACGTCGATGTTGTCCGAGCCCAGGATTCGCTCCCTGATCATCAGTCCCTCCATGTGCAGGGCGTCTCGGTTCACCTGGATGGCTTCCAGGTCCTGAAGGGTCCGGCACTCGATGCGACCCCCGTAGGCGTCTATGGGCGGCAGCGGCTCCTTGCTGATGATGCACGTCGGGTCTTGGTAGCGCTCCGTCATGGCCATGTGTAGGTAGTGGTACGTCCTCTGGATGTCGTAGTTCTCGCGGTCGTTGGCGAATGAGGCGCCCAGTAGCTCCAGGGCTTCGACGCGGCAGTAGGGCTCACAGTCGGCGTGCGCCAGCAGCAGCTCCACCACGTCGGCCTTACAGCTCTCTGCGGCGACCTTCAGTGGCGTCATACCGTGTCCGTTCACCACCATGGCGGCCTGACAGCGCACCAGCTCCTTCACAATCTCCAGGTGGCCCGCCTCTGCGGAGAAGTGCAGGGCGGTGGCACCACAGTGGGCCTTGGCGTTGGCGTTGGCCCCCTGCTGCAGCAGGAAGGTCACAACGTCTGTGTGGCCCTTATAGGCGGCGATCATCAGGCAGGTGTTGTTGTACTTGTTGGTGATGCCGATGTCGGCCTTGTTCTGCACCAGGTATTGGACTATGTCCAGGCGCCCGTCGAAGCAAGCGGCCCTCAGCGGCGTGGAGTTCGTGATGGTGGTGTGGTTGACGTTGGCACGGTGAGACACCAGCAGGCGCACCACCTCAAAGTGTCCGGCACCGGCAGCACACCACAGCGCCGTGGCCCCGTCGATGACGTAGCTGCAGGACAGACAGGAAGTGTTCAGCCTTGTATGCTGGTGCGTCCTAAAATTGTAATTCATATTATTTACTCAAACAAGTATGAGCTTGATTTAGTTATCGGTTATTTATATCTTTATCGTTATCGTGATCGTGATTATAATATATAACATAATCCAAGTTATTATTATTTATAATTATTTATTTTTACAAATAACATTTTTCCTTTTAAACTAAAACTTAACTACAGAATTTCTTATTCGTAGTTTTTTTTAAATCAAATGAATATTATTCATTTTTAATTTTTAACTATTGGGTCCTCAAAGTATTATTTTATTACATTATTAATCTTTTGTTTATAATATTGATTATATATGATGATTATTTAACATTATTTTATTTGAGTGCTGGAATGATTATTGTATTATTATTTAATTATACAACATTTTATTTTTGAAATAATTGCGTCACTAAATTATTGTTTTATTACAGTATTTTAAAATGTTTTCAAATCTATAATTTCTTATTTACATAATTATTATTTCACTTCTAACTATTACGTAGAAAATAACTGGCATGTTTTAGGGGGTCGGTATCTATTATTGTGGATCAGAACAAAAAAATCTGGATCCACAGATTTTAATGTATGTCTCTGTTATCCTCTTATCCTGTTCCCAGAACTCTGGGTCCAACTGGATCAGGTTAGACTGAGTTTAAGGGGACTGGTTCACGACATGAAGGTCATGAATCAACTTTGTATTTTAATTCAACTTTTGTCATTTAAATTCAAATAACCTCTTTTAAATGTGAATTCTAAAGTTACGCTGACTGTGGTTCTGGTTCCGACGAGAGGGAGGGAGGCGAGATGATTTCTAACTCCTTACGTGTTTCTCTGCAGTTAACACCTGAGACAAAGAGAACAGATGTCCGGACTAACCTCAGCACCACGGGTGACCGGGCCTTCTGTTCTGCTGCCCCTCGTCTGTGGAATGCCCTCCCCGACCATCTGAGGGCTCCACAGACAACTGACACATTTAAAAATAGGACTTAAAACTTTCCTTCTTAGCAGAACATATAACTTTAATTAACATTGCTGCTTTTTGGTCAGGTTTTTATAGAGTTATTATTTTATTTTTTATTGATGCTTTTATCTGTTTTTACTTTGTAGCACTTTGAGATTTGATCCAAATGTAAAGTGCGTTATAAATTAAATGTATTATTATTATTTTATTATTATTACAGGAGCGATTGAAGGAGGTGTTTGGTGGTTGATAGAGGGGGGAGGGCCTTTAATTATAAAACAAAGGGACTGGCTGGCCAGTATAACTTGATCCGAACTTAAGACCACCATCAGGTTTCTGAGGTGGATCACAGTCCAGGAGAGACAGAGACCAGAGTCTGATGTCAATATTGAAAATAAAAAAAACATTTTCATCATTATCTCTTGAAAGTCACTTCTTACATCAAATTTAAACTTTTGATTATAATTTGATTTTATCTACACTGGATTCTGTGGGTCAATCCTTAAAGTAACATTTTAAGTCTGCTATAATCTTATCTTAGTATTTAATACATTTTAATAGAATTTATATAATTTAAATAATGTAATTTGGTTTCAACTTATCAATTTTATTCATTATCTATTTAGTTATTTACATGTATGGGAATTTATTTGTGTATTAATATGTAAAAAAATTGAGAAAAATATATACTTTAAATGCAGTTAATCAATTAGCTTTATCATTAAATATTTTATTCAATTTAAAATTAGACTTTTTTTTTCTTCGAGACATAAATTAGACATTCATTTTATTACTAAATATTTTTTATTCTTTAAACACGTAATACAGAATCTTGAATATTTATGTAAGGCATACATTTTGCTGTTTACATTTTTTTTTTGTATTTATTGAGATTTATAAAAAACGAAATCTATTTCATATTGATAAAATGATACAAATCTTTAAGTGAGCTGTTCCTTTAAACGGGTTCGTATAGAATCGGTACTTACCCGTCGAAACGAACAGTGCCGGTCTGTTCCGTGTCTACCCGGTAGTGGTCCAGGAGCAGCCGGACCACCTTATCGTGTCCGTTCCGTGCCGCGATGATCAGGGGGGTGGACCTCTGGCCTCCGAGCTGGGTCACGTAACTCAACAGGAACCGGGTCTCTGTCTCGGAGTGGTTGAGGAGCAGAGCGGCCAGGGTCAGGACCCGACCCTCGCTGGCGGCCTTGTACACGTACCCGGCCAAAGACTCCATCTGAGCCCGACACGGAGCCAGAACCCCCGTTCTCTTTGAGGTCCAGTCCCCCAAAGCGAGCCGCCTCCCATTAAAGAGTCGAACCCGGTCCTGGTGCGAACATGAAACCCGTAGATTCTCCGTAATGAACCGATAGAACCGGAGTCGCGAGAAACCGGTTGAGCCACACAGTCCTGCGGTCCGACACCAAGACCTGGTTCAGGTTCAGGTTCAGTTATGGGGAGCAGGTTAGCCGGTTAGCTAGCAGTTAAAGTTGAAAAAAAAATGTTTTTTTAAGCTCAAAGTTCTGTTAAAATTATTTTTATTTGACTTTAATCACCTCTAAATGAGATTTCCGCGTCGTTAAAAATATATTATGGGTCACTAACTAAACGTCTTATGTCTAAAAACTTTAAAAAATGAACAAATTAGTTCAAAACACACACACTTTCACCCTCAGCCAACTAGTCTGAACCGGAAGTTTCTGTTCGACGTGAAAAGACGTCCGACAGCAAATATGTCCCCTGGACATCAGTTCCGGTTCCCCCGCTTCCTGTTTTCCATTCAAAACTAAAAGTCAGCGTTTCCACCAGCCCAGATCGCGTTTATTAATTAAAAGTGAAAAAACAAAACAAACCCAGGATAAAAGTAAATACACCACTTAAGGTGTAAAGTTCAAACATTGTTTTTTAAAGAGTCTTATGATGGCATACTTCTAGCAGTCGTACTATGTTTAATTGTCCCTAATCTCTCGCTTTTTCAGCAGACTGAATACTATAGCACTACTAATACTAACACTATTATTATTATTATTATTATTATTATTATTATTATTATTATAGTTCACAGGCATTTATTAAAAAATATTGAAATATAATTAAAATGCTGTAATAAAAAAACAAGGCGTACATTTTTGAGCAAGAGATTGTTTTACAATTACAGTAAACACTATAGCAACAGAATAAAACTACAATAGTATTAGAGTATTAAGATAAAGATAGCCTTTATTAGTCCCACAATGGGGAAA
>JBBDHG010000199.1:215000-252500 GCA_037951165.1 Lophius americanus | reverse complement strand
TGGAGACGTCCTGGTTACAAGTCCGAACCTCCTCCACCGGCTACTTTCGACACAAAGAAAACTGTCCGGAACAGAATCGGAGAGAAGGGACCACCTTGGCGGAGTCCAACATTCACTGAAAAAGCGTCCGACTTCCTGCCGAGCGTACGGACACAACTCTCACTTTGGTTATCTAGGGACCGGATGAACCGCGGTAATGGCCCCAGTACCTAAACTTTCCCAGAAGGCTGAGAAGTGCGATCCACCTATAGTTGGAACACACCTTTGCGTCCCCCTTTTTTTAAAAAAGGTGGGACTACCATCCCCAGCCATGGCAACCCAAAAATGTCATCCGAAACCTTCAGAAACTCAGGGCAAATCTCAACCACTCCTGGCTTCTTGCCATTGGGTAGCCTCTTAACTACCCTAGTGACCTCTGCCCTGGAAATGGATGGGTCTTCTCCGAGTTCTCTAACTCCACTATAAAGGGTGTGGCTTCCGGAATCGGAAGTTCCTCAAAGTGTTCTTTCAATTGCCCAACGATAACCTCAGTACGGGTCAGAAGTTTTGCGTCATGGCTCTACACCGTCTGAGCCAAACCCCGTTTTCCCTTCTTGAGTTGTTGGGTTGGTTGTCAGAACTTCTTTGGGGCCGATCAAAAGTAATTCTCCATTGCCTCCCCAACTCCTCCCACACTTGGGTTTCTGCCTCTGCTCCTGCCAAAGCTGGGGCCCTTTTGGTGGTCAGTGGACAGTCGATCATAGATCTTTGGACTAAGGTGGCCTGGTACCAAGTACACTTATGAGCCATCTTAATCTGGAATATGGTTTTTATTATGGACAGTCCATGACTATCACAGAAGTCCAAAAACAAAGACAGACAGACCATTTCTCTCTATCAAGCCCCTCCAGGTTTCTCCATCGTTCAGTCACCCACGACAACCATAGAGTCCCTGGCTGGGATATGTTCTAGGACACCAGCCAGAGACTCCAAGAAGGCCGGATACTCTGCAGTACTGTTTGGGGCGCAGGCACCGACAACAGTCAAAGCCTTCCCTCCCGCAACCTTCAGTCGCAATGAGGCGACCCCCTCGTTCTCCGGGGATAATTCCAACACAAAGGCAATCAGACGAGGACTAGCGAGTATTCCCACATCCGCCCGACAACTCTCAACACTGGCAACTCCGGAAAAGGATAAAGTTCAGCCCCTCTCCAGGATTTTGGTTCTGGAAACAATGCTGTTGCATAGCTCAAGACCAATTGCCTGCTGCCCTTACAGGTTTGCACCTGACCCCAACGGCCATCGCTGCAAGTGGTGAGCCCCCAGTGTGGTGGCTGGTGGTGGGTTATGTTTGTTTGATTTTGGTTATGTTGTTGGTTGTGGTTATACATTGTCCAGACTAGGGAGACCAGGGCTCCCCTCTGGAGAAGCTTGTTGGCCTGGCTTTTTTCCATGGGGTTCGACCCGGCTCAGCCCGAACAAATTTCATGGTGAAACGGAATCAGAAGACGAAACAGAACCTGTTAGGAGACACTTTCAGAACTCTTCTCATTTCATACACATTGTCTGTGCTTGTTCACCTCCTCCAGGTTTGTCCCGCTCTTCCTCGTCCTCTTCCTGTTCTTCAGCGGTTGCTTTAGGAAACAGGGGGAGAAGATGCAAGCGGCGGCGTGGATGTTGCTTGTGCCCAACGCCGCCTACTACTGGTCAGAATGATCAGTATACCCGCAATACTTTTTTACGTTGTTCTAGACGACGACCTGTCCAGATATGCTGGCACCTTTCGGAAATTTTTTTTTTTTTCTTGTTAGCATGTTCTAGCATCTTTAGCATCTAGATGTTAGCATCTTTTTTCTGCCTCTGAGCTTTCAAACAAAACTTTATTGAGAGTTTTCAATAGCAAACAAGGGGCATAAATGTTTGATACATACAGTTTGAGTAGAAATCAAACGGCCACGACTCTAAAGTTGTACATTAAAGCTCAGCTTTAGTGAACCTGGATAGTTTCACTGTGTGAACCTTATTGTAGTTCAAGGATTTCCTTTTTTCTGAAAACTTCTGGTTTTGTTACCAAGTCCCAGAAAGTGTAAAGTGAAAATACTGTTTTGCTCCAAATTAAAAAAAAAGTAAGAAAAAAAAGAAAAAAAATTGAATTATTTTGATCCTTACGATCAAACAAACTTCCCTTCTTTCATTGTTATTGATTTTCTGCGTTCTTCATTTTCATCAACCGTTTTTTTCCCTATGTAGATAGAAGCAGATCTTTTTTCTCATCACACATTAATACTTACAGCGCCGTAAAAAATGCATGACATAAAATGAACTTGCATGCTGGGATACCTTTCTCTCTTCACTTCCTGCATCGTCTCCATGGTGACGCCTCTCCACCCTGGTCTCCCACCAGGTACCTCATCAGTGAAGGTCAGACTTTCATCCTCTTCATCTTCACCTTCTTCGCCATGAGCGCCACCGTGATGCACCAGAGGAGGCGGGGCTCAGCCCCTGATGGAAACGGCCTCTTCATGCTCTACAGGTAAGACCTCTAGGTCCCACCACAAACGAAAAACACAACAGTGTGGGACTCTGGATGTGAGTCACAGTCAGTGGATGGTCACCTGACTGATTTTCCAGAACATTGTTGGTTCTGGTCTTAAAGCTCTGGGGGTGATAGTTTCTCTTCAGCTCTGGTCCTGGTGGCGGTCTGGGTGGTCTGTCTGTGGAACGACGGCGCCCTGAGGAGGAAACATCCCGGCCTGATCTACATCCCTCAGCCTGGAGCCGTCTACTCGCTCTACCTCCAGAGGAACCTGCAGAACCAGCAGAACCAGCACAACCAGCATACCTGACGGAACCACCCCTTTTTGAAGACGCACGTTTGACCAGAATATTCAGAGAAAATACGGTAAAACTAGTCCCTCAGTAAACAATTCCCTCCCTCAGCAGTTTCCTCACCTTCTCCCATGAGGCCTCGTCTCTTTTATTGACATAAATATAGTTTCATATATTCATAGTTTATAGTATAGTTTCATATAGTTTTATTGAAACTATATTATATAGTTTATAATATAGTTTCAATATAGTTACTTCCCGCTTAATCCGCGTGAACTATGGCGACCACAGCGTCTCACTGGTTGCCATGGCGACCCCAGCGTCTCACTGGTTGCCATGGCGACCCCAGCGTCTCACTGGTTGCCATGGCGACCCCAGCGTCTCACTGGTTGCCATGGCGACCCCAGCGTCTCACTGGTTGCCATGGCGACCCCAGCGTCTCACTGGTTGCCATGGCAACCCCAGCGTCTCACTGGTTGCCATGGCGTCCCCAGCTTCTCACTAGCTGCTCTGAAACCGGATATCCCGAGTTCCTCATCTCAGGCTTGGTCAAGTTCGAACTCAGTCACTAACTCAGAGTAAGTTAAGCCCGCTTCTTGAAAGCGCCCGCTGGAATTCCTCTCTGGTTTCTTGTCCTCTTCAGGTTTCACTGTCCCTCCACACTGATTGTCCAACTGTCTCAATGTCTCCGTACTCCTCAGTTGTCTCCGTGTGAAAACCTCCTGCGTCCTTCCGTTGTTGTGTTTTTATTTTATGAATATCTTTCTCCGTTTTGTTGATCCAGAGTTTTTCTTTTAACTTATTAAACTTAATCTTTGTTCAAGTTCCTTTTTGTCTGTTTTTGTCTGTTTTTGTCTGTTTTTGGACGTTGTTTGCGTTTTGTCTCGTATTTGAAGGCGCCTGAACGAGTCGAGGGAAAAACATATCATACTTATTCTCAGTCACATGATGGGAGGGATGATTTAAACACACCTCTTACCAGAGGATTGAATTCTGGCAAATGAAGGGGTGACGAAGATGACGAGGAGCGTGCCACTATTTTAACTCCTGGTCCTGGAGTTCTGTCAGGTCTGAGGAATAATCAGCGACAGAAAGATCCTGTTTTCATTTCACACGTCCTTCTTTCCTGCCTGAACATTACCCACAATGCAACTCAACAATCAACCAGCAGACCGGATCCAGTGGACAACATACTGAGGGTTAAATTCTGCATGAAGACTAGAGGAGGAAGGGTTTGTCCCCAGAGGGAGGGCTGAGTCCCGTCCGTCCCACTGAGGATCCCCCGTCCTCCTCCGTTACATTCCTCAGCTTTCAGCGTCCTGGATCAGGTTCCTGGATGCGTCCTGGATCAGGTTCCTGGCTGTGGTACCAGATCTCACACTCCGGAGCCATGGTATGATGAAGGTCTATATCCAGATCTCTCCTGGGTCCAAGTCATTCTGGTCTCACGCTGTTTCTCCTCTCCTCACAGGCGGAGTTCCTGACCCAGGACCAGATCGATGGTAAGACCCTCACAATGCTCCCACTGCTGAGACTGACAGGAGTCACGGTGGGCAGCGGGGGAGTCCGCGGGTTGAAAACTGTCGACACGTTTAGTTTATGTCTGGAGGAACAGAGAGGCGTTTGTTCTCACTCTCGCTGATTCACGCTGACCGTTGTCGGACCTCGACACGCTAATTGGGTCAGAACCACAGTGTCTCTGTGTGACCATGGCGGGACGTTTCTGCAGAGATGATGTCAGAACAAATCTAATCACAGAGCATTAATGTAACCATGGTAACCGTGTTTCAGTTGTTAATTAACCCTTGAGTTTCACTCCATCAGACTCTGATCTTACTGTTTCACTGTGTGAACCTGGACTGTTTCACTGTGTGAACCTGGACTGTTTCACTGTGTGAACCTGGACTGTTTCACTGTATGAACCTGGACTGTTTCACTGTATGAACCTGGACTGTTTCACTGAATGAACCTGGACTGTTTCACTGTGTGAACCTGGACTGTTTCACTGTATGAACCTGGACTGTTTCACTGTAAGAACCTGGACTGTTTCACTGTAAGAACCTGGACTGTTTCACTGTATGAACCTGGACTGTTTCACTGTGTGAACCTGGACTGTTTCACTGTATGAACCTGGACTGTTTCAATGTATGAACCTGGACTGTTTCACTGTATGAACCTGGACTGTTTCACTGTGTGAACCTGGACTGTTTCACTGTGTGAACCTGGACTGTTTCACTGTATGAACCTGGACTGTTTCACTGTAAGAACCTGGACTGTTTCACTGTATGAACCTGGACTGTTTCACTGCATGAACCTGGACTTTTTCACTGGATGAACCTTGAAACATCAGCCCCGTCTCTTTTTTCCGCTCGCTATTTTTTTTCTCCTGTTTTTCCTTTGGTATTTTTTTTTAATCTATTTATTTATTTAGTTAATTGTCTTTTTTTTTTTTTATATTTTCAGAAATGAAATGTACTTAGGGGCTGTACCCTGAGTTTTGCGATCAATGGATGAATCTATCTCTGAAATACATCATCGTTGGATTCATATTAAATATCAATATCACTTAAAATACCATTAAAAGGAAAAATGAGGTTAAATGTCTTCAGTTCATCTTCATCACATGACACCAAATAAAGGTGAATCAAAAATACAAGAAAACTAGGGACATAAACTGTACCACAACCCAAAACAGGACAAGATAAATAACCTCAAAATACAGACAGTAAAAGATGATGAAGTACTTTTTTAACTCCATTACATATAGAAGACGGTGTCATCTGCAAACATGAGGACCTCTACAGATGGAACCCCTCGACACAGTAGTCTTCAGTAGTCTTTGAGAAAGCTAGAGGAGTTGAAATTGAATGTGTGTGTGTGTGTGTGTGTGTGTGTGTGTGTGTGTGTGTGCACGCGCGCGTGTGTGTGTGTGTGTGTGTGCGTGTTAGAGTTTAAGGAGTGTTTCTCGCTGTACGACCGGCGGCGGAGAGGGAAGATTGAAGCCCAGGAGTTGATCACAGTGATGCGATGCCTCGGGTCAAACCCCACCCCCTCTGAAGTCCGGCGACACCTGTTGAGCCACATCATCGGTACGAGACACCCGGCCTCACCTTTCACCAGCAGGGGGCGACTCTGATTTGTACAAATCGGTACAACAAACGTGGAAAGCCGTTGCGAACCGAGGCAAAACTACGAATCTTACTTGTCGCCTTCGCATTCACCATCCTAATAACTGTGCTACCGTAGAGAGAGTGAATCTCAACGGTAGCCAAAAGCCTGTTGCGTTAGGTGTAAGCCGACAACATTAGCGTAGCTTAGATAGTGCTTGACAAACCGTTAGCGAACTAGCTAGCGGTGTGAACTAAGAGAGAAGGGAGAAAAGATGCATTTTAAGTGATTGTATTCTGTTTTAAATGATGGCTACATATCTTTCGTTATCGTTATTGTAATATTGTCTGCCATGGTAATGGTATTTTTAAAATCACGACACCCTTGTCCAAACCCAGAAATGGACCAAACTGGTCCTGAGCTGCTGGAACCTACATCGACTTTTACAATTGTGTCCAACAGCCTCAGCTCAGATCAGTAAAGCTTCGCTAAAATCCTGTAGAGTGGGGCGGGGAGCTGGACTTCTCCACCTTCCTGAGCATCATGCACCGGCAGCTCCGGCAGGAGGCGCCGCTGGAGGAGATCCTGGAGGCCCTGAAGATGGCCGACAAGGAGAAGAAAGGTTTCATCCTGGTCTCAGAGCTGAGGGCAAAACTGACGGGTGGTGGGGAGAGACTGACGGACAGAGAGGGTGAGACATTCACACATGATGATGTCATCACTAGTGTGTAACCAGCAGAGTGTGTGTGAGGATGATGTCATCACCAGTGTGTAACCAGAACAATATGTGTGATGATGATGTCATCACCAGTGTGTAACTAGCAGAGTGTGTGTGATGATGATGTCATCACCAGTGTGTAACCAGCACAATATGTGTGTTGATGATGTCATCACTAATGTGTAACCAGCACAATATGTTTGTTGATTATGTCATCACTAGTGTGTAACCAGCACAATATGTGTGTTGATGATGTCATCACTAGTGTGTAACCAGCAGAGTGTGTGTGTTGATGATGTCATCACTAGTGTGTAACCAGCACAATATGTGTGTTGATGATGTCATCACTAATGTGTAACCAGCAGAGTGTGTGTGTGTAGACAGAAACCTGATCCATGAAGTGATGAGGACTTTTATTCTGATTGAATGATCTGTGGTTCTGGTCCAGTAGACGACCTCCTGCAGGAGGCGGGTGCCGGAGCTGTTGGCCGGGTCCACTGTGAGCAGTTTGCCGAAGCAGTGACGCGTTCCTCTTCAAAGCGCTGACGTGACCATCGCACATCATGGCAGCTTCGACACTTTGATTCCACCGTGTGAGATCTGGCATGCTTTTCATGATGTCACTTCCTGTCTGTCCTCTGATGCGTCTGATGCGTCATCCTGAGAAAATAAAGTTTTTAGCTCCCTCGCTGTGATCAACTGATTGTTAGCTCTCGTTTAAAACGTGTGTGAAGGCTGTGTGTCACAATTATAACACCGCTGGGAAACCCAGAGGTCAAAGGTGACTGAAGCATATTATCTCCACAGTTTTATGTTTTTTACTTTCGCTGGTCTTGAAGTGGTAAACAATGACTTCCTGTTTCACTGGCGTATAAATATGAGTTGATACAGGCCCGATTCCCTCTGAGGTTCGTCGCGATACCTCCGAGACATCTGCTTCATCGGCAAAAAGTTCGGAAAGTCCTCAAAGATCTCGCTGAAGATGCGAAGAAGGGAAACGTCTGGCTGTGTCATCGGTGAAGGATGGCGCTTACCCAGGATTTATTTTACCTCCTGAAGAAAACTCTTAACCAGTTAACGGTTATTGTACGTGACGTTCTGACCGATTGTGTACACGTTACCATGGCGACAACTAAAGTCAGCATTTGCAGAATGCGATGTTGACAAATTGATGGTTGCAGTCGATTTGCCGAAGTTTCTGAAGTTTGTTCGTATGACCGAGAAGGAGGAGGAGGAGAAGGAGGAGGAGGAGGAGGAGGAGGAGGAGGAGACAAAGTAGAAGAAGAACGAGTTGTACGGTTAGACCTGGAAATGATTTAAAATGTCAGTATTCAATCAGAAATATTTGATGATCATTTAAACTCGCAGTACTTTCACTGATCCGGTTCAGGTACCGGGGCTGGAACTCTCACCAGCAGTAATCGAAAACCACAAATGATTTCAAAGAAGGTGGAAGGACCAGCGATTGGTTCAGACAAGAGTTTTTACTCCACAATTGTGCATCAGAGACAGTTATTACCTTTCCAGAACTTTGATAGTACTTCAAACTTGAATGATAAGCAAAGGAAAAAAACGGTGAAATCCTGACGCGCAGCTTCTTTCACTTAGAAGTTTTCCTGGTACAATATCTTATCAGCTCCTGCATCATAAACTCTTCGTTCCTGTTGACCACCCTCAGATGACCACGCTCGTCATCGTCACTTTTCCAGCCTTCCAAATGGATGTTGAGCCTTTGGTTTTCTTTCGAGAAGGTCAGACGAAATCGGTCTGAAAATTGTCGGTGCTCACAGTAAGATTTTGGATCTATGTTCAAGAACAAGACGTCGATGGCGTTGTCCTTTGCACAGTTGTGAATGAAAACTGAACCGTGTTTGAAAGCCGGTATGTAGATGTCATGACCCTCACCTCCGACCAGGTGATCCCCCCCCAGTGGATACCAGGATATCATCACCGTCTGAGCCCTGGAGAAGAGAACTTTCATAACCAGACACCAAGATATCAGAATAGATTGTACCGATGACAGTCTCCACGTCCTTCAAGACGTCCCCCTCAGCATCAGCGTAGCGACCCCGTCCAATCAATAGGTTAACGTAAACGCCTGTACCGGTCTCAGGGTCCCCATGGTACACGACCACGTCTCTGCCAGGACCTCCGTCCATGGCATCTGCCCCCGGTCCAGGGATGAAGATGTCTCCCGTCATGACGTCCCCTCCATTTCCCCCATAGAGGGTGTCATCTCCAAAGTCACCAACGAGAAGGTCATCTCCACTCCCTCCGGCCATTGTGTCATCGCCTTCATCTCCCTCCAAAATATCGTTCTCCCACCCGCCAATCAAAACGTTGTTTAGAGCATTACCCAAGATAGTGTTGGTCTGGTAGGTACAGCCCTGTACGGTTTTGACCATTGACAGGTTTTTCTGAGAGTTGAGTTCCAAACGACAGTCACCCTGAGGCTGGTTCAGAGTCACTTTGAAGGCCTCGATGTCAATAAAAGTCTCTGCTGAGTCAGGGGTTTTCAATCTAAAATGAACGCCATCAGAGCTCAGAAACTCCAGATGCCGGTGTTGTTCATCTGTATTGTAGTTCAGCAGATCCAAAGATAGGCTTTCGCCACCGGTGGTGATCACCATATCCAGATCTTCTACGGCTGAATTGACTTTGATTTGGCTGCCGGAGAGGAAATCCATGTCGATCGACACAGTATCAGGACTCAGATCCTGGGCGAAGTTATCAATCATTACCATCCCGTGTCCACGTTTGACCACGTACTTGTCTTTGCCCTCACCTCCAAACAACAGCGCACCTCCGATGTAAGGATCGGGTAGGTTGTCATTGCTGTTGCCGACTATGATGTCAAATCCAGAGGTGCCGTACATTTCCACCCAGGTTCTCCTGGAATTCCCTTCTTCCACTATCACTTTGCCTTCGAAGCCACAGAATTGCCGTTCCCTTGAGATTTTGTGTCTATATGTGAAACAATTTCGTTTGGCCTTTTGGTCAGCAGTGGTGCAGAGGAGGATTTCTCCTGGTTCAGAGCGGCAGGTCTTATCTCCAATAATCCGGACATTACTTGGGATGGCTGGATGCGGCGGTGGATTAAGTGGCTCTGGTTTCTGGTTTCTGTTATCAATAATTACAGGAAACATTACCGGTGAGGCACAGTCAGCCATGTCGGTAATCAGTCCCGCTGTAACTCCGTCACTGGTCTTGATCTGCGAATGCTGATATTTGCTTGACAGAAACCAGTGATGGAGATGTACCAACGTTCTGCCCCTTACCAACACACCAATAGTATGTCCTTCACAAACACACCGGATGTTGCTATACTTTTCATTCAGGAAGAGGAAGTCCATCTTCCGATCTGGTGACAGATTATCGATGATCGTTAATCCTTGGCCTGGTGTGATAAAGTACCAGTCCTGTCCTCCCCTACCTTCAACCGTATCCCTTCCCCTTCCCGAGTAAATAACGTTGTGCTCTTTGTTCCCCCTCATGGAATCGTCAAAGTTAGACCCGCGGATCTCTGTCACTTGGTTCGAAGACCTGTCCTTCTCAAGGTCCACCACGACAGGAGAGGGGGAACCGCTGTAGTCAAGTGTGAGGAGTATTATGCACCTGGTGAACGGGTTTATCAGCTTGCAGTCAGAATCCTTATCTGAGAATGTCAAAGTCTTCAGATCCTTTGTGACCACATGCAGGTGTCTGAATGCCGGCGAGTGGAACCAGTGTTCGAGAGTCACCTCCATGGGTTTGTTGTCATGGAAAACATTCAGAATGAGGTGGTCAAGTTCTACTCTGACTTTGAAAGTGTTACGGTTTGCTTCTATGATGGCGAGGTCTATTTCCCTATCCAGAGACATATTGTCAGTAAAAACTTTCACCTGTTGTCCGTCCTTCACCATGTATACGTCTTCTCCTTCACCGCCACGCAAAATGTCGTCACCTCCCCCTCCATCCATCAAATTCCTTTCTCCATTCCCAATGAGCACGTCGTCATAACGAGACCCAAAGATGTTGGTCACTGTTTGTAAAAGCGGTTCAGACGTGTAGGCAATCCCGCCCTCTGTCTTGAAGCCCATGTTGATTCCTCGGGCCACCAGGCGAACAGAACTAACCAGAGTCGGAGAAATCTCAAAGAGGACTCCGTCATCTGAAATCATGTTCATGTGACGATACGATTCGCCTATAAACCATGACTTTATAATCACAGTATGACTGCCCTCGTACGTTAACACGACATCGGACCCGGATTTTGTCACAGAGATTCGACTGTAATCAACGCTGAAGTGAAGGGTGTCTATTGATTTGGAGGCGTCGTAGTTGTTAATAATGGTTTTCCCTCCATTTTTAGGAATGAGGTAAGTGTCTCTGCCACCAGAGCCTTGAACGTAGCTTCTCTGGGGGCCAAGGAAGAATATATTGTCGCCTGGCTCACCATAAAGCTTGTAATAATAACTCAACAGGACTTCAATCAGATATCGGTCCTCTGCTTTCTGAATAGCAAAAAAACGATTGGACTCACTATTTCCCTTATAAGTCCCGTATCTTGAATCTGGTGTAGTTACGTAACCCGAAACTGCTCTCGTGGTACCTGCTGGTATGAACGTGAGTACTTTCCTCTGTAGAGTCTTGTACTCGAAGCCATGTGACTCTCCCAAGCCAAGAATTATATCTCGGCTCCCTTGTGTATCAATGTTCCAACACTTCTTTGACATTGTCTGGTCACTAGAGACAGAGTAGTCCATGCAGAGCTCAGATTGACCCCGTTCCGCGAGGCAAAACTGGATACCTCCTCCATTCCAAGAAGCGTCACCAACACTAAAATCAATGGCACTGGTTCCGTGATTAAGCTTTGTAACGCTGTAATATTTCCGATAGTCGGATATCTCTGTCACGAGTCTCTGGCCCTCCTCAATCTCTTGGTAACGCCAGTCGTAAAAGAAACTTGCCACGCGAATTCCAAAATGCCGAAACCCCTTCCCGAGACCACGAAGCGCAGCCACAAGTTTATCTAGAATTCCAGCATCTTTTGGGAGGCTCTTAAGTTCATATTCAATACTTGTATAAATGTCGTCGATGACTAGCCGGATGACCGATAGAGCCATATTCAAAGGTGCTAGGACTGGTGTCAGTTGAGGCTGAGCTAATTCAAGAACATCCAATGCTATCATAGAAATATCGAAGCTAGCATCTATGTATCCTTGAGGACCGCCTTTCCTGATGTCTTCTTCAGCGTTGTATATCCCAAAACCAATTCCCGTCAATGGTATAACCGCCGCCATGCGCCTCAATGCTGGGGTTCTGAACAGCGTTGCCGTAACCCTGGCTGCTCTTGATTCTGAGGTAATAGCTTGCTTCGCAATAGCGGCTGTTGTCATAGCAGCCACTCCATGAGCCGTTTGCAAAGAGCCCACCACTCCATCCCCGACGTCGCCTTGCTCAAAAGCAGTAACTGCTCCTTTCATGCCCAACATGAGACCAACAATCCCGAAGGCGGTCTCTAAGCGCTGGAAAGCCTGGCCGGACCGTTGGGAGGGGGAGAGTGAAATGTGACTCTCTAGATCATTAATAGATAGTGTGATGCTGCTCAACAGCTTTTCATTGAATCTTTGATTCTCCGGAGATAAGTGAGCCCGAAACGCAACATTTTGACCAATTTCACTTACAAGGTCACATAAGAATACTCCATTCTGGATTCGGGGGCTATTCTCCTCGACATGCATCCCTGCCAGGTTGTAACCATATTTCGCCTTCAGTTGACTGTATATTTGTTCTTTAAAAGATGACTTAATTCTTGAGCATTAAGCCTCGTGTTTGAATGAATTCTCTCTGATTGTGGCCGATATTATGTCACCGGGTGTAGGGTAGCCGTCACTGAAGCCTCCTAACGAGCCGGATGCCTGAGGTTCGCCCATATGTCAAATTTTATATTTAAAATAGTTGTAATCTGAGATAATTCCTCTCTCTACATTTGTATTTTTTGGAATAATATCGTATTTCTTTGCCATCTCCGTGAAAGCGGACACACCGCCCTCTTGGTTTTCTTTATGCCACAGTTGGTACTGTTTGATTTCTGCATTTAAGACATTTTCAAGGTGAACCGTCAACTGCCCCTCAGTGAAAGACCTCTCTGTGTTATCTAATTTGGTGGAACCTTCGGCCGTTGCAGCGCCATTAAATCCACGCCTACCTGGGTCAATCCAAGTGTTTATTCTTGCCATTGGGTGTTCATCAAAAAAGAAATTCAGTTCCTCCAGTGTAACGGCGTCTCCTTTTTTGTCAACCATGTCCAGGCCCATGAGAATCAGAGGGAATGTCCGGAAGTTCCAAGAACATTCAGATATAACTGATGATGCGAAGTATGTGGTGGACCAGGCCTCAAGGCTTTGGGTTTTGAGCTCAATTGTGGGCTCTCCAGTCAAAATGCCTTTAATATATTGGACGTAATTTTTTTTGGATTGAAGTTCATTATTCGGATCAATGATATTGTTTCTTATTGTTTCATAGTGTTCGTTGTTCAACTGCTCTTCAACGAGTTTCCTGACAAGTTTTATGTTCCTGCTTTTTTTTTTGATTGTCGCGAAGTCTCCGTCCGGCTAGAAAGACGTACAGATTTTCAGGATCGACAGCAAAAATCCAATCTTTGACCATCAGGTATGTCGGCTCATTTTCTCCATAGCTGGCAAAGCGACGGATGACCCTCCTGACATCTTGTCCTGATTTAACTTCATAACATTTGTTAAGAATCCCTTGGAGTTCATTGTTATCCGAAATCCAATTCATTCCCGTTTCACCATTGTTGTAAAACACGCGTTTCCCTATTACGTAATCCTCGTTTAGGAGCTCCAGGTTGCTGACCGCCACTGTTCTTGGACGGGGCATGTTTATATGAAAGAATCCCCAGGACAGAGCTTCCAGTTCATTTAACGCGTTTTGGTCGAGCCTTTCAAAAACGTTCTGGTTGATGAATCTCCGCGGCTGTTTTGGCCAATTGTATCTGAAGGACTTGAATCGATAGTGTATTTTTTTCACTGATATAAAGAATATTTACTTCATTGGTAAAGCTTGGTTCTCTTCCGCTGTTGGGTTGATCTCTGATGACCACGTTTCCGTTCAGGTCCAGACTTGCCACCACTTTTGTGCTGTCATCTTTATGGAACCAAGAGATTTCGTTTGTATTGAGCTCTTGGCTGATTTTCTCTCCTGTGTGCAAGACCTGAAGCAGAGTATTCCTCAGGTGCAGCTCTGTCTTGATGTTGGCGGTGTCATGGAGCGCCTTCAGAAGGGTTTCAACAAACACTTTGTCTGAGCCCACCTCACAGGCCACCACACTTGTGGTTTTGATTTTATCACCGATCCTGAAGGTTTTTTTCACGATCCCAGCGACTTCTTCTGCGCTGAACCCCGCAGAAGTTTCATCTCTCCTGAGCTGTCTCTGACACCATGGCCGACCAACACCAGTCGGCTTCCTCCTCTCAGAGGAACAGAGTCCCCGTGAATCAGCTTTGGTCTTCGGTTACTATCCAGCTCGTAGACAGAGCTGCTTTGTGGATGTTTATCGTGAAGGTAAAGTGCGGCTTCTTTGACGATGGCGTTGTTTTCCACGATGAGGATTTGCTGGTGGTCATACTGAGTGGAAAGATCGATGGGTATGTTTGGGATTTCGTAACTATGAACTGAGTCCTGATTTTTTTGTCATGATCATGTGGACTAGGTTATTCCCCCTGTTTATTTGCAGAACTGCTTTGATTGCACGTAACATAAAAATCCGCATGAAGCTGTGCTGGAAATTGGAATTTGTGTTTCCGTCAAAGGAAAAAACTGGCGCGACTTGCAGTGACGGTTTCAGCATCAACTCTGCAACAGAGGAACCCGAAAGGCCCGAGACCGTTTGTCTATCTTCTGAAAGCCTTCCAAAGATCTTCACTACAGTGTTGCTGTCTGCCTCTGGTAGACAGGAGGGGTCGTTGAGGCAGTCTCTGCTCACGATTTTTGAGTCATTTGGATCCATGTGGTATTCCTGTTGGGCTCTGTCTTGCGTTGACTTTTCATTGTCAGTCATGATGAGGAGTCTCCGGCTGTAGCTGAATGAGATAGCTTGAGCTCGCAGCAGGCGACCATCAAATGCCTGTGCATCAATTTCTTCCAGGAACATCTGAAATACCTGGACACACAGGTGATAATGAGTTTAATAAAGGAAAGGTCAAAACATTCATACATGTCATGTATTGGACCTCCTGCTCTTTGGATCTCAGATTGAACTGTCAGCTATTCAAACTAAATTTACCATCAATCCACCTGCAAAATGACAAAAAAGACTTCAAATGTTATTTGGCATCAGATCCAGGCCACTAAAATGGATGGTAAGGACATCCATGGTGTGTTCTTGAACCTCACCAGTACTTTTGCCTCGGGGCCACTCTATCTCCTTTGGACTGCTTTCGATTACTTCAGAGTCTATAGGCCAAATGTGGAGATAGGGTTAAATGAAGCCATGCAAGTCCAGGAGCACATCAGTGGTCAAAGGGAAGATATCATAGCAATGCTCCTGAATTAGTGGAGAGTCAAATTGATCAAAAACCAACAGAGAAATTGACCAAAAGTCCGGAAGACTAGTTTGGACACTGGTTTGAGACAATCCTAAAGGATAAACCATGTAAATCAACTTAAACAGGTCATTATTTATTTTCTGGGGAGTCTGGATAACAAGTAAAGTAAATTTTCCATTGACTTATGGCTTAAGGAAGGGCCGTATTCGAAAAGGGCCAACAGTCCACTTGGACTCACTGCCACCGGGTCATGACGTGATCAGGCAAGGACCATGTAGTGGCTGTGGAAAGACTGGTTTCGGGTTTAGGATTGTGAGATGTGGTAATAATAACAGTAATCTTTACTTAATACATGTTACACAGAACAACATCCTGAAATGTATCTCTGCGTTACCCATTCCTGAGGGAGCAGTGAACGGCCCTCCCTGTGAAGCTCTGAGGTGGAGCTGAGGTTCCAGGGTCTCGCTCACCCCATGTAGGTCCAGGGGCTTGACTGGAGGGGAGGACCGCTCTATCCTCCGAGCTAAAGCCACGGTTTTAAGCTAGCCCTGAGTCGTGAGCTGTCACTGTGATGGGGAGTGTCAGGTCATCCGTCCGTGAGGATATTCAGTCAGACAATGATCCAAGGCAGTTGAGTCAGTCCACCTCTGAATGCATCCTAGTCTAAGTTTGGACCTGAGACCAGTTTAGATGCTGTGGTGGCACCTGCAAAAATCACTGATCTAGTTATCAGACGGGTTTGTTTGATTTAAAAATTGTTTTTTTGTTTTTTTCAGGTAGTTTCATGTTGAATTTAGTTTCAAGATCCGCACAGTAAGAAGGAAACAGGAACCAGGACTTCTGTGGGTCCGGTACTGGTTCAGCAGTGTGTTAAAATCCCACCTACCGGCGTCATCTTCTTGACACATGACGTGAAACCCCCCTGACACCTCTGCAGATCCTTCTGCAAACCCATTGGGTTGTGCTTAAGCTCCTCCCTAGAAGAAGATCCACATATTTATACCTCAGAAGTTCCGTCTGTAGACCACAGACCTCCAACATGGTCCGACATGGTCCCACATGCTCCTTACGACCTCACCTGGTTGATCTCTGGCTCCGCCCACCACGGCGGACGTCCTGGCTCCTAAGAAAGAAAAAAAAAGCCCCCATTAGGTTTTCAATACAGACGGAGGAAGATTTTTGAAAACAGAAAGAGTGACGCGTGATGAAGAGAGTGTGTGATGAAGTGAACGATGCATGATGAAGCCTCAGGTAACAGCAGTATGTCAGCGTATCATTGGAGCGGCGACACCTGAGCAGGGATCAGGTACCTTTGAGTCGGGGGCTCCAGGAGACTTCGTACAAACATCTGATCAGAAAGTCCTCTGAGGCGCTGCAGTTTAGCGATATCAGGCCTAGGCTCCTCCCACTTATCCTCTCCCACTTAGTGTCTACTGCCACTACTATTACTGATACCACTACTACTACACCTGCTATTGCTGCTACTGCTACTCTCTGGTAGTTTTCTTTCTGATTGTTTTGTTGTACTTCCTGTTCGGGGGGTTCTGACAGAATCTGCCCCTGCAGAGATGCTGTGGAGACCCTGTTTGGTGTAGCTCCAAGTTAAACTGTTGTTCAGCCAAAATATATAATCAAAGGTCAGGAGTCAACTGTCCGGCAGAAAGAGGGACTGAATAAAGTTATTGCACCTCATTTACTCTAGTTTATCTCTCCATTAATTATAGAGACAAATATAAAGTTTTAAATTTGTTTACAGAGCAGCAGCAGGAATCCGTTTAGAATAAAGATATGAGGCCTCTCTCACAAACATCCTGACTTCCTTTAAAGTCGGTTTTACAGTGTGGAGATTTTTCTTGTCTCCTGCAGTGCATTTTGGGAGAATTTATTTGTTTTTCATACAAAGAAGCGGCTGGTGGATGCAGGACACGTCATTAACCCACTTACCTATTCCTCATTCTTCTTTTGCTTCTTCTGTGGCTCCGCTCTCTTTGACTGGCAGCTGTCAATCAAACAGTTGGATCGGTGCTGATGGATTTTTGACCGATTAGAGAATTTCCCACAGACGATGATTAATCAGGATGTAGTGATCGTGGCTGGAGGAGTTGGAATGCTCGGGGCGTCCCGTCTTCCATCAGGTCCTCAGTCAGACATTAGGGGGCGGGGCTTCAACGACCTTCAGACTGAGAACGAACATCCAAAGTGAACCCAGAGTTTCATCTCAGAATCAACCAGGAAAGTGGTTCACCAATACTTCAACACCGACATATATATATATATATATATATATATATATATATATATATATATATATATATATATATATATATATATATACTACTTAAAACAGAAAGAGTAGTCGTAATTAATATTTTGTAGTAATTGTCTATTTGTTTGTTTTTTTGTTTGTGACAATTTAGTCCTTAATAGTGTAAAGTCTGAATTGTTTTCAACAGGTTTTTATATTGTGGGCGGAGTTTGTCATTATAACCTCAGATCCTTTTTTTCCTAATTACAAAAAAATAAATAATAAAGTTTTATTCACACAAAAATGTCCCCGTGTGAAACGGATGATTTCATGAAATAATAATAATAATAATAATAATAATAATAATAATAATATTAATCACAAATGTAACCAGGTATCGAAAATCTATTTTTATTTTGATCAGTGACATAACCATGAATAAAATAATTACAAAACAATAATAATCCTCATCTGTGATATTTTTGTTGTCTGTTGAAAAACAGACGCTTTCAATAAAGTTTTATTTAGAGGACGAACCATGAAACAGTCCAGGTTCATGGAATGAAGGACACAGGTGATGGAGGGTGGAGAGTGACGGAGGTGGAGATGAAGGACACAAGTGATGGAGGGTGGAGAGTGACGGAGGTGGAGATGAAGGACACAAGTGATGGAGGGTGGAGAGTGACGGAGGTGGAGATGAAGGACACAGGTGATGGAGGGTGGAGAGTGACGGAGGTGGAGATGAAGGACACAGGTGATGGAGGGTGGAGAGTGACGGAGGTGGAGATGAAGGACACAGGTGATGGAGGGTGGAGAGTGACGGAGGTGGAGATGAAGGACACAGGTGATGGAGGGTGGAGAGTGACGGAGGTGGAGATGAAGGACACAGGTGATGGAGGGTGGAGAGTGACGGAGGTGGAGATGAAGGACACAGGTGATGGGGGTGGAGAGTGACGGAGGTGGAGATGAAGGACACAGGTGATGGAGGGTGGAGAGTGACGGAGGTGGAGATGAAGGACACAGGTGATGGAGGGTGGAGAGTGACGGAGGTGGAGATGAAGGACACAGGTGATGGAGGGTGGATCCGTTTCTCTCTGGACCGGTCTTGTCTTCTCCAGAACCGCAGCAGATCCCACCTCAGAAGTTCTGCTGCTCCGGGTCTCTTTGAGGTGTTGGGATCTTTCCAGCCTCCAGAGGGAGCTGGTGGACTTTCTAGGTTTCCTTCAGTCCCAGCACAGAATGAGGTCCTACAGGTTTACAGGTCCTACAGGTGTGCAGGTCCTACACGTGTGGAGGTCCTACAGGTTTACAGGTCCTACAGGTTTACAGGTCCTAGAGGTGTGCAGGTCCTACAGGTGTGCAGGTCCTACACGTGTGGAGGTCCTACAGGTGTTCAGGTCCTACAGGTGTGCAGGTCCTACACGTGTGCAGGTCCTACAGGTGTTCAGGTCCTACAGGTGTGCAGGTCCTACAGGTGTGCAGGTCCTACAGGTGTTCAGGTCCTACACGTGTGCAGGTCCTACAGGTGTACAGGTCCTACAGGTGTTCAGGTCCTACAGTTGTTCAGGTCCTACAGGTGTTCAGGTCCTACACGTGTGCAGGTCCTACAGGTGTACAGGTCCTACAGGTGTTCAGGTCCTACAGGTGTGCAGGTCCTACAGGTGTTCAGGTCCTACAGGTGTGTAAGAGTCAAGCTTTGGAACAAGATGTTATTTGCAACTGCAGCAAAAATCCTGAAATGAAGTTTAATTTGTCGTGGCGTTTAAAAACTTCTCATAAGTCCTTTAAAATATTGAGCAGCCAATTATGTTGTGTCGGCGTTTCTGAGATAATAAAGACGGACGTCTATTTAAAGTCGGGATGTGGTGTCAGAACATCTTGTACTTACGCGGGTGTTTTATTTCTTTTTTAATTACTCACTCTCGTTATATTATAAACTCCAGTTAGTCTTCAGGTTAACTCCTGAAAGATAAAGTTAACTGGAACTCTGGACTGGAGTTTAACTGCTGGTTCACTCAAGACCAGCTGATCTGAATTATGTGTGTGTGTGTGTGTGTGTGTATATGTGTGTGTTTATATGTGTGTGTGTGTGTGTGTATATGTGTGTGTTTATATGTGTGTATGTGTGTGTTTATATGTGTGTATATGTGTGTGTGTGTGTGTTTATATGTGTTTGTTTATATGTGTATGTGTGTGTACGTGTGTTTATGTGTGTGTATATGTATGTCTGTATGTGTGTGTGTGGTGTGTATATAAGTGTGTATGTGTATGTGTGTGTGTAAACGTGTATGTGTGTGCGTGTATATGTGTGTATAAGAGTATGTGTGTGTGCGTGTAGGTGTGTGTGTATGTGTGTGTATAAGTGTCTGTGTGTATATGCGTATGTGTGTGTGTGTGTATATGTGTGTGTGTGTGTGTATGTGTGTTTCTATGTGTTTGTTTATATGTGTGTGTGTGTGTGTATGTGTGTTTATGTGTGTGTATATGTATGTCTGTATGCGTGTGTGTAGTGTGTATATAAGTGTGTATGTGTGTATGTGTATGTGTGTGTGTGTGTGCGTGTAGGTGTGTGTGTATGTGTGTGTATAAGTGTCTGTGTGTAAATGCGTATGTGTGTGTGAGTGTGTTTTAGCCTTTGTACGTGTGTGAGAATGTGTGTTGGTGTGTGCGTATGTGTGAGTGTGTGTATGTGAATGTGTGTGTTTGTGTGTGTTCGTTTGTGTGTTTGACAGTACGTATGTGTGTGTGTGTGTGTGTGATAAAGTAGGCGGGGGGACAAAGTCCACCTGAGTGTTTATAGTCGGGTTTTCAGAGGCTGTCATGTGACCTGATTCTGGTTCATGAAGCTCCTTTGGGTTAAAGATTTCATGATTTTACAGAAACGTCTCAGAATCTTTCCTTCAGAGGAGAATCTGTTTTTAACGCACCTCCACTGATCAGCCATAACATTATAACCACAGAGGTGAAGCCAGAATAACATTCGTAACCTGGTTACCATGGTTACCTGTCGGTGGGTGGGATATGTCAGACAGGAGGTGAACACTTTTGTCCTGCTCTTGATCTCGGAAGCAGGAAAAATGGACCAGTGTGAGAATCTGAGAAACTCCTACAAGGACCGGATTGTGATGGCTACAAGACAGAACCGGGTCGGAACCTTTCCAAAACTCCAGGTCTTGTTGGGGGATCCTGGGCTGCAGCGGTTAGAACCTACGTAAGATACCAGAGCACACCTCCAGAGGTCTGCTGGAGTCCAAACCTCCACGGGTCAGAACCGGTTGAGGTGATGATGACATCATTCATCTGATTTAAAGACTTAAGATTCGTTTTACACCTAAGACTAAAAAAAAACAACAACAACACATTTCTGAGAAAACATTCTTTTTATTTTTGAATTCACTCTTAGATACTTTAAAGCTCAGGAAACAAAGTCATGTGATTTTCTTATCCAAGCTGTGATTGGTTGGACGGAGTTTCAAACTCTTTATTTTAATACAAACATGGTGACATCACGGCCGCACGCTCGTCTCCTGACCTTTAACCTCAAACAACATGGCGGCAACACGCTTTCTTCACAAAAACACATATTTTAGTGAAATTGAACTCATTAAATGAATAATTGGAAAAGCTTCAAGTTCATGATTTGTTTTCACAGCGCTGGATTCTGATTGGCTGACCAACATGAGTCACAGTATGTTCTGGTGCTAAAGGAGGCGTGGTCGGGAGCCGGACCTGATGGACCCGGTTTAGACAGATTGTTGACCAGTACCAAATTAGTTGTACGTCTTCAATCCCTTCTGTCCGAGTTTTGGAACTGGTTTAGATCAGATATGGACCTCTTGTGGACCTGTTATGGACCAGTTAAGAACCAGTTTGGTTCTTGAGTATCTCTGCGTTCTACACACAACCCCATCGTCGTGACGGTTTGACCCGGAGAAGAGATCTGGAATCTACATGAGCCACAGATGATAAATAACCATGAAAGCATGAGCTGGTGATGACATCATCAACAGACAGCCAATCAGGATGGAGTAAAAGACGGGGAGAACCTTGAAATGTTTAGGTGCTTTATCTCCATCTTCATGAGGAGAACTTTTTCCTGTTTGGATTATCTTCACAGACCCAGACCCACATGTAAACACCCGGTGCTGGAGGGCTGGTTCTGGAGGACTGGTTCTGGAGGACTCACTCTGACACCCTTGAAGCGCTCAGACCACCTCTGGACGAAAACATCCATCAAGGTGTAGTTTTGTTTTACATTCACTTATTTCAGCGCAGCCAGAACAGAAACGGTCCTCCGGGCCATAATGAGTGTCCTCCACTGTCTGGAACCGGGTCTCAGTGAGGGAGGGGACCCGGAGTGAGCTCCCCAAACCCGAAACCGGCAGCAGGATGTTTTCACACACAGCTGGAAACGGTGGTTTCATGTCCCAGGTACCACACCTGGCGTTTCATGTCTTTAGTTCGTCCCCTTTGATGTTTTTAGGAGGTCCAGAATTTCGGACATAATCTGGACCCTCGGTCAGTTTACCGTCTGTCCCCCCTCAGTGCCGCCCTGCTCCGTTAGGACCGACATCCTGCAGTTCTCCGTCTCCACGTGGTTCAGCGGGATCACCACCTGAGAGTCGTCCGGTTCCGCTCTAACGGTACCGGAGAAGGGTCTCAGGGGGCAGCTATTGGTCCCCACCGGCGAGGACATCCTCCAGAACAGGTCCTTCATCTTCTTCCGGAACTCGCGGCGCATGAGGCAGTAGAGGACCGGGTTCAGGCAGCTGTTGGTGTGCGCGAGGCACACCGTCACCGGGTGGACGTAGGTGTGGACCATGTAGTAGGTCCGGTCCCAGTTGGCCACGTTGAACTTGACCAGCACCCCCCAGAAGGTGATGGCGTGGTTGGGCATCCAGCAGATGAAGAAGGACAGCACCACGATGGTGACCGAGCGCGTGACCCTGGACCTGCGCGTCACCTGGTTGTTGTTCATGCTGCGGAGGCGCACGAAGCGCAGCAGCAGCAGGTAACACACCGTCACGACCAGCATCGGGACCACGAAGGCCACCAGGATCTTCTGGAGGTGGTACAGAGCCAGCCAGGACTGGCCGTCCGGGAACCCGAGCAGGCACAGCCGCTCCCCGGCCACGCTCTTCGCCGTGGCGAACACCGCCGTGGGCAGAGAGGCCACCGTGGCGGAGACCCAGAGCCCCGCGATGACCCAGCGCACCGGGCACACCCTCCGCCGGGTCCGGTCCTTCAGCGCGGACGCCACCGACCAGTAGCGCGTGACGCTCATGGCGGTGAGGAAGAAGACGCTGGCGTACATGTTCAGGACCGTCACCGACAGGACGATCCGGCACATGGCGTCCCCGAACGGCCAGCTGAAGTCCAGAGCCGTGTCCACCGCCCAGAACGGCAGCGTCAGCACGAACTGGAAGTCCGTCACGGCGAGGTTGAGGATGAACCGGTTGATGCTGGAGCGCTTCCGGCGACCCCGACGCATCTTCATCAGGAAGACCACCAGCATGTTGCCAACCAGTCCGGCGGCGCACACCACCGAGTACACGACGGAGATCAGGATCCGCAGCACCGGGGAGCCGTCCGCCGGTATGTCGATGTCATCCAGGCTGCTGAACCGGTCCCGACCCGCGTCAGACCGGTTCCAAGGGGATGTGCTGTTCCACTGCTCCGCCATCCTGTCCGGTAACGGGCTCGAGTCCCCCAGGGCGCATCACCGCGTGCGCTCCGGGGATGGGAAGTGTCCAGGAGCGCCGAGCTCCGGATGTCCGACCTTCTTCTTCTTCTCAGGACCGACTGGATCTCATACGGACTCTGTGGCACTTCAGCGCGTGCGGATCACTTTATGCTCTGCTGGTGCACGAGGCGCGTCCACGCGTCCACGAAACACAGAAGGAGAAAACACAGCCGGAGCGCGGAGGGCCGTTCCCAGAGATTATGGGGCCCCAATGCCCCCCCCCCCCCGTAGGTCAGAGCCCCTCCCACTTATAAAATATACATACATATATATATATATATATATATATACATATATATATATATATATATAAGTCATTTTTAAAGGTCTGAAAATCCTGTTTTTAAGACAAAACTGATTAAAGAAAGGAGTTGAATAATTCTCAGCGTGTAGGAACACAAACCTTGTATAATAATATATATTAGATCATATAACTCATTATTATGACTTTATATAATGACAGTTATATTTTTATATTATATGTTATATCAATTAAAGTTTGTTTTCTCACGTCTAAAAGTGTTTTTAATAACACATGTGGACCCGTTCTTTAAGCAGTACTTGATTCTGTTCCCGAACTGACCTCTGACCTCTGACCTCACTGGTCATGTGATCACTTCTAACAGCGACTCAGGTTTTTTTTTTCGTGAGGATGATTGACTTTGGTGGTGGGGGCGGGGCTTAATGTTGTCACTTTTGGGTCGGATTAACTCCAGTGATATTGATTCGATTGGAGGAGAGAATTAATCTCAGACCTCAGAGAAACAACAGAACCATTAATGATCTGATGCCCGATCGGACCGAAACGGAAAAAGAACCATCTGGAGGAGAGCGAGGATGTGAAGCGCGACTTGGCCACATCTGCAGCCGGTTCTGTTCTGCTAACATGCAAAACGGACCTTCTGTCTTTTCACCTCACGCCGACCGCTTTCAGTGTGATCCGGGTTGGGTTCTGAAAGGTACCCTGAAGTGTTGGACCGTATTCCTGTTAATATTCCTCTGGCTCTCGCGGACGGGAGAAATCCTGTCCGCTGTGGTCAGAATGAACTGGACCCGGGTGAAAACATGTCTGAGACGCTTTATGGGACGAGGGATCGGAGGCAATAAAGTGATAAAGTCATCAAACGCCGCAGCGGCGATTGGATCGGGTTAATTATTAACCTATCAGCCGGAAACCAGAGATTAATAATTATAATAGTTTTAAGTTCTGGTTGGTTTTTACAGCGACGGATCCTGACGGGCCGAGTCACAATGTCAGACACTGCAGCGTCCAAAGAGTTCTGGTGTTAAAGGGGGCGTGGTCAATACTAGGAATGATGCAGGTTTACACCAGATACGGACCAGATACAGAGGAGGTTTAGACCAGATGTAGACCAGATACGGAGCAGGTTTAGACCAGATACAGAGGAGGTTTAGACCAGATATAGACCAGATACGGAGCAGGTTTAGACCAGATACAGAGGAGGTTTAGACCAGATATAGACCAGATACGGAGCAGGTTTAGACCAGATACAGATGAGGTTTAGACCAGATATAGACCAGTTATGGAACAGGTTTATACCAGTTATGGACCAGTTATGCAGCAGGTTTAGACCAGATACGGAGCAGGTTTAGACCAGATACTAAGCAGGTTTAGACCAGATGTGGACCAGTTATGGAACAGGTTTATACCAATTATGGACCAGTTATGGAACAGGTTTAGACCCGATACGGAGCAGGTTTAGACCAGATGTTGAGCAGGTTTAGACCAGATGTTGAGCAGGTTTAGACCAGATTCGGAGCAGGTTTAGACCAGGTATAAACCAGTTATGGATTAGAGTTAGACCAGTTATGAACCAGTAGAGGGTCATATCAGTACCAGGCATTGACCACTTTTGGACCAGTCTAAGACCAGTTTAGGACCACTTTATGGACCATTTATGGACCACATCAGCACCCGGTTCAAACAAGTTGTCCACCAGTGCTGGACCAGCTAAGAACCAGTTTCTGGACCACATCAGGAGCAGGTTTGAAACAGTTGTGGACCAGTGCTGGACCAGCTAAGAACCAGAGGTGGGCCACATTAGGAACAGGTTAGACCGGTTCTTAAGTATTTCGTTCTAATCCCAACCTCGTGATCTTGGCGATTTAACGAGAAGCAGGTTTCAGGTTCTGGTTCTGGGTTCAGAAGGGGGTTCTGGTGGGAACGTCTCCTCTGAGACTCTTTATGAGACGAGTGATTGGAGGTAATAAAGTGATGAAGTCGTCAAACACGGCAGCAGAGTGTCGGAGCCTGAAGCGGCGACTGGAGCCGGTTAGTCATTAGTTGGTCCAACAGAATCCCTCCTGACACCGGGCCTCAGCCGGACCCAAACAGAAGAAGCTGTCAGAACCTCAGAACGTTCAGTCTGGGGACATTAATGAAGAAATACAACAGCAGCACCAGCTGGTCCGATAGAGTCCAAACAGAATCTGACGCGGAGAGTCAAACAAGTTGTTGATCAGTAAACAAGTTGTTGATCAGTAAACAAGTTGTTGATCAGTAAACAAGTTGTTGATCAGTAAACAAGTTGTTGATCAGTAAACAAGTTGTTGATCACTAAACATGATTGTTGACAGACTCCAGCGGTCAGAACCAGATCAAAGCAGGATCTCCCCCGGATCCGGGTTTGTAAAGTAGAACCTGCTGATTTAACAGAAACATTCTTTTGGTCTCGTGAATCCAGAGGATTTGCTGACATCATCTTATATCATCTAGGTCCGCCTTTTGTCACCAGAACAAGTTCTGGCCCGTGAAGGAATGGACTCCTGCAGACCTCTGAAAGTTCTGCTATGTTATTTTGTAACAGGACGTTGGCAGCAGAACCTTTATGTCCTGGAAGTTGTGAGTTTGGGCCTCCATGGATCGGACTTACTGATCCAGAACATCCCACAGTTGCTGGACCGGATGGAGATCTGGAGAATCTGGAGGCCAAGTCAAAACCTTGAACTACAGCATTATACTAACTCGCCCGGCTCGTCTTCTTCCCATAATGCACTCTGGTACCACCTCTTGACCCGGCCATCGACATGATGTAGAGGAAATCCGTCCATTGTAGAAGTTTCCAGGAGTGGACAGGGGTCAGAGGTCACGCTGACCGGTCTGAGGCCACACAGCTCCATACACGGCCCACTGTGATGTCACTGTGTTCTGACACCGCTCCATCAGAACCAACATGAACTTTTTCAGCAGTTGGTTCTACAGTAGATCTTCTGTGGGATCCGACAACATGGACTCAACCGGTCCTTCCTTAGACCAGTTTGGTAGGTTCTAACCAATACAGACCAGGAACAGCCTCAAGTTCTGAAGTGGTCTGACCCAGAAAGTCTCCAGAACATCTTCACGACAAAATGTTCATCTGCTGCCGAATATATCCCACCCACTGACAGGTAACCGTGGAAACCCCCGTGTCGTGGTTGACAGGTGCAGGTTTGTCGACTGTCTGGCAGCAGAACCCGCTCCTGTGCCGCGGAGCGACACCTCTGATTGGACCGCCTGGCTGGATTTTGAGAACACATTAGTCGTTGCCGCGGTGACCCGGCCTTCAGGGTTTAAGTGCCTCCCTCAGCGGTTGATGACTGACGAACCGCTGGAGTCCCGCCGCGCTCTCAGAGGACAAACGTTCTGGACTTTCAAAACAGGAACAAATGTTTTCGTTTTTTAACAGAGATGATAAAAAAGTCTCGTAGTTTTTAAATTTGTTTAGGCGGTGAAGGTCGAAAAAGTCCAGGTTCTTACAGTGAAACGGTTCAGGCTCATACAATGGAACAGTCCAGGTTCATTCGGTGAAACAGTCCAGGTTCACTCAGTGAAACAGTCCAGGTTCATACAGTGAAACGGTTCAGGTTCTTACAGTGAAAAAGTCCAGGTTCATACAGTGAAACAGTCCAGGTTCATACAGTGAAACAGTCCAGGTTCACACAGTGAAACAGTCTAGGTTCATGCAGTGAAACAGTCCAGGTTCACTCAGTGAAACAGTCCAGGTTCTTACAGTGAAACAGTCCAGGTTCACACAGTGAAACAGTCCAGGTTCATGCAGTGAAACAGTCCAGGTTCACACAGTGAAACAGTCCAGGTTCACACAGTGAAACAGTCCAGGTTCATACAGTGAAACAGTCCGGGTTCACACAGTGAAACAGTCCAGGTTCATACAGTGAAACAGTCCAGGTTCTCACAGTGAAACAGTCTAGGTTCACACAGTGAAACAGTCCAGGTTCACACAGTGAAACAGTCCAGGTTCATACAGTGAAACAGTCCAGGTTCACACAGAGAAACAGTCCAGGTTCATACAGTGAAACAGTCCAGGTTCATACAGTGAAACAGTCCAGGTTCACACAGTGAAACAGTCCGGGTTCATCCAGTGAAACAGTCCAGGTTCATACATCCACCCTACTGACCCAGTTGTTCTTCCTCACTCCATGAGGAAGAATGTCTTAACCTGGCATTCTTCAGTTCTGCTTATCAAAAGTGGCCCAAGAGTCGGTTCTGATTCCAAGCCCGGTTTAAAGCCAATGAGCGTTCTTCATTAGAAAAAAATCTTTAAAAGGAAAATGATGAGCGGGAGATCTATTTTTGGAAACCGTCTATAAACCCATAATTCCATCTGATTACACCAGAACCTTGAGTGTGAGGCGGTTCTTCATCAGAGCGACGAGAGCTTCAGGCTGCAGAGATAATAGGAAATCTCAGGCATGAGGGAACATTCTTGAATCTGATCATAAAAAACTCTTAAACACATATCATCAGCCCGTTCCCCGGCGGAGCCGCCCCGGCATGCGGGCTTTCATTTCTCAGAAGAAATCTAATCAACCAGCTTCTCCTCAGAACCGGTTCTGTCCTGTGTTTGGGCTCCACAGCTCAATGAGGATGAAGGAGAACTGGTTCCATACAATCGGGAACAAAAACCCAGTAATACTAACAAGTCTTTATATCGCACGCCGGGGATGGTGACTCCCCACTGAGTCCCCCCACTGATCCATCACTGAGACCCCACACTGACTCCCAACACCGAATCCCCCCACTGAGTCCCCCCAGTGAGTCCCCGCACGGTTCGATCACTGAGTCCCACCAGTGAGTCCCCCCAGTGAGTCCCACCAGTGAGTCCCCCCAGTGAGTCCCCCCACAGATCCACCACTGAGTCCCTTAACTGTGTCCCACCTGTGAGACCCCCCACTGAGTCCCCCCACAGATCCACCACTGAGTCCCTTAACTGTGTCCCACCTGTGAGGACCCCCCACTGAGTCCCCCCCACTGAGTCCCCCCCACTGAGTCCCACCAGTGAGTCCCACCAGGTCTGGACCTGGTCTGGACAGGTAATCTCTCTCATGGAGATTACCTGTCCAGGTTCTTACAGTAAGAACCTGGACAGGGTTCTTACTGTATCGATCCGTCAGAGGTTGTCGGTTAAAGTCCGGTCCGTCAAATATACCTGCAGATTTATTTATTTATTTATTAATTAATTATTTTTGCGAGTTGCTGTTCACCGCTGCTCTCGCTCCTCTGAAAGCGTCTCTACTTTGAGGACAAAATACCCACAATCCACCGGGGCAGCAGCCCCCGCAGAGATTCAGAGTGATTGATGAATCGTTAGCTGATTCGTTTGAGGATGATGAAGGAGGAGACCGCAGGAGTTTGATGAAAATGTTCCTCTGAATGTTTGAGGATGATGAAGGAGGAGCCGATCTCAGCGTGACGGGCGACGAAGACGAAGTCTTCAGGAGATTCTGACAGTCATGATCATAACAACGCTTTATTTATAAAGCATAAGTTCTTCATCCATCTATCCTCTTCCTCCTACTGGGGTCGGATCATGTTGGCAGCATGCTACTCAGGTTTTTTCCGGAGGCTTCTCTGCCCAGCAACACTCTCCAGCTCATCCTGGGGGCGACATGATCTGATCAGGGAGGGAGGAGCTTCTGAACCTTGAAACTTCCACTAACTTCCAACTGCTACTAGCGTCCATCTTACAAATGAGTCTGCAAGACAGAAGGTGTAAGACCCCCGTCCACGTCAAGGGTCAAGGGTCAAGGGTCACCACTGGAGCTAAACCTGGGATGTGGGTAACCAGAAAGGCTGACCTCCAACAGTCCAATCAGTTCCTGCTGCCGTTGATGTGATGAAGATACAGACTCTCTGAATACTGAATATAGAAACCGAAGATGATGGGCCAGCAGAAATGTCATGACAGGGGAGGGTTTGTTTCCCCCTGAGGTGGTAAAGGTCATCGACGTGACCTTTAGGAGGGAGAGTTTCTTCATCAGCAGATAAGAAGGTGTGTGATAGAAGGCGGGTTCTGGAATCACTCCATTATCCTGCAGCAGGAAGTAAATGTCAACGTCTTCCTCACCTGAACCTTCAGGCCGCTTTATGCAAATCAGGACGAGATGGGGGCCTGGGGGCGGACCCCCACGAGTCATTATCTCCACACCTGGACCAGCATTCTTTCATCACACCAACACACACCTACAACGGTTACCGCGTTCCATCCATCCATCCATCCATCCATACATCCATCCATACATACATACATACATCCATCCATACATCCATCCATATATCATCCATCCATCCATCCATACATACATCCATCCATACATCCATCTATTCATCCATCCATCCATCCATATATCATCCATCCATCCATCCATACATCCATCCATCCATACATCATCCATACATCCATCTATTCATCCATCATACATGCATCCATCCATCCATCCATCCATACATCCATCATACATACATACATCCATACATCCATACATACATATATACATACATACATACATACATACATACATACATACATACATACATACATACATACATACATACATACATCCATACATCCATCCATACATCCATACATCCATCCATACATCCATCCATACATCCATACATCCATCCATACATCCATACATCCATCCATACATCCATCCATACATCCATACATCCATCCATACATCCATACATCCATCCATACATCCATCCATACATCCATACATCCATCCATACATCCATACATCCATCCATACATCCATCCATACATCCATACATCCATCCATACATCCATACATCCATCCATACATCCATCCATACATCCATACATCCATCCATACATCCATACATCCATCCATACATCCATCCATACATCCATACATCCATCCATACATCCATACATGCATCCATCCATCCATACATCCATCCATCCATACATCCATCCATCCATCCATCCATCCATCCATACATCCATCCATACATCCATCCATACATCCATCCATCCATACATCCATACATCCATACATACATCCATTCATCCATCCATCCATCCATCCATCCATACATCCATTCATCCATCCATCCATCCATCCATACATCCATACATCCATCCATCCATCCATCCATCCATCCATACATCCATCCATCCATCCATCCATCCATCCATACATCCATCCATACATCCATCCATCCATCCATACATGCTTCCTGCTGTGAAGATGAGAGCAGGCGTTTCTTGCTGAAGCTCCAGAGGACGTTCACGTTCAGATAGATTCTGACTGTCGTCCCCGACGTCGTTATTATTCACCCGACGACAGCATCGCATTCTGAAACGACCGCTGAGAGGAGCGAGTGAAGATTTCACACACACACTCACACACACACACCCTCATACACTCACCAACACACACTCACACACACACACATTCACAAACACACTCACACACTCACAAACACACACACACTCACACACACACACCCTCACACACTCACCAACACACACTCACACACACACACATTCACAAACACACTCACACACTCACAAACACACACTCACAAACACACACTCACAAACACACACACAGACACATGCATACATCCTCTGTGAGGACGTCTCCTCTGTGATGAAGACTCCTCTGTGAGGACGTCTCCTCTGTGATGAAGACTCCTCTGTGAGGACGTCTCCTCTGTGATGAAGACTCCTCTGTGAGGACGTCTCCTCTGTGATGAAGACTCCTCTGTGAGGACGTCTCCTCTGTGATGAAGACTCCTCTGTGAGGACGTCTCCTCTGTGATGAAGACTCCTCTGTGAGGACTTCTCCTCTGTGATGAAGACTCCTCTGTGAGGACGTCTCCTCTGTGATGAAGACTCCTCTGTGAGGACGTCTCCTCTGTGATGAAGACTCCTCTGTGAGGACGTCTCCTCTGTGATGAAGACTCCTCTGTGAGGACGTCTCCTCTGTGATGAAGACTCCTCTGTGAGGACGTCTCCTCTGTGATGAAGACTCCTCTGTGAGGACGTCTCCTCTGTGATGAAGACTCCTCTGTGAGGACGTCTCCTCTGTGATGAAGACTCCTCTGTGAGGACGTCTCCTCTGTGATGAAGACTCCTCTGTGAGGACGTCTCCTCTGCGATGAAGACTCCTCTGTGAGGACGTCTCCTCTGTGATGAAGACTCCTCTGTGAGGACGTCTCCTCTGTGATGAAGACTCCTCTGTGAGGACGTCTCCTCTGTGATGAAGACTCCTCTGTGAGGACGTACTCCTTATCTGATGGAGGCCGGAGCTGAACTTCACGTTTGATCTCCTGGCTCTCGTTTCTCTCTCGGTTCATGGAGGGGAGCTGATAAAGAGGAAGGATTTAAATATCTTCGCTGCAGGACCAGATCTGCCTGTTAAGACGAGGCCAACCAGAAGTCTGAAGAAGGAGCGTCTGTTGACTTCACTCCAAAAAAACGTCGTTCAGGAGAGTTAAAATATTATTATTATTTTTTTTTTTTAAAGAAGCTTTGATTTTTGGAAAAATGTATCACCTTTTTTTTTTATCCCAAAATAAAAACGAAGCTAACTTAAAGCTAGTTTTGAGCATCAACATGTTAGAACCATGATTTGCATAATATCCTACACTACTGAAACTACAGAGAAACTGAAACTACAGAAAAAACTGAAACTACAGAGAAACTGAAACTACAGAGAAACTGAAACTACAGAGAAACTGAAACTACAGAGAAACTGAAACTACAGAGAAACTGAAACTACAGAGAAACTGAAACTATAGAGAAACTGAAACCACAGAGAAACTGAAACTACAGAGAAACTGAAACTATAGAGAAACTGAAACCACAGAGAAACTTAAACTACAGAGAAACTGAAACCACAGAGAAACTGAAACCACAGAGTGACAGAAACTACAGAGAAACTGAAACTACAGAGTGACAGAAACTACAGAGAAACTGAAACTACAGAGAAACTGGAACTACAGAGAAACTGAAACTACAGAGAAACTGAAACCACAGAGAAACTGAAACTACAGAGAAACTGAAACCACAGAGAAACTGAAACTACAGAGAAACTGAAACTACAGAGTGACAGAAACTACAGAGAAACTGAAACTACAGAGAAACTGGAACTACAGAGAAACTGAAACTACAGAGAAACTGAAACCACAGAGAAACTGAAACTACAGAGAAACTGAAACTACAGAGTGACAGAAACTACAGAGAAACTGAAACTACAGAGAAACTGGAACTACAGAGAAACTGAAACTACAGAGAAACTGAAACCACAGAGAAACTGAAACTACAGAGAAACTGAAACTACAGAGTGACAGAAACTACAGAGAAACTGAAACTACAGAGAAACTGAAACTACAGAGAAACTGAAACTACAGAGAAACTGAAACCACAGAGAAACTGAAACCACAGAGAAACTGAAATTACAGAGAAACTGGAACCACAGAGAAACTGAAACTACAGAGAAACTGAAACCACAGAGAAACTGAAACCACAGAGTGACAGAAACTATGGATACAATTAAACTACAGTGGAAATGATGAAGATAGGATAGGAAGGTAGATCTTCTTTGGGGTCTGATAACATGGGCTAGCCTTCACCCCCCACCATCATCAGTGACACTGCTGGTCCTTCCTTAGACCACTTTGGTAGGTTCTAACATCTCTGGAGGTTCTGTGATCCAGTCGTCTAACATGGACCATCTGGTTCTTGTCAGTTTTTCCTGTTTCCAACGACAACTTCAGGACAAGATGTTCACCTGCTGCCATCAACGCCAGCACCTGTCGGTGGTTGTAATGTTTTGGCTGGTCATTTGGTGGTATGTTTACTTGATGAGAAGTGGGCGGGACCGGACTGTAAGACGGCTGTTGTATATTCACAGGGGACCCGATCCGTCAGACCCCGCCCTTCTGGAGAGCAGCGCCAGAACCAAAGCTCCGCCCACATGGCTGAAGCTTGAGCTGAAAGTTAACCACTTCCTGTTTCTTGTTTAAAGGTCCTTCTCTCTGGACGCTTATCTGCCCCCCCCCCCCTCAGAGGCCGTCGCCGCCTGTCCAACGCCGCAGACAGCTGGGTATTTTTCCGATGACAGGTGTTAATGCGCCGCTCCGCTTCTTATCACCCATTTAATTAAATCACAAACTGCATCCAATAAAGTCGTGGGGGCGGAGGAGGAAGGGGGAGGGGGAGGAGGAGGAGGAGGGGGGGGGGGGGGAGGGGGGGTGTTATCCCTCCCCTGACCGGAGGAGGTTTTTAAATTGCTTTGCTTATCGCTGTCTGTTGACTTTCGCCGCTACTGTTGCGAGTTCGCACGCTGGTCATCCCGGCGGCGTTATCAGCCCGCCTTCCTGCGACCTCACAGGAAATTAATGACGGCGCAATGAAGTTCATCCTCCCTTCGCTCCTGAGGTCACCTCCTCTGAGGACCTCACCCACTCCTCGCCTCACGCTGAAGGTGTTTGCCTCACTGGAACGACCCTTATCTTTTTCCACTCATATCTCAGGGGTGGTGTTGGTGGTGGTGGTGGGCGGGGTCTTAGCAGGCGCGTAACAGCTGTGAGAAAACATTCGGAGCAGACGAGAGCTTCCCACGCCGCCTGACACGCCGCGTTCTCTCTCTGAGTTCCCCACCAATCACCGATCCGACACACCAGACACATCCAGGCCGCCGTTCTTCACAGGTTTTCATTTTCCAACGCAAAGAACCTGGTGCTAGTTGGGTGCTGGTGCCGGTGCCAGTGCTTAGTTGGTTCAGCTCACGCACCTCCTAAGAACCTGTTTGTTTTTCCATTGGCAAGGAGCGCCAATCAGAGCCCCGCCGTTATATCAACGTAAAACGTCATCGGTTTATGGCTCTAGGCCAACAAAGAGTTGGTGCTTGTCTGGCACCAGTTCTGGGAGCCAGGAAATGGTGCTTAGGTTGTCGAAAAGCAAAGAACTGGTGCTAGGCCAGGCTCTGGCTCAGATGTAGCCCTGGAACGAGCTCGGTGGAAAAGGGGGTATGAACCTGGACCTTTTGACTGTTACCCCCTTTTAACAAAGCTGGCTCCAAGGCTAGTTCGGAGCCAGAGCCTGGCCTGGCACCAGTTCTTTGTTTCTCGGTTCCAGGTTATTTTTGGTTAAAAGGGGTCTCACTCTGTCACTTCCTGTCTTTCTGTGTAATCCGCTGCTACTATTTACTTTTATACCTTTATACCTTTATACCTTTTAACTTTTACACTAGTGATTTTTACTTCATAGAATGTGAGGCGCTGGTGGGAGAGGAGACGGATTCACTGACTGGTACTTTTCAAACCTCTCCCAAATAGGTGTAAAAACATGTTGTTGAGAATGAACATCATGAATAAATGTCCGGGGTGGATAAGAAATCTATCATTCATGACGTATTTAAAATCAATTTTAAATCTGACAACGCCTGAGGCTCGGTTAGTTCAAACTCCCTCACGGTTCTGCTGGACGTGACGTTTCCTGCAGAACCCGCAGGGGTGCTGTTCGCGTGAAGACCCAGAAGCCTGCTCCCTGAGCCGATGCAGGGATCCAAACCTCACACCTGTGGCGTGTTTGTTTGTGGGGGTCGGCGCTCCGGCGTGGCCTCTGAGGACTAACGAGGGTCCCTGATCCCGTTTGTTGGAGTTAATTATCAGTTTGCTTAGAGGCACATGTTTATTAATGAGGCTGAAGGCGGCGTGTGATATCTGCTTTCGCTCCACATCAGAATCACCTCCTGGTTCTGGGTTCTGTTCATTAACCGTCTCTTTGCATCAAATATTGATTTTGTGCAAAAGAAAGAAATGCAAATTCAGCCATAAAAAAAAGAACAGATGAACCTGGACTGTTTCACTGTATGAACCTGGACTGTTTCAGCGTATGAACCTGGACTATTTCACTGTATGAACCTGGACTGTTTCACTGGATGAACCTGGACTGTTTCACTGTATGAACCTGGACTGTTTCAGCGTATGAACCTGGACTATTTCACTGTATGAACCTGGACTGTTTCACTGTATGAACCTGGACTGTTTCACTGAGTGAACCTGGACTGTTTCACTGTATGATCCTGGACTGTTTCACTGTATGAACCTGGACTGTTTCACTGAGTGAACCTGGACTGTTTCACTGTGTGAACCTGGACTGTTTCACTGTATGAACCTGGACTGTTTCAGCGTATGAACCTGGACTGTTTCACTGTATGAACCTGGACTGTTTCACTGCGTGAACCTGGACTGTGTCACTGTATGAACCTGGACTGTTTCACTGTATGAACCTGGACTGTTTCAGCGTATGAACCTGGACTATTTCACTGTATGAACCTGGACTGTTTCACTGCGTGAACCTGGACTGTTTCACTGCGTGAACCTGGACACATTTTGTAGGATCTTTGATCTGCAGAACAATAATATCTATTATTTGCTGGATATTTATAATATGGAAAGTTTGTTCGGTCCCCTGCTTCCTATTGGTCGCCGTGAGTCACGTGACCTGGTGACAGTAAGGAGGAGGAGGAGGAGGGTCCACAGATTACAGTGACGTTTAAATCGCATTTCTTCAAAGTTTATCATAATAATACAAAGATCACATTGAAGAAAAAAAACACAAGCATGTATCGTGGGTGTCCCTCAAGGATCCGATCTAGGCCCCTTACATTTTAAGATGTGATATTTTACTCTATTTCCTTTGTCGTTCTAATTGTTCTGTTCGTTTACACACGTCTGTTTGCGATCAATCAAATATTTATAACAAAACAAAGAAAGAAATTCAAATCCAGCGGTACAAAATAGATCATCTCTGAAAGCGATGTCCCACTGGGGTCTACTTTAGGACCTTTGCATGTTCGTACGACTTGATACCGACTTTTGTTTATAATTCATGATATATTTTTTGTAATATCCTGTTTTTCTACGCGCCGATGACACGATGGCTGTGAGTCACATGATCTGCCAAAACGGCAAAACAACATTTTGTCCCGTTACGTCAAACAGCCGTAAAAAAACGCAAATTTTTTTTTAAAACGACCATTTAAAAGATATATTTTTAGTTCTTATTCAGGTTGTTTTATCTTAGAATTTATGACACGGATCACAAGAAGACGACAAGAAACGGTTAAATGTTTTTAGAGCGTTTGCCAACGTGACTTCAAACCCATTGTTACCCAGCATGCACTGCAGGTTTGTGAGCCTGCTGCTTCTGCTAACGGTTAACGGCGGTAATAACCTGTCACACTGTTTGTTGTGCGGCGTGGGCTGATGGTGGGCGGAGCCATGAGCAGGTGATTGGCGAGGAGGAGTTGGACACAGTGTTTGTGTTTGGCGTCGTGGTTATGAGCTGATAACAGGCGTCTGAAGCAATCTCTCCGGAGAGGAAGAGCTCATTTCCTCCTCAGGCTCGCAGTAATTACCTGGCTGTCAGCGCTCTGTCGTGTGTTTGTTTATCTCTATCCCAACCCCAAAGGGGAGGGGGGAGGGGGGGGGGGGGGGGGGTGCAACTCGGCTCCTACATTTATAGATACTGATTATGGGATGGCGACAGCTGAACTCGTCTCTATTTTCACGTAAAAGTTAAACCTATCATCCAGTGCTTAGCCCCGCCTCTTCTTCTTCCTGGACTGTTTCACCGTATGAACCTGGACTGTTTCACTGTGTGGACCTGGACTGTTTCACTGTGTGGACCTGGACTGTTTCACCGTATGAACCTGGACTGTGTCACTGTATGAACCTGGACTGATTCACTGAATGAACCTGGACTGTTTCACTGTGTGAACCTGGACTGTTTCACTGTGTGAACCTGGACTGTTTCACTGCGTGAACCTGGACTGTTTCACTGCGTGAACCTGGACACATTTTGTAGGATCTTTGATCTGCAGAACAATAATATCTATTATTTGCTGGATATTTATAATATGGAAAGTTTGTTCGGTCCCCTGCTTCCTATTGGTCGCCGTGAGTCACGTGACCTGGTGACAGTAAGGAGGAGGACTGGGTTCACTGTATGAACCTGGACTGTTTCACTGAATGAACCTGGACCGT